>CM055404.1:75904315-75930848 GCA_029228625.1 Pseudolycoriella hygida
TCCTCCGTGGAACGTATGCAACGTTCCCCGTATTCCACTTCCCCCGTATTCCACTTACCCCGTATTCAACGTTCACCGCATTCCAAGTTCGCCGTATTCAACTTCCCCCGTATTCCACTTTGTAGTGTACCACACTATTATCCGCATCACGAATGCACCATACTAATAATCATATCACGAGTGCACCCTGTATCATATCTCGTTATGCTTAGCATAAATTAAGGCGAAAACATAAACAGAAATAATTTACACCAAACGGCATACTAAAAGAATATGCAAATATGATAACAATATATCCTTATGAGAAACAATATAAAAAAAAATCAAATACATGCAACTTATAGGCAGGTGGTCTTGAACTTATAAAATAAACAAAAATTATTAAATGAAACCCTTTTTCCTTTGACGGACATTTATAAAATAAACAATTAGAAAGAAAAATATAATCGCAAAAAAAATACATTAGACACATGTCGCATGAGGAATATTGTTTACACAAGATATGATGCAACACGTTAAAGAGGTGACACATTAAAATTAAGATTTATGACCCTTCTTTGAATTCCTGGAATATGGAGTATGCATACCGTTAAGCGAATGGTATAAATACGATCAACACTCCCCATACATTTGTCAATTGATTCTAGCAATCATAGTGTGTACATTGTTTTGAAAATTTTATATTGTGAAAAAAATAAAGTTATAAAAATTGTGAAAAAAAGAAATAAGTTATTATCATTTGAGGAACTAAGTTTGTGAAAATTAAATCGAATATTCAGCCCTCAAGCCTTCCGTCTTGGAGATTTTCAAGCGACAAGAAATTGAGTAATAATTTTCTTGAAGTGACCGTAATTTGTAATTCAATTAAGATTCATTCTAAATCATAATTGAAGACAAATACATCCGTCCTACAAGTAGTGTCAGAAGTAAAAAAAAATTTAAAAAATTAAACACTTGTATAGCACTTGACCAATACAAGTGGTGTCAGAAGTTAAAAAAAAAATTTTAATACTTGTATAGTACTTAACCAATACAAGTGGTATCAGAAGTTAAAAACAAAATTTATTAAACACTTGTACAGCACTTGACCAATACAAGTGGTGTCAGAAGTTAAAAAACAGAGAAAAAAAGAAACAATATATAACGTTGGTATTGCACAATACAAGTGTGTCAAATACAATCAATTATTGAACCATTATATTATATTTGGTTATTAATAGAAAATCGGAAAGGATTAAGTAATTGGTGATACTCTGTATCAGTAAAAAGGTTTTCGAACACCAATGAACCGAGTAAGATTTATTTATTAACTGAATTTAAATAATACGTTCTAAAATATTTTAATTAGAAGTTCTACCCAGTCCGCATCTAATTTAAAATATATTAAAAAAAAAAAAAAAAACGAAACAAATAGAACAATCATAATTTAATTCAAAAAATAAAATTTAATACATTTAACATTCATTACGGTACGTCCTATACACAGTGTTGAATAATCCTCCATTCGAATTAATGACAACATACTTATTCATCCTTTTGTGGTAAGTCGCATAACGTTACATTAGATTTTTTTTATAGATATTCCTACTGAACTACCCACAACATAATAACGATACACAGATTCATCTTTTCCTTCCTATATATCACATACATACGGAATCATTGACCAATCCATCAATACACATACTTTCAATTTCGAAAAATTATTTAAGCAACAAGAACAACAAAAAAAAAAACATTTATAAACAAATGTTTCTTTTCGCTAATATTGTATGAAATATGCATTCTATTTTCTTTTATCCTTTCTAAACAATGATACAAATTCGTTCGTTTGAAATATCCTTTTCTCAAACAATAACATCTTCATAGTCATTACACCAAACTTACAAAAGAAAGAAAAGAAATAATAATTCTTTCGATCAGTACATCCTTTCATTTCAAAGTGGTAAAAACAAATTTTTAAGTGAAGTGATTCAGTGACCCCATAATTAATTTCTTCAGCTACATTGATAAAATCTATACAAGGTAAAAAAAAAAATATAAACAAAATTCATAATATATCATTAGATTGCATGTAGTCCTCATTATACACACTTCAACTAACAAAACCAAAAAATAAAAAACGTACCAATAATTAGCTTTTCACGTACTTTCCATGTCCCATTTTAAAACTTTTCTATTAAAATCATTACAAAATAACAAAATAACACTAAAGAAGCTGAGAAATTAGGACATAATATCGATACTGACAGCCTCAATTTTAAACAATTGAGGAATAAGAAACGAATACCATCTTTCCCTTATTCTGCTTTTAGCACTCCCAAAAATCCAATACCATTTTTTTCAAAAAACCGTTCACGTAAATCCTCAGCTGACCCTAAACCCGATTCAAATACTCTTCGCAAATCTCTTAGTTTCAATAACTTATACGGCTCAACTCAAAACGAAGACGAAGACCCAAACGACATGACAGACTTTAGCATATCAGATTTTAACCGTATGATTCCCGAATTCAAGGGAGATATTCAATCCTTACAAGTTTTTCTCAAACGTTGCGAAACATTTTTAGCAACATTGAGCACAGACGGTAAAGCTTCATTTTTGAAACATCTGATTTTCAAACTTAGCGGGAAAGCTTTTCTTATTTTCGAAGGAAAAATATATAATGACTGGACAAATTTAAAAAAAGACCTTATTGACGGCATAAAAATAAACGAATTAGTAACTTTAAGAATGCATCCAAATCAATCCCCAAAAGAATTTTCCGAAACCATTAAACAAAAATTAAGAGAACTCAACGATATTATTTCTTCTCAATATGATAACGTTGATGTAGTTGAAAGCTTTAAAAAAGAGCATGAAAAAATTGCCATAAGGACTTTAAAAAAAGGGCTACAAAACCCTCCTAAGTACCGAATCCTTCATATTGATGCAACTTCACTAGATGAAATTGTCAGAAAAACCATTGAGGAAGAACCTTTCGTACAACTAACAAAATCTTCTCTCGATACGACCGATAAGAACCCATTGTATAATGGTCAACAATATCGCAATCGTTTCCCCATAACAAATTTCAATGCCTATCAAAGACCTTTATACTCCCGACAAAATTATACGCGACGACAACCTTTTCATCCTCAGCACCTTGAACCTTCGAATCGTTGGAATAATTATTTCCATCGGAATGGCCAAACCGATCATGACGGTAGAGCCAATAAGATGGATAATTTTCAACGAGATCAAAAACATGAGGAATTTCAAAATTCAAATGTCCCTAATCACTGTTCTAAATGTAATCGACGTGGACATTCCACAACGAATTGTTTCGCTCGCACTCGCAACGATGGAACCCCTATCGATTATACCAATGAAGCACATGAAAATAACGATCGTTTCAAGAAAGTTACTTTTTTAGGGAAAGGCCACAACAGGTACAAAAATCCGAGGAACAAAACCTCGACATGGTCACACGACCTACAAAATTAATAAATTCGTCCAATGCCCCAGTACCCACACATACGACCATGGCCAATTTTAGAGTTTTACATCTTTATTGTTCAGTAGTTCCCGTAATACATTTTCTGATAGATTCAGGAGCGGAGATATCCATTTTGAAACACAATGTCCTACGCAAACATGTCCAGATTTGGCCCCAACAAGCCATTTTCATAATAGGTATTAATCAAACTTCAACTCGAAGCAATACTTTAGCCACATGTAATGCTGACATTATTATTGACAACACTCCTGTCAATCATGATTTTCATATAATGGATGACTCAACGCTCAATTTCGAATATGATGGCATACTCGGAATAGACATCCTTAAGAAATGTAAATTACAAATGGATTTCGGCAATGTTCTATTGACCCTAGTATGAAAAATCCAGTCGCGGGCTCTGACAAAATCAATCATACTTCAGACAATACAAAAATACAAATGAATATAAATGACTCAATACAAAATGAAAATACAAAAATACAAATGATTATAAATGACAAAACACAGAATGAAAATACAAATATACAAATGATTACAAAAGATTTAATAAAAAATAAAAATTCACATATACAAATGACTACAAATGATTTAATAAAAAATGAAAATACAAATAAACAAATGATTACAAATGACAAAATGAAATTCAATAATGAAATTAATATGAAAAATTATATACAAAATACACAAAATGATACAAAACAGAATAAACAAACGATATCGAAACTACCACATTTCACGGAACCTCTAGACTTCCGACAATCTAACAAGCAGATCACCAAAAAGGTTAAACTGCAAAATGAAAATTTTCAACAAACAAATATTAATCCAAATACTAACTCTGCATCTTTGAACACTAACATAATTACTAAACAAAATAATTTCTCATACGACGCAGACAAATTAACAAAAATAAAAAATTCAACCAACGCTTCCCACAAGAATACAATGAAAATCTTACATGACTCAACCTCAAATATCAATTCTATAATACCCACAAAGTTGAACTCATGCGCAAACTACAAAATAGGCCTAGTCAACTTTAATAACTTGTGCTATGCAAATTCCCTTTTTCAAGCAATCTTTTTGAACATTTTTAGTTTTTTTCATCATATAACACCTAACATCCCAAACAAACAAATAAAATGCAGCTGCCTAGGATGTATACTGAACAAGACTATCACAATGTACAAACAGTCAAATAACCCTTTCAATCCAACTATATACCATGCCTGGATCCTTTCCAACTTTACATCAGGACATAGTGAACAAGAAGATGTTCACGAATTCTTCAAATTCATTTTTTTCCAATTAAATGAACCCAAACCCCCAAAATTATGTAACATAAACTTTTCACTAATTCCGAACATGTTCAGAGGTTTCATGGCTAATAATACTTCATGCTCACAATGCCATTACATTACAACCTCCGAAGACATTTTTTTCGAAATCTTTTTACAACCTACTCATTCAATACAACAAACTTTAGACGACTATTTCCATACAGAACTATTACAAGATTTTAAATGCATACAATGCACCTTTCCAACACCACACGAGGCATATTCACATATAATTCATCTCCCACAAATTCTTTGTATCGTTATCAATCGATACAACCAACAAAACCACAAAATTTTAAATACAGTTAATATCGAAACCATAATTCACTTACCATGTCATACACAAAACATTTCAGATTTTCCTACTACTTATCAACTCATCTCTTTCATCTCACATAGCGGACAAAATGTCACCTCAGGACATTATTACACTACACGTATGAATAATGATAATACCTACACCATTCTCAACGATGATAAAATTTTAACTCAATCTTACACAACTCTCTCAGACTCCGGTGTCTATTTATTGCTTTACGAACATTTACCCAAATCACCCACAAAAACCGTGGTCATGATTCAATCTCCTAAACTTGACACCCAAAACAAACCCCTCGATCGTATTCAAACTATTCTCACAGACCTTAACTTTGACAGGACCGATGATATATTCGTCCAAAAAATCACATCTCTATTAACAACTTACAACGATATTTTTTTGATTGACGGCGACAAAATCTCATTTTGTGACGCAGTCGAACATCCCTTTTTTACAGATTCTATTCCCATATATACGACCTTACGATCGAAGATCTCAATTCGAAAAAGAAGAAATCGAACGTCAAGTTCAAGACTTATTACAATTAGGAATTGTGGAACCTTCTCGCAGCCCTTTCAATAGTCCATTACATTTAGTCAAAAAAGGACCAGATAATAAAAGAAAACACAAATATCGTTTAGTAGTTGATTTTCGACGACTTAATGAAATCACAATCTCAGAACATTATCCTCTAATTCAAATTACAGACATTCTCGACCAATTAGGTCAATCAAAAATATTTTCCACATTGGATTTATCAAAAGGTTATTATCAAATTCGCCTCAAAGATTCATGCAAAGACAAAACAGCCTTTTCAAGTAGTTACAATGACTACCGTTTCACTCGCATGCCTATGGGCTTAGGCTCAAGTAGCCACACATTCAACAGAGCGAAGCGCGCCGTCCTTACCAATCTCATAGGAAAAATCCTATACATATATCTGGACGACATTATCGTATATTCCACTACAATGGAAGAACATTTCGAACGATTACAAATTGTTTTCGATAGACTTCGTGAATACAATCTCAAACTTTCACCAGGAAAATGCAACCTCTTGCAAACTAAAATATTATTTCTAGGTTTTATCATTTCTGGACAAGGAGTAGAACCCAATCCTATCAAGGTTGAAACCATAAAAAATTTCCCGAGGCCCACTAACCCTAAAACTGTGAAAAGTTTTTTGGGAATGGTCGGTTACTACCGCCGACATATACCCAAATTCTCAGACCATGCCAAACCACTTACTGCTCTACTTAAAAAAGACACAAAATTTATATGGTCTAATCTATGTCAAATGAGTTTTGATCATTTTAAGAAATGTTTAATGAATCCCCCTATTCTCCAATTTCCCGATTTTGACTCTCCATTCAATATAACCACTGACGCATCTCAAGTAGCCATTTCCGCCATACTCTCATAGGGTAAACCAGGCGACGATCTTCCTATAGCCTATGCAAGTCGTACCTTACTAGATGCGGAAACCCGCTATACGACAGCAGAATTAGAAGTATTGACTATTCTTTTCGGAGTCACAACATTCCGAACATATATAGGACATCAACATTTTAAAATTTTAACGGATTGTAAAGCCTTACAATGGTTATACCAGGTGAAATCTCCTAACAGTCGACTTTTACGATGGAAATTTAGGCTCACAGGCTATGACTACGAAATTATACATATTAAAGGATCCTCCAATACAGTCGCTGATTGTTTATCTCGCACCAACATTCCCAACACTTCGTCATAAGTACTTGTTGTGACAAGAGCACAAGCACAACGTAATAAGACTTATTATCAAACACCGGAACAAAACCGGCAGAATATTATCCAAAACAAAACACAAATATATGAACCACAAATTACTCCAACTATCACTGAAACAACCGACCGAAACTTACTTAACGTTTTTCCCACCGAACTACTAATTTACCGCACCGATGATACTACCGAGTTACATAATCTCCAAATTGAACCCGATTCAATAGCATCCGGTGAAGTTATATCAAAACTTGAAATCAAAAAATACATTATTATCAATGATAATATACAACGCGACACGCAATTATTAAATAAGAGTTTAATAACACTCAAAATTCTATGCACCAAGAATCTCACAAACCGCATTCATTTCATTCGTAACAATTTTTACGGTACCACAAATGCCTACGAAATCCTTAAAACACAAATACACGAAATATTTTCGGGTACTTCAATATGTTTCTTGCTACTTACAAACGAAATTACACTCCTTACAAATACCGACGACATTAATCAAGTTCTGATAGATTTTCATTCTAGCCCCCTCGCCGGACACCAAGGCATTAAACGTACAACCAATAAAATCGCTAATCAATTCAAATGGTTAGGCATGAAGAGAGACATTCAGAATTTTATAAAAAATTGTCCCACCTGCTAATTAACTAAACCGGCTGGCCTTCACAAAGGACCTATGCAAATTACTACCACAAGTCACACACCATTTGAAAAATTATTTATCGACATTGTAGGACCACTCCCCAAATCCTCACAACATTTCGAATATCTGCTTACCTATCAAGATGATTTGACTAAATACTTCGGAGCCATTCCCATACCAAATCACTCAGCGGATACTGTCGCTCGCAACCTAGTAGAACATGTTTTCTTAAAATTCGGCTTACCAGAAACAATTCTTTCTGATCAAGGTACAGATTTTATGAGCATACTTTTCACACAAGTAATGAAACTATTAGGTATTAAGAAGCATACTACCAGCCCATTCCACCCACAAACTAACGGTGCTCTGGAACGTACTCACAAAACTTTAAAATCAATAATACGCGGTTACACAGATAAAGATATTACCCTATGGCCAGAAATCGTACTATACGCAGTTTTCGTTATTAATTCCTCAGTGAACCGAAGTACCGGCTATTCTTCTCATGAAATGATCTACGGTTACAAGCTTACTTTACCTACCAATATCACACGCAAACCCGACCCCGTTTATACTTATGACGACTACCTCTCTGAACTACGATATAAATTGCAAAGAGCACATACATTAGCCAGAGAAGCATTGATTCAAAGTAAAATTGATAACAAACAAACATACGATCAAACCTCTAAACGAGTCACTTATGCTATCGGTAATCAAATATTACTGACAAACGATAATCGACAAGCATACAACGCTAATTAAATCCATGTCTAAAATTATGTATGACATGACACAAAACCACATTGCTCTTCAGAACCAGATACAAGAACAATTTTTAAACGTCAACTTTACCCTCGATAAATTACGAGTTGACTATGAGAACTTATGGATTAACATGGAAACACAGTCACAAATACAACACTTACTGATGTTTATCTCAATATCACTGACGTCATTTCAAAATAAACAACGTCAATTTTTGGATGCTTTAACACTCGTCTCGAACAAACACTCACAACTACCAATCCTTTTACCACCAACTATACTCACACGCGAACTATACAAAATCAAACAAGAAATCGCAGGCAAAAATTTGGATCTACCACTTCCAATTGTGACAGAAACACTTCCTTATTTTTACCAGCTGGCAACAACCAGGACCCGCCTTATAGCAAACCAACTATTAATAGTAATGACAATCCCACTGCTGAATCTAGAGAAATATGACCTCATTAAACTGACAAGTTTTCCACACCCAATACCTGGTGACGTCTTCAGTTTCATTCTTCCCGAACACGAATACATTGCAATCGACTCATTTAAAGAAAAATTCATAACATTTTCTCATGCAGAATTAGAGAATTGCCAAGATTTAAGACCAACATCTATAAGCTCGGAACTTATATGCCTACAATCTTCACCAATACTACAAACCAACTCTACAAAACGATTGCGGTATCACAATACTCACTAAACATCAAACAATCGACAACTGTAATATTCGTCTCAGTAACATCACTTCCGAAATATGGATCAAATTACATTCACCGAATTCATGGATATATGTTTTCCCTACAAAACAAATGGTATATATCCGATGTAAGGACATACCCATCATGGAGAAACCCATCATAGGAACCGGAATTCTCACAATTCAACAAGATTGCCAAATTAAAACCAACGGTGTACTCATACAAGGACGAACATTTTATAACTCACAAATTTACCCAGAATTAAAGCCAACTCTACATCCACGTTTCAATTTCAACTTGACACAATACCCAATAATTAACAATCACACTTTCAACTTTAAAAATCCGATACACCACAAATAATCGCACTTGGAGAATTAGATAAACTACGAACACTCACCAACGACGTCAACGACTTAAAATTATTCCAAAACAATAATTACAAAATTCACACGAATGACAAGAACAATTTCAGCACATACTTTTGGTTAATAATGACCGGATTGATTATTCTATACATCTGCACGCTTTACTACAAACTACACAACAATCATCAATCCCACGATATCCATTCCACTCCAACCCATACCAGATCGCATGCACCACATGATACACCTGTATAAACAATCATTACTATTTTCTCCCTTTTCTTCATTTCACACCAGCTCCACAACACACATAAGTAACACCCAACATGAACCGTTCAAGAAGTTAAAGTCAGAAGTTAAAAAAACAGAGAAAAAAAGAAACAATATATAACGTTGGTATTGCACAATACAAGTGTGTCAAATACAATCAATTATTGAACCATTATATTATATTTGGTTATTAATAGAAAATCGGAAAGGATTAAGTAATTGGTGATACTCTGTATCAGTAAAAAGGTTTTCGAACACCAATGAACCGAGTAAGATTTATTTATTAACTGAATTCAAATAATACGTTCTAAAATATTTTAATAAAATAAAATATTTTAAAGTTTTTGAACTTTATCAAATTGCATAATGTTGAACACACGGACAGTAAAATTGTATCAGATGGGTGGATTCTTAAATTATATAGTCATCCAATTAACGATGCGCAAAACGAAAAAGAATCCGCCGTATTCGTTCTCAAATACATCAGGGATTTAATAGACACCAATACCATTGATATGAAATCTTTCGATTTATTTGGCTACCGTGATTACTTAGCCCATTATATTTTACAAAAATCTAAGAACATAAAAATCGATGCGTTGTCTGTGGATACAATCAGGTACAGGAAGATTTACTTGAGAAAAGTATTGATTCGACGCCAACAACAAATAGTTTGCGTTTAATCGATTGGACACATTGTAATATATGCAAGCGATGGTGTCACGATAATTGTACAATTATTAATAAAAAAAAGAAAATATTCTTATGCGTTATTTGTAAGTAGAACATGAGTTTATGTCACATTTAAATAATAGGCGTTCGAAACAGTCTATAGTCCGACAAAGAAAAAAATTTTGTTTTGTATAAATTGATTTAATAAATAATAAATAAGATTTAGTGAAAAATAATTTTCTATTTCTGTGGGAAAATTAAAAGAAAATACAATTCAAGAAAACTACATTACATTATAATTCACAATGACCATCAATTTCAAAATCTCGTAATACGAAATTCTAATAAAAAATTTGAAATTTCCCAATACGAACTTTTTTGGTTTGTGTACCAGCTATTTCAGTTTTTCGTAATGCAAAATTTCGTACCAGTGTAACGCTCGTGTGTTGCTTTAGGTACCGGCGTGTAAAAATAATGTGGATTTCAGGAATCAAAATGCGACTTTGCGATGTTTCCCGGTATCCGTTGAACTCAGGCAACGTTTCCCTGTAACAAATTAAAATTTCCCGGTGACAAAAAAGTGATTTCCAAGGATTGAAGGTGACTTAGTTAAAAGGGTTCGCAAGTACAGGTATCTAGGGCTCATCTTGGACGAAAATCTTACATTTGACCTGTAAATTCATACCAGCCGCCGGATTGTGTGTGTGTTATTCGGCAATATTTCATCAACCCGTGATTTTTATTTTGTGAAATTAGAATGTAGTAGAAGAAGAAGTGGTGGAGTTTTGAGAAATTGTCGAGTTCGGTTCAAATAATCATTATTGCCTGTGTTTTTGTGGTTTCAAAGTTTATATTTTTTGTTACTAACGTGAATATATACGAAAGTTCAACGTCATTTAATTAATTTGGCGCACTATTTATTATCTGTCAGTGCATTATTTACTAGTAGCCTCTTCCGTCCTTTCTATTTAACAAGAACTTCATCTGGGTTTCAATTCGTTGTTTCTTTTCTTCTTGAATTGATGAAAAGAAAATACCCAGTCAGGTTATTTTTTCTTTTGGGCTTTTTCTTTTTTGATAGACAAAAAGAAAATACCCAGCCAGGTAATTTGTATTTTATATTTATGTTTATTTTTTTCTCAACTCAATAGATTTTTGATTTATTTCGACTTTTTGTTCTTGTTTTTAAATTAACTTAATTCTTTTTGACTGATTATTTGGTGCTGCTGTTTTTTGTTGTGAGTGAGTTAAGGAGTTGCAGTCATGATGACTGTCCTCCTAGCAATGTGAAAGCTGATAGCACTGTTAATTGTTTTAAATGTAAATCATTAGTTCATTTGCTATGCATTGGCATCTCGAAGCCAGCCAATGAGGTTATGCTTTGCAAGAACGTGCTTATAGTTTGCAATGCATGTTTGAATGATGTATCTCCCTCTATCATATCTTCCGTACCGTCTGCGATCTCAAAGAATAGTAAGCCCTTTAAGAAATCATCTGATACTACGATTCAGTTTCAGCAGCGCTCAATTCTAGAATTCGTCAATCCTACTGCTAATGGTAGTATTAAATCTTCAATAGCTGACCATCGCAAAGAGACCAAGTCGTATGCTTCTGTTTTGTCTGTATTAAGTCAGCGACCTCAAAGTCGAATATGGTAAGAAGGCCTCTATTCTCAACGATTGCTGCTGGAAGCGTCGACGCGTTAAGTGATGGTACTAACTTTCCGTCATTAGGCTCTGATCTGAAACGTAAGCGCCCAATAGTTACGGCATTCACTCCCTAGCGGCAACGTACTGATCCGGCAATATTGTTCCATAAATCTGCATTAGCAGGACGTAAGCTCGCGTCTGGTACCAATATCAATATCGGTTCTAATCATGGACTCGGCAGCCCGGTCAAATTCTCTGGTAGAGATTCTCGTCATTCGCAGAAGGTGAATTTCACTAAAGCAGTTTTTGTATCGCGTCTTAAGCCTGATGTGACGCAGCAGTCGATTGTGTCTTATCTGAAAGAGAATGTCCAAGCCCTTGACGAAAACGCATTAGCTGTACGGATCACCTTTTCCATAAGCTAATTGATCCGTCGTTTTGGCCATCTCATGTTATGAATGGCGAATTTATCGATAAGCGTAAGTCAGTTGATGTTGGTACGAAGTACGTAGGTCTGATGCGTTTACTACCACGTTTGTTACATTGCGAATTCGAACCCGGGAGTAAGGGGGAAACTTTTTTTGTTGCCTCCAGATGACAAATCATCGAAAAAAACAATGTCCGTCTGTCTTTCTGTCGGTCTGTCTGTCGGTCTGTCTGTCTGTCTGTCTGTCGGTCTGTCTGTCCGTCGGTCTGTCGGTCTGTCGGTCTGTCGGTCTGTCTGTCCGTCAACACGATAACTTGAGTAAATCTTGACCGATTTTCATAAACTTTTTTTTTTCGTGAAAGGTTGTCGAAAAATATATTATGGTATTGAATCTGGGCACTGTCGGCCCAAGGGTCGCCGAGCTAGGGCCGTTTAAGTAGTTTTTGGTCTTTTGCACATAACTCGAGTAAATCTTTTCTGATTTTCATAAATTTTTTTGTTTGAAAGATCTGGGCATGGCCGACAATTTATGGAAGAAACTTTTTTTAATTTCAGTCCTCGGACTTAGCTAGGGCACTAAAAACGAGTCTCTGCTAGGGCTCTATATGTTTTTTGTACATAACTCGAGTAAATCTCTTCCGATTTTCAAAAACTTTTTTTTGTTTGAAAGATCTTGGCACGGCCGACAATTTATAGAAGAATTTTTGCCTGTGCTTAGGGCTCAAGTGGGCCTCATATCGGTCCTGAGGTCGGCCCTAACATAAAAAAATGTTTTTTGCTATGTTGCAGAGCAAATTGAAGGAAACATTTTTGTCTATGGAAGTATGTATCCGAGGCCTCTATTTAAGACCCTAGGTCAGTACTAAGGTTGGCCCTAGCCCAAAAAAATAGTTTTTTGCTATGTTGTAGACAAAATTGAGGAGAACATTTTTCTCTATTTGGAGGTCAATTTTGTGCGTTCGGAGAAATTTTTTACACCGTTACTTCGTACGGATTTTTCGAAATTGCCCTAAGAGCAATTTGCAATACAGTCTAATGTGAACGCAATATTCACTTAAATACGTTCCAGTCTTTTCGTAACATCAACTCTGTTTGCCGCATCTATTCTGATACGTACGGGTCCCTTCTATGTTTTATGGAAGAGTTCAACCACAACAACGTCAGAACGGTCTCCAATGATGACTACTCAAACTTTGAAATCTGTGCCCAAATCTCTGAGTCAAGAAATTCGGAATACGGAGACAGAGACTTTTCACACTCCGAAAGGAAAACTAGTAGCGGAGGAAGCATCGCAGTCAAAGCCTGCAGAGTAAGTTCTCCAACTGATTCGTCCCATATTTCATTCCGTGACTCTGCGGCATCTGCATCTACAAGTAAAATATCAACACCTAACTATTGTAAATCTTGTGATTTGAAACTTTACTATCAGAATGTACGTGGTCTGAGGACTATGACTGCGAAACTCTGTACTGTGACTTGCTATTGTGACTATGATATTATAACTTCTCTGCTGCCATCTATTTTTGACAGTGAGGTGTTTAATACTTCGCGAATTTTATTATTTATTTATTTATTTTTACTGAGGCAACGGTACGAGTACCTACTGGCTGAACGACATGAACTTTGAGAATATAAAATTCAAACGTATAGCGTCTATTCAGCAAAAACCTGGAGGTGGATGTCCGCCTGGTCGACCCATTGGAGCTTCGAGCCACCTTTGCTTCGTCAATCTGTCGATGGTTACGTTCGTCCCGACCAGCAAACCATCAATGCATCATTGTAAAGTTTCATCGTTAGTTGAGTGTGTGACTGCCAAAGCCCCCTCGAGTTGGACGACATGAAAAAGAAAATAGAAAGATGAACATTAACAATCAATATAATAAAATTTTGAGAGAGGAATATGACGATCAGCCAGCCGACACCATAAGTCCATTTCTCACCAACGTTTGCCTCGTCAACGTCATCGACTTTACGGCGGAACGGAACGCACATCGCGTAACGGATGGCCCGTACCAATGGGCAAACATATTGAACAACATCGAAATGCGATTGATGGGCTCGTACCGCGCGTAATTCACTCGATGATTATCGATCACCAAATAAGCGGTCGATTTATTCTCAACCTTGAACGTACGGATGGCGCATCTATTCTACCGCTAAAGACGTCAAAGACGAACATTGCCGACAAGTTGAGTCGCCTCCGCGATAGTGATTCAATTCGTATCATGTCACACCTACTTTCGTACTTCTGCAAAGATTCGATCTTATCACTGTAGTTTTGATAGTGCGGCGACCATACAACTGAGGCGTATTCAAGGTGCGTCCTCACATGCGCGAAGTAAACACTCTTCAGCGCATCTACGTTACCGAAATCTTTGCAGATACGCTTCATAAAGCCCAGCATTGAATAAGCCTTGGCCGTAACGATGTCTATGTCCTATTGAACGACAGGTCTTTGGTGAGGGTCACTCCCAGATCACGCACTTCAGTCACTCTCGTGATAAGCGAATCGTAACGGTTTTAGCTTCCTATAGAACGACATTGCTACACATTTACCAACGTTGAGCTCGAGCGAGTTGATATTGAACCATCGATTCAGCGCGATTAGGTCTCTTTGAAGAGCGATACAATCTCTCAACGAACTCACTTGTCGGTATAGCTTGAGATCGTCAGCAAACAACGAACATTGTGAGAACTTCACCGTTTCCATAACGTCATTGATGAAGAGAAGAAACAAAAGTGGGCCCAGGTGACTTCCTTGCGAAATTCCAGATGTTACCCGATAGTGGTGGGGTTTTGATTGCTACTCGCTCCTCGATTCAGAGTGAGGTGATCATCGTTCCCGACACTGATAACGTTGAAATGATTTTAGTGAAGCTGAAATGTCAAACTGGTTTTCTGTATGTGTGGCTTGTACATACCGTCCCAATCCCCAGTGGCTGTGTATAACGAATACGTAGATGCTATAGCAAAAGTTTTTGATTTTATTGACTTAAGCCCATCAGACGAATTGTGTGTTGTAGGTGACTTTAATCTGAGAGATAATGAGTGGACGCCTGATCCGAGCAGTATCATCGACGAATGGATACATGGAAAAGAAACTGACTCTAATGTTTTCCTTCCATCAGATATTGGCGAAGGATCTAAAGCCGAAGTGATTTTTTCATTGTTATCCAATGACTTGCATCAAATCAATAATGTTCCTAAACACCAAGGTAATATTCTTCACCTCGTTTTCTTTAGTAATCCCGATATTGTCGAACTCGTAAGATCTGAAACCCCGCTGAGCGTCATTGACTTGTTTCATCCACCTCTCGAAGTGAATATATCTTTAAACTCTGTGTGCTCTATGGAGCTAGAACCGATTGAATGTGAATATAATTTTAAGCGGGGCGACTTTGACGGTCTGAGTGGTTATTTGGAGTCGATTGATTGGCAACATATGCTGTCCCAGTCAAATGATGTCGACAATGTAGTGGATTCTTTCTATGATGTTTTGTCAGCTGGTTTTGAAAAGTACATTCCTCTGAAGCGTGTTTTCAAAATGTATGATCCTCCGTGGTTTAGTAAGCGTATCAATAACCTTAAGAATAGGACCAGTAAGGCTCACAAGAGATACCGTGACAGTATGGGTACTTCTAGTGAAGAAAAGTCCAAGCTGATTTTTTTGTCCATCAGAAATGAGTTCAGAGCTATGGAAGATGAGTCTTATGATCGGTACATGAAGAAAACCGAAGAAATGTTGAAATGTGATCAGTCCAAGTTCTGGTATTATGTTAAGTCGCGTAAAAAAACGACTGGATATCCGTCAATGATGTATCGCGCCGGTGAAAAACGCAACACCCCTAGTGAAATATGCGGACATTTTGCTGACTTTTTCCAAAGTGTTTATGCGCCAGATACTGATGTGAATACTACCGCTGCTTCTAAAGTTAGGAAGTGCGTTGACCTCGGATGGTTAGAGCTAAGTTTTGACGTTGTTCTTAATCATCTGCAAAATGTTGACACCCCCAAGGGAGCAGGACCTGACAGTGTTTCCCCTCTCTTTTTGAAAGCATGTTCCCAAAGCTTAGCGACTCCGCTTCAGAAAATTTTCAATCTATCACTTTCCTCCGAAAAATTTCCTACAAGGTGGAAAACTTCATATCTGACGCCTATTTTCAAGAGTGGTGCTAGAGGTAACATCGAGAACTATCGTGGTGTGGCGATTTTGCCAACATTCGGGAAGTTTTTTGAATCTATTGTCAGAGACATTTTGATAGAAGAATTTAGGATCATCATCTCTAAAGCTCAGCACGGATTCGTCAAAGGAAGGTCTACGTCGACCAATCTTGTTGAATTTGTAAGTCACGCCCTCAACGTCATGGAGTCGAGAGCACAACTAGATGTCATTTACACTGACTTTAGCAAAGCCTTTGACAGGGTTGAACATTCGTTGCTCATTCATAAATTATCCCTGATGGGTGTTCACTCAAGCCTTCTCGGATGGCTGAATTCATACTTGACCGGTCGCTCGCAGTATGTTAAAATGTCGGAACGGACTTCGCGCACGTTCCATGTGACATCTGGAGCTCCACAAGGTAGTCATCTCGGTCCATTGTTATTCGTATTATTTATGGATGATGTCACAACGTTGTTTTCATCGACATCCACTTATTTGTTGTACGCAGATGATTTGAAAATCTGTCGGGTTGTTCGCTCCTTTCGAGACGCTATAGCGCTCCAGCGTGATCTCATCAGCCTTGATCTTTGGTGTCACACCAATGAGCTATATCTCAATGTTAGCAAATGTCGTGTAATATCGTTCACTCGTAAAAGCTCAACGATCAAATTCGGATACAAGATTGGTACAGTTCCGTTAGAACGTGTGGCAGTATAGTAATTCGAGATTTGGGTGTGTTGATGGATGAGGGTCTGACTTTCTCAAAGCATGTCCAAAATATCATTGCAAAGGCATGTTCTATGTTAGGATTTGTGATGAGGATCTGCAAGGATTTTCGAAGCGTACAAGCTCTTAAAAGTGTGTATTTTGCCCTTGTTCGTTCCTACCTCGAATATGCTTCTGTTGTGTGGCATCCATAGCACGATACGTTTATCGATAAGATTGAGTCAATTCAGAAAAAATTCCTAATTTATGCCTTGAGGAGATATGTGCAACGGGACGAAGACTACAGGCTTCCGCCTTATGTTGACAGGTGTAAATCAATTGGACTAGAGGTTTTAGCAAGGCGTCGTGTTAACGCGTGTGCCTTTTTCGCGTTTGACTTGTTGACGAAGCGACTAGATGCTCCCGCACTGCTGCCTAAGTTGATGATTCACCAGCCAGTGAGGTTATTGCGTGGGACTGTTAATCGTCAATCTCAGTATCTTACTGTTCGTGCCCACAGAACAGATTACGGCAATTTTGAACCTGTTAACAACATGTGTATGATCTTCAACATATTTTCGCACTTTTATGATACAGTGATCTCTCGTGACTTATTTCGTACAAAGGTGAAGGCACTGGAGCTCGAAATTAAATTGAATGGAAAAGTGAAACATACTTAACGGCCAATGCAAATTGGTTTATGTGGATCAATGAAATTTGATTCTGAATCGGCCAATTTAAATAGGTTTACCTCTAATCAAGCCTGATTAGTCTCAGCTCACGCTGTATCTGCTCGCGCAGTTCATGTGACACGTCACTACAAACTAACTCTGCTTTATTATTTTTCAGGCAAAGTTGTAGCAGCAGGTAAACCAAAACCAAAACTAAAATGTAAAACGTGCAATTGTGAAATTATTATGCCAGAATTTACATGCATGAAATCCCGATCATCCGAACATTATCTAGCATAGAAAACTCGTTGTACAAAAATAAAGACGCAGACGTAATTAGAGCGAAAGTAGTGAACATCACAACAAATTTCCTCCACGACTACAAGAGATCCAACCATTCAGACAAGTTCCTACTTTTGCAAGTGAACCGAACGAAGAAATTTCTACAAGACCATCCCAACATTGCTGTTATAAACGCCGACAAAGGTAACAAAACTATTATTTTGAACCGATCAGAATACGACGCGTCGATGGAGACACTACTGAATGATAAGGACGTCTACACTAAAACTAAGTGAGAGATCCGACGTCTAGGATCGAAAAACTGGTGAATGAAATGGTCAAAAAATGAAGACTTAATAACAGGATTAATGACGACCAAGAAAGGCACCTACAAACACACAACAGTATAGCACCAGCGGTTTACGGACTTGGCAAGCTCCACAAGAAACAGCCAAACCTGAACATACCGCTGCGCCCAGTGGTAGCCACCATCCAATCGCCGAATTATAAAGTCAGCAAACTTATCGCCGATTGTTTAAGCGAAGTAGGAACAACATCACCCTATCATGTCAAAGACAGTTGGCAATTTGCACAAGAAATCAAAAACGTCAAAATACCACCTGGTTACAAACTAATATCACTCGACGCAACATCCCTATTTACCAACGTACCAACAACATTGTGCATCAGAGCGATCAAGTCACGATGGCAGAATATCAAACCACACACATTCCTCACACAAAAGCTTTTTTTTTATAATTCAAGCCTTTATTCAAAACAATTTTCTTTACTTGTTTACAAGCAAGTCTATCACAGGATATTTGTCGAGATTAATCTACGATTTTACAACGATTACAAATAAATATTAGCGGCTAGCATGAACAATTTCTAATCATGTGAATTCACTCCTGAATTCACTATAACAATTCATAGACACAAAAACGGCGACTAAAAATCTCTCGTATCTTTTCTTTTATACAGGTAAGGAAAAATAAAACAAAACAGAATAAAATAGAAAAAATAGAATACAGAATTTAAGGAGAAAACTAGTAGGATTAATACAGAGAAAAAAAAACAGAAAGAAAATAGTAAATAATGAATAACAAAAACACTCACACTCTCGACTCCGTAGAGTTTTCCGATATGAGTCTTATCATCTCATGATTTGACGATGTACACTTTGCCAAAAAATTCTCTTGCAGACTTTCCAACACTGTCCGGATTTTTCCAATTTCCAGTGTCGAATGTAGTAGATTCGTCGGGAACGTGCGTTGGACTCCGAGGATCGTTTTTAAAATTCTATTTTGCGTCCGTTGCAGATTATTGAGGTTCGTTTCACTAGTCGAGGTCCAAACCGGTGCCGCATACGTTATCTTCGGCCGGATCATAGTCTTGTACAAAATCAGTTTGTTCGCCGTGGACAGTTTTGACCGACTGTGCAGTAGCGGGTAGATTGCACTGAAGCATTTCAAGGCTTTTGTTCTGCATGTTTCGATGTGAGCATTAAATGAGAGCGTTTCGTCCAATTTTACTCCCAAATACGTGACTTCTCTCTTCAAGTCGATGATAGTGCCATTGAAGGTCAGGGGTATCGACGGATTTCTTCGATGAGAGCGGTTGAATTTGAAGATTATGGCCTGTGTTTTCTCGGCGTTGATTTTGATTCTCCATTTGGTAAAATATTCATTTATTCGGTGAAGTGCTTTTTCCAAACGTTTTATGATGGTATTCGACTGTTTAGCTTCACACAGGACGGCGGTATCGTCGGCATAAAGACCCATTTCACAATGTCGAGGTGTTTTGAAGTCGGAAGTGTAAATGGCGTAGAGCAACGGCGATAATATGGACCCTTGAGCCAGCCCAGCAGAAATTTCTCTCGGTGTCGAATTCTCTCCGCGAACGCTGACAACGAATTTCCGGTCGTACAAAAAGGAAACGATCATTTTGGTTAAATGCATCGGCGTGTTGATTTTTTCCAGTTTATATATCAGACCGTCGTGCCAAACGGAATCAAAGGCCTTTTCTATATCGATGAGCACCATACCAGTTGATCTCTTGCGATGTTTACTCGCTTTGATCATGTTGACAATCCGTTTGATCTGGTGTACTGTGGAGTAATGTTCTCGAAAGCCGAATTGTTCGCTCTTAATTATCGACTTTTCCGTCACGAAGTCGGACAGCTCGTTGAAAATAATCCTTTCAAATATCTTTCCGAGTGAGCTCAGCAGACTGATGGGTCGATAGCTGGTTACACATTTGCTGTCTTTTCCTTGTTTCAGGAGAGGAATTACTCTGGCAATTTTGAAACTAGATGGAAAGTAACATAAGTCTGTGCACACATTCACAATGTTAGCCAGCACTTCGATGGCAATTGCTGGTAGTTTTTTCAGTAAAATGTTTGTCAGTCCATCGATTCCTGGAGCTTTTCGAATTTTCAATTTAGCCGTTATCTTACGGATAGCAGCAGCATCAACGTGATGATTATCGCTGGATACAGTTGATGGGTGTATCTTGTCGATTCGCTTCACCGAGTGTTCAACCTGTTTATCAATCGTGTGCTTGTAGTTGACGGTCAGCAGGTGGTTTTTGTGAAATTGATCCGCCAGGGCCGTTGTTATATCGGAAGCTGATGTGATGTATTGATTGTCGTTTCGTAGAATATCGATTTGGTTCGGATTTTTGTTCATCAACTTTTTCGTGACCGACCAAATTCTTTTGTCTCCAAGACGAAGATGGCGGAAGGGTTCGTTCCAGTTTCTATTATAGTCCGATTATACCATTTGCTCGATTCGTTTGTTCTGTGCATTGATAAGACTGCTGAATGCATTTCTCAGTTGATCGTCCTTGCATCGCTGTTTTTGTCTTCTCGTGTCGTTTCTGCTCTTGATGAGTTCAATCGTTTCCTTCGAAATTTTGATTCTCTGCCTCCTTGGAGAAATTCTCGGTACTGCAACGGATTCTGCAGTTTTGATTGCTTCGATGAATTTGCTGATTTGGTTATCCACATCAGTTTTGGTTGACAGTGTAGCTGAAAAGCGTTCCATTTGTTCATTGATGACGTCAGCGTATTTACACCAGTCGGCTTTTTTATAGTTCGTTTTCGATACCATTTCTTTCGATTCTGATGTAATTTCGTCGATGGTGCACACGACGGGATGGTGGTCGCTTGGTAAAGCGTTGTCCATTGTATAGACGTTCGAGAATAGCATTGGGCTGTTTGTGAGAGCGAAATCGATTGTAGATGGTTTGTGCCCACAGTGCGGAATGTGTGTGTACGAATCTGGGTGATGTATAACGAAATTGGAGTTGTGGAGCATATTATGTAATACTCTTCCGGCACGATTGTTTGATGAACAGTTCCATGCCACATGCTTCGCGTTGAAATCTCCGAGTACGATGAAATTTTTATTGTTTGGCGTGATCTTTTTGATGTCTTTGGCGAAACTGGTGGCATATTTTGGGATGTATGCAGCGGTGAAGGTTAGCGGTTTTTTGTTTACAATTACCTCGATTGATACATTTTCAGCTGTGGTGGTAGAGTAATTCGGCAGGCACTTGTATTCAATGTTGTCACGGACAGCAATCAAAACTCCTCCTCCATGACTGTTTCGATCGCTGCGATGACTTTTAAAATTCGTGAGCTCGAAGTTGAATGCAGCAATGAATGCGATGTCAATTTTCTCTGTATTCAAAATATAATCGATTTGAGCTATGACAGATTGAGTGGTAGCCCCTTGAGCATTCCACTGCAGTAATTTGAGTCGCTTGATTTGTTTATACAGCATAACTCAAGAGATTCGTGATTACCTGGATTTGATCCAGTTTTGATTTACAGTTTTTGAGTTCTCCGGCGGCTTTTACAAATATTTTGAGTAGCTCAGCGGTAGTGAACAAATCATTGTTCACATTTCCCGTGTAAATGACTTTCGCTGTTTCTTCGTTGACATTGTTGACGACTACGTCTTTGAACGATCGCGTCAGCGGTGGCGGATTTGGTGCTGGTGTGTAATTTCGATGATTTTGATTTTTGCGTTGACCTGAGGCTATTTGATTTGCGTTGTTTCTTTGACGCTGGGAGGCGTTTCCACGGGCATCGATGTAAACTTTTCTACCTGGACAGCTGGCATCATTAGCTCGGTGATTTACTACTTGAAAATTCTTGCTAATGCAGTACGAGCATTTGTAGACCGGCGCTGAGTCTTTGTTCAAATTGTTTAGTGGACAACTTTGTTGCGTGTGTTCGTTGCTAGCACATTGTGAACAGACTGGTTTTCTGAAGCAATTTCGGGTGCCATGGCCATACATAGTGCAGTTTCTACACTGAGTGACATTTCTCGTAGTCGGCTTGTACTTGGACCATTTCACCAACGTGTGGCAGATGGATTTGACTTTCTGTATGTCTTGAAACGTGTTTTCTTTACCATTCAGATAAACCAGGTACAGAGCTCTATGAGGATCTGGGTTTCTTAACGTCATTTGAATAATCTGTGCGGGATGAATATTCAAACAATGCAATTCTTCTTTGATCGATTCAACCGGAACTTCTGGAAGACCTGCTTAAACCACTTTATGGGTTTTGTTGTCTTTCGAATCATAAGTGAAGTGGTCAACGTTCGCCTGCTTCAGTGCATTGCTGATTTTCATCAAATCGTTGTCGTTTTCGAAAAACACTTTCGTGCCAATCGATAAGAACTTGAGGTTGAATTTAGTCACTTCGTTTTGTGAAATAAATTGACCGATCTGGAAGCTCTTATCTGTCAGGATTAATGGTGGCGGCTTGCGGGACTTATTTTCCTTCGGTGCCGTTCGGTCGGTTTCATTCTTGTTCTTCTTCGTTGATTCGTAATCCAAACATTTATAAATGTTTTCGTCAAGTTTGAGGTTATGTTGCGCTGGGAAAAAACTTTTGAGCGTTTTACCATTCAGTCTTTTGACTCTTGTAGATGTACTCTGCTTCGCAGAACCTCTCTGCGACTTGTACTTACTGAACGAACGATTTGTCTTGCCCATTTTGGGCTATGTCTATATAAATAATTTATTTTTCACACGAGAGACAAAATTTACAGTTTGTGTCTATTAGATGTCACACGTTGCACAAAAGCAGTTCTTAGAACTAGTGAACGTCATAGCCAGTGAATCATATTTTAGCTACAAGGAAGACTTCTACCTACAGAAATCTGGCCTAGCAATGGGTAATTCTATATCTGGCTTCATAGCTGATATGGTTATGGAAGACTTAGGAAGAAAAGCACTAGATGAATTACTTTTCACAGTTCCTTTTTACCGTAGATAAGTTGATGATATAATAGTAGCGATACCAGCAGATCAAAGTGACACTATTCTCAAAATTTTCAATAAACAGCACAAGAAGATGAAGTTTGCAGTTGAGGAAGAAATTAACAAATCGATTAATTATCTAGACTTCACACTGAACAGAACAACCGGTGGAGGAATCATAACATCATGGTACCAAAAAACAATAGCCTCTGGTCGATATCTCCATTTCATGGCACATAATATATAATAAATAATAATAAATATATAATAAATAATAATATAAAAAAAATGACAAGAAGAATACGGAAAAGACCACAAAGAGGCCGGACGCACAAACCCCGAAGCCCAGTCTTGGCGAGTGGAGGGAGGTGAAAAATAAGAAGAAAGAGAGGAATGAGAAATCAAAGCTTAAAAGGCTGAGACCGAAAGCTGATGCTCTGATAGTGGCGGCAGAAGAAGGAATGACGTACGCTGATATCCTCAAAAAAATCAAAGGAGACGCAGCTCTCAAGGACCTGGGCGAAAAGGTATCGAGAATAAGACGAACGCAGAAAGGCGAAATGCTATTAGAGCTCAAGAAGGGCCCAGATATTAAGAGCGCAGATTATAAAGACCTAGTGAAGAGGTCACTGGGCGAATCAGCAAAAGTGAGAGCGAGGTCCCACATGACGACGATCGAGTGCAGATATATGGACGAAATCACGACAAGTGAAGATCTTCAAAAAGCTCTGAAAGAGCAAGGTGACATCAATGACGAGCTAGATTCAATGACGATACGCATGAGAAAAACGAGAGGCGAACTCCAAACGGCGGAGATAAAACTTCCAGTGGACGCAGCGATTAAGATTCTCAAAATCGGCAAGATAAAGGTGGGCTGGACTGTATGCCCGATGAGGGAAATGCAGCAGCTAGACAGGTGCTTCAGATGCATGGACTTTGGGCACCAGGCAAGGAACTGTAAGGGGGAAGATAGATCCAAGCTCTGCAGGAGATGTGGAGGAGAAAACCACCTAGCAAGAGAGTGCACAAACCAGCCAAGGTGCCTGCTGTGTACGTCAGAGAGGGACCACGTGACTGGTGGAGCGAGATGCCCAGTCTTTAAACAGGCGCTTAAATCTAAGACGAAACGAGAATGGAAGTGATCCAAATAAATCTTAATCATTGTGACATGGCACAACAACTTCTTTGGCAAGCCACAGCGGAAAATAAATGTGACGTAGCAATTATTGCAGAACCGTACCGTTGCGATAGAAAGAACGGTAACTGGGTTGTTGACAGAGCCGGGATGGCCGCAATTTTGACGACGGGAAGGTATCCCATATAAGAAGTGGTATCAGACGCTCATGAGGGATTTGTGATAGCAAAAATTGACGGAGTGTATATTGCTAGTTGTTATGCACCACCAAGATGGAAGATTGTGCAGTTCGAACGAATGCTGGAATTAATGACAGGAGAGCTAACGGGACTAAGCCCAGTTAACATTGGAGGAGACTTTAATGCATGGGCAGTCGAGTGGGGTAGTAGATTGACAAATGAAAGAGGCTTCATGCTGCAAGAAGCGCTAGCAAGGCTGAATGTGGTCCTGGCAAACGTGGGAGACACAACTACCTTTCGCAAGAACGGAGGAGAGTCGATTATTGACATTACATTCTGCAGTCCAGCACTAGTGCCCAGTCTGAATTGGAGAGTGGATGAAGGGTACACATATAGCGACCATCAGGCACTGAGGTATACCGTAAAGAAGGGCGCGGTGTCGGTAAGACAGACGACTCATGAAAAAGAGAGAAGATGGGAAATTTCGACGAGGAAGTTTTTAAGGAATACCTCCAAGCAGAAGACGAACACGAAGAGAAATCGGTAGGTGAATTGACGAAAACCATGGTGCTTGCATGTGACGCGGCGATGCCAAGAAGGATAGAGCCGAAGAAAGGACGAAAACAAGCATAGTGGTGGAACGAAAAAATAAGACTCTTGCGCGCGGACTGTTTTAAGACAAGAAGGAGGATGCAGAGGGTCAAAAAGGACGGTGCGGTACGGGCGGCGAGGCATGACGAACATCGAAAGGCAAAATTAGAATTAAAGCGGGCAATCCGGGATAGCAGGAAACTTTGTCTTAAGAAGCGGTGCCAGGACGCTGATGCGAACCCGTGGGGCAAAGTGTACAAGATTGCGATGGCGCTGATTAGAGGCTCATCGGTGCCAAAAGAAAGTTGTCCTGAGAAGCTAGGCGCCATAGTGAGAGGGCTATTCCCACAGCATGAACAGGTCCCATGGCCGCAAACTCCTTATGACCAGGAGACTGAAGATAGACAAGAACGAGCGTTCACTATAGAAGAGATACAGATGGCTGCCAAAAAGACCAAAAATAACAAGGCGCCAGGACCGGATGGGATTCCCAATATAGCTATAAAGACGACAACATCTACGAAGCCGAACATGTTTAGACTGACGATGCAGAAGTGCCTTGACGATGGACATTTTCCTGATAGCTGGAAAAAACAAAAGCTGGTCCTAATACCAAAACCAAGGAAGCCGCCAGGTAAGCCATCATCATACAGACCTGTGTGGTTGCTAGATGGAATGGGAAAACTGTTTGAGGCTATAATCCTGAACAGACTAAAGAAATACACAGAGGGCGAACGCGGACTGTCAGACGACCAATTCGGATTTCGAAAAGGGAGATCGACGATTGACGCCATAAAGAAAGTGATGGAGATTGCCGACAAGGCGGGAACGAAAAAAAAGACCGGGAACCGCTTCTGCGCTGTAACAACGATAGACGTTAAAAATGCTTTTAATAACGCAAGCTGGAGGGAGATAGCTAAGGCGTTACATGCCATGAGAGTTCCCGATTACATCTGCATGATAATTAAAAGCTACTTCGAACGACGAGTGCTAACGTACGATACCACGGAAGGACAAAAGATGGTAGACATCACGGCTGGAGTACCTCAGGGATCCATATTGGGACCAACGCTGTGGAATGCAATGT
>CM055404.1:75931348-75949072 GCA_029228625.1 Pseudolycoriella hygida
CTTTCAGTTTTCACACGCAAAAATTTAAAACTCAAAACAATCTTCGCAAAAAGACACGAATGTTAAATTTTTGCAGCGTAAAATCTGAAAGTACAGAAAAATTATTTCGTCGTTGGGTCTGGCATTTGTGACGCGATTTTTTGAAGACAGGGTAACGTTGTCGTCAAGGAAATGTATGCGTATTTTCAGCGCAAGCGTCATCTCCACTGATATCATTAATTTTGGAAGTGGACATTAGGGACTGCGTCGCACTTCACCTTTTAAAAGGTTTTTGTTGTGATTTAAATTTGGAAATACATGTGAGAGGTTGGGATCGACATAGTGCCCTATAACTGGTTCATTTCGTTTTCAAGTATAAGAAATACTTTCGCCTTGCTGAATTTTTTTACGATCTTTAAAGAAAAGAGTGATTTTCTCACCTCTAAAGCGCTAAAAGTGTCATGCGACCGACTGATTACTAAATAAAACTCGGGGATCTAATAAGCAAACAAATTAGATAAAGATCGATCATCGATTACTTGTATGATGAGAACAATTATGGTGAAGGTATGAATTCTGAAAAGATAATTGCTGCATGGAAGGCTACTTATCAGATCCGGAACTACAAGGCAACAATTCAGTGGCTTCCATTGCGGAAACCGTTAGGAGATGCATTATGTATTGCTGTGTAACCTGGAAACTCTAATTTGTCTCCTTCTCTTCGACGATAAATTGAAATTTGTGAGAATAAAGCTAACTAGAGGTGTCCACCGTATCTTGGGGGTACGCCACCGGCGCCGCTCATTTTTGGCTGGGTATTTTCTCATCATTTGTAATTTGAGGTGTACATATTTGTAGCTGTGCATGTAATTGTAAATGTATGTACAGGTTATTCGCTTCTTTCCGCGACTCGCACAAACTTTTGCTTAATACCTCAAACAAAGTTGAGATTGATTTGATTGCTTGATTTGTTCAGATTTTCCAGCAAAAGTTTGTGTACGCCGCAACAACATGCACGTTTTTGCTGAACATGCATGTAGAGTAGGGTGGTCCAAAAATGTGAGAAAAAAAAATTAAAGTGTCGAAAAGTTTAGGCACCAGCGTTAAAACGAATCTAAATGGGTCCCTGATAAAAAGTGTCTATGGACGCAACTCAATCCGGAGTGATCTAGGGGTTCCGCAAAATCAAAATAGTCAAAAAATCCCAAAAACATTGAAAAACGTAGACTTTTACGAAATTGCATGAAACTAGTACAAGGGTAGGAGTCATGTTCAGGGAAGTTTAATGAAATCCGTTCAGAATAGTCCGCAGAGAACGCTTTTTGACTTACTTCGAGTATCCGCACGAGTGTCGGAATCATGGGAGCCCATTGAAAAACAAAGTGTACCCAACTTTTTCTAGCGCCAGACCGCGACCCCGACATCAGGTAGTAGCAAACTAATTTAAGGGAAATGTTAGGGATGAATAATACGTTTAATATAAAAAATAACACTTGGGTTCAATTCACAAACTTGAAGTTTCCTGTGTCTTAAAAGTTGACCCATATTTCACGATAATGTCAGAGCCGCATGAAGTCATTTGTTCCTACGTTTGAAATTTTTCTACTCCGAATCTTTTTATTCCCTAAAAGATAATCGAAAATGGAAGGTCAAGTTCGAAGATGAGCAAAATCTGTCTACGGAAACCGGACTTATGACCAAAACATAGAAGGGACCCGCACACATCAGAATAGATGTGGCAAATAGAGTTGTTGTTACGAAAAGACTGGAACGTATTTAAGTAAATATTGCGTTCACATTAGACTGTATTGGAAATTGCCCGTAGGGCAATTTTGAAAACCCCGTCCGAAGTAACGGTGTAAAAAAATTCTCCGAACGCACATAATTGACCTCCAAATAGAGAAAACTGTTCTGCTCAATTTTGTCTACAACATGCCGAGATCTTTCAAAAAAAAAGTTTTTGAAAATCGGAAGAGATTTACTCGAGTTATGTACAAAAAACACGTATGGCCCTAACAAAGACTCTTTTTTAGTGCCCTAGTTAAGTCCAAAGACTCAAATCAAAAAATGTTTCTTCCACAAATTGTCGGTCATGCCCAGATCTTTCAAACATAAAAAAATTGAAAATCGATAAAGATTTACTCGAGTTATGTACAAAAAACACATAGAGCCCTAGCAGAGACTCGTTTTTAGTGCCCTATCTAAGACCAAGAACTTGAATGAAAAAAAGTTTCTTCCATAAATTGTCGGCCATGCCCAGATCTTTCAAACAAAAAAAAATTTATGATAATCAGAAAAGATTTACTCGAGTTATGTGCAAAAGACCAAAAACCACTTAAACGGCCCTAGCTCGGCGGTCCTTGGGCCGACAGTGCCCAGATTCAATTCCATAAAATATTTTTCGACTACCTTTCAGGAAAAAAAGTTTTTGAAAATCGGTCAAGATTTACTCAAGTTATCGTGTTGACGGACAGACCGACAGACAGACGGATATTGTTTTTTTCGCTGATTTGTCATCTGAAGGCATCGGCATCAAAAAAAGTTTCCCTCTTACTCCCGGGTTCGAATTCGCAATGTAACAAACGTGGTAGTAAACGCATCAGACCTTCGTACTTCGTACGGTTCTAAAAAGTGGTCAAAATCGGTGTTTTTTGAGGGTATCTAAAACTTTTTCGCATATATCTCTGCGAAACAAGCATGGTGATTAGTTTCCATGGTTTTAAATGAAAGTTATGTACCTAAGGAAAGCAACCAAATAAATTTAGTGAAAATAGGTTGAGCGGTTTTAGCAGTAGGGTAAATAGAGTGGACCAAACTCGGGCTACTCGACCGTACATGATACTTTGTGGATTTTCATGGTTATTTCCATTCTTTTTTATATTTTTTTTAAATTGTTTTTTAAACTTTTTTTTGAACATTATTTTTGAACTTTTTTTTTATTAAGGGGACTTCGAGCGGGATTTCCGATATTGCCATATGCAATTTCTAATTGCTATATCTAGGCTTTCGCTACATTCGTATTTTTAGACCCGTACGAAGTACGTAGGTCTGATGCGTTTACTACCACGTTTGTTACATTGCGAATTCGAACCCGGGAGTAAGGGGGAACCTTTTTTTGTTGCCTCCAGATGACAAATCAGCGAAAAAAACAATGTCCGTCTGTCGGTCTGTCTGTCCGTCAACACGATAACTTGAATAAATCTTGACCGATTTTCAAAAACTTTTTTTTCTGAAAGGTAGTCGAAAAATATTTTATGGGATTGAATCTGGGCACTGTCGGCCCAAGAACCGCCGAGCTTGGGCTGTTTAAGTGGTTTTTGGTCTTTTGCACATAACTCGAGTAAATCTTTTCTGATTTTCATAAATTTTGTTTTTGTTTGAAAGATCTGGACAATTTATGGAAGAAACTTTTTTTAATTTGAGTCCTTGGACTTAACTAGGGCAGTAAAAACGAGTCTCTGCTCTCCGATTTTCAAAAATTTTTTTTTGTTTGAAAGATCTCGGCACGGCCGACAATTTATAGAAGAATTTTTGCCTGTGCTTAAGGCTCAAGTGGGCCTCATGTCGGTCCTAAGGTTGGCCCTAACATAAAAAAATGTTTTTGCTATGTTGCAGAGCAAATTGAGGGAAACATTTTTGTCTATGGAAGTATGTATCCGAGGCCTCTACTTAAGGCCCTAGCCCAAAAAATAGTTTTTTGCTATGTTGTAGACAAAATTGAGGAGAACATTTTTCTCGGAAAAATTTTACTTTAGTGGCAGCATCCCGGAGGGGATAGAGGGGGGGGGGGGGTTCGAAAGCGGATGTCAACGAGATGATAGATCCGTTGGAGTTAGGTGGCGCTCGTGTTCCGTTCAAAAGTTATGGAGGTTCAAAGTTTGAAATTTTCAATGTACTGAAAGTTCAAAAAATCACTGGAAAATAGTGTGTGAGACGTTGTAAAATGGTGGTATTTGCCATGAATGTGGCGCTTTAGCTGTGTAAACATCCGCTAAGTATTCACTTACCCAGGATACGCCACGGGGAGGCTGTTTACTTGTATCCCATTGGCCCGTAGGCCGGACATGACAGTGTGGTGGGGACCCCTTGCTTCGTCCATCGCAAAGTATTTAAAGACTCCAAACCCCCCGCACTGTCATGTCCTATTATTTCATGGGTGCATGTTGTGGCGTTAACGTTGCTTCGGTCGTCCGTCGAGGAAAGTAACTTTTTTAAGCGTATGCCCGGCTTCGTCTATCTGCACCATGCGTGAGATCGTCAAAGTAAGAATAGCGGTAATGAACATTTTCGCGACGTGTGCGAGTGTAATTGTGACGTAATGCGAAAGTTAATACGTCGTGCAGGAACAATTCAGATACGCCGTTCGTGTTAGCAAAGTTTACAATTATTATTCTGTTTTGGTCTTTGAACTCCGAGTTCCAAAAAACTGTTCGTATAAATTGTGGCCAAGTAGAAGCGTCTCCAAGCATCATTTGTAACAAGTGAGAAGCTTATTGTCAGTGACACGTTGTGAACAGTAAACAGTAAAGTTTATTTTGTTCGAAAGCGAAGTGCAAAATGTCGGTGAATAATTTTACGAAAATTGTGAGATTGCACACTGTGCAAGGCGATGACGGTATTTTGAAATTGGCGAAGGAGTTGAATTTGATAGGCCGAGAACCGAATTGTTCAGAATGCGGTACGAAAATGACTGTGTGCGAAAGCAAAGATGTAGCAGACGGAGTACGTTGGCGATGTTTGCGTAAAATTGTACGAAATAAGAAGAAGGCGAAGGCATTGTGTTATTTAATAAAACCATCGTGTGAGTATCTAGAGTAATGTTTATTGAAATGTTTACACGTTGAGAGCGCAACACTGACTGACTCATATGTCACATCTCCCTTTTTGGCTTGTTCAATCCCGAAATGAATGAGATATGAGATAACTGGTCGGCCCATCAGATTACCTCACCCACCTTGAACAAGCTAATTTAGATTATTTTAACAATAGCAAATTAAAGAAAAATCAAAATGAAAGGTAAACAACAAAAATCGAAAAGAGATACGTCTAGCAAAATTGTAGCAATTGGAATTATTCAAAAAAAAATCGGCTCAAATCAAGAAATAAATTATACATAAACTCAGTTCACTCGTTTTCTCAGTACATTTGCGTTACGAAGGAGAACCGTTCCGTTGTTTAATTGGATCCAATACGATCGTGGGGTGGAGTCGTTTTTTGTGACAACCGCTTCGAGCCAGCCTCGCTTGGGATCCTGGAACCACACCAAGTGACCTGAGGTGAATTCGTGGCTGAACTTGGCATGCCTGTCGTAATAAAGTTTTTTCTTAACATTTTTCAATTCAATATTTTTGCTAATGTTAGGAACAACACAAGGACTAAAATTAATTTCTCTTTCAGGCAATAGAGTTCTTGTTTTACGACTCATTAGTATCTCATTCGGCGACGCTCCTACCTCAATCGGGGGAGTGTTACGGTATTCTAATAGGGCTAACCAGAGCTCAGTATTACTGTCCTTACATTTCTTGAGTAAGCTCTTAGCAATACCAACCGACTTTTCCGCAAAACCATTCGACTGGGCATAGACAGGACTGACCGTAGTCAAAATTATGTCGTAAGCCTTGCAGAAACTCCGAAACTCAAACGAATTAAACGGTACATTATCAGCCACTATTTACCGCGGTAACCCATGGTGAGCAAACAAGTCAGTGATATTTCTAATCACTTCCTTCGCCGCCTTACCTTTCAACGGGTTAATCTCTAAATAACGAGAATAATAATCCGAGGTTACCAAATATGCCTTGCCTTCAAACTCAGCAATGTCCATTCCCAACTTCTGGTAAGGTAGTGCTGGGACTGCATGTGGCAACATAGGCTGCTTAACGTTAGAACTCCTGAACCTCTGACACGTTTTACAGCTTGAGACCATAGTCTCAATATCTTCATTAAGACGAGGCCAATAAACGACCGGCCGGGCCCTCGACTTCGTCTTTTCTATTCTCAGATGAGATTTGTGCAACAATTGCAAGACTAAGCTCTGCAACGACTTTGGCACTAGCACTCTCGAATGAAGAAAAATCAAACCGTCTTCCACGAACAAGTCATTACGTAATTTGTAATAGAACCTCAACGGTTCCGACACCCTCGACTTCGAGCTGGGCCAGCCCTTAAGCACCACAGCTTTGAGCTCTCTCAAAACCGGATCTTCTTCAGTTTCCTTCCGAAACTCATCAATCCGCGAATTGCTAATGTTAAGAGAATGCACTACCTCATCAATGTCCTCTATCTCAGACTCTGCATTGTCTCTATCAAAATTTCGAGAAAGCAAATCTGCTACAAACAAATACTTACCGGGCACGTAAGTAACATTCAACATATACTTATAGAGACGCAATCTCATTCTTTGCAAGCGAGACGAAGGTATTGAGTGGAAATCCTTCTGCATCACACTGACCAACGGTCCATGGTCGCTCCTAACTGTCACTTCCCGACCATAAATAAAATAATGCGGCAAGCAAAAACAATCGCAAGGAGCTCTTTCTCAATCCGTGCATATCTGACTTCAGCTGGATTCATACTACGAGAAGCGTAAGAGATCGGCCTCCCTTCTTGCATCAGAGAACAACCTAAGCCAAATTTAGATGCATCCGTTTCCAGTGTTATTTCCTTGTCAGGGTCAAAAGTCATCAAAACGGTGGCTTGGGAAATACTTTCTTTGATCTTCAAAAGACACTGATCGTGAACAGGCAACCATGCAAAAACAACATCTTTCTTCACATGCAAGGCCTTCATCCGAAATAACATGCCCAACATATTTAACAGAACTGGTGCGGTACTGAAGCTTCTTTTAATTAAACTTAATTGTTTTTGAGAATATCTTATATATTACTCGAGCTTTGCTTGATCGTGGAACAATTAAACTGAAACGTGGAAATTTTACTTTAATTTTCGATCACATAGACAAGTAGCAGAAGGTCACAGGTTGAGAATTTTTATTTTAAATTATTTTGTCATTGTAATGACGCTCAGATTGAACTCAACTAGAACAGTTGTGTTCTTGAACATATTAGAAGCATCAACATTTCGGCATCCAGTGCCAATCATCAGTCAAGTCATGCACCTTGATATGCTGATATGGGGTGAAGTACCGACTATTTGATGTTCTATATGAGCAATCTACGGTTAAACTAGGACTAGTGAATTATATCTGAGGATGAATGTATAATTACATCTAACGTCAAAACTCCAAAGTTAATCCTAACTCAAGCACTGAAACTCTTGCTGTGTCATAGCCGATTAGTGGCGGAACCACTATTTTTGTTATGAGGAATAGCACGTTATTTTTTACAATGCTGTGCTTACATTGCATGGAACTACATATATGATGTTAGGAACCATATGGGTTTTGATGAACATACTTATTTTAGATGTTCTGATGAAATTTATTATCATCTTATCAAATTGTTTTTGAGAATATCTTATATATTACTCGAGCTTTGCTTGATCGTGGAACAATTAAACTTAATGTTCAGCTCTCGAGCCTTAGCCACAACTTTTTCCAATATCTCATCATGCTCTTTCAAAGTGCTAGCGTATATGAGCAAATCATCAATATTAACGTGAACTCCTTCAACGTCTTCGAAATGCCGCCCAAGATATTTCTGAAATACTTCAGGCGCTATCTTAATCCCAAACGGAAGCACTAAAAACCGATAGCAACCGAAAGGAGTGCTAAATGTGCACAACTTGCTAGTCCTTTCGTTCAGCCTCACTTGCCAGAAACCATCTTTCAAATCAATTACTGTAAAGAACTTCTTACCATTCAATTTGGAAAACAATACCTCAAACGTTGGCATCGGATGGTTCTCCTCTTTACCGACCACATGAGCGTAATTGCAATTTCGGCAACTACCTGAAACTTGTTTTTGATTAGAACGATTTAAAAACAAATTTTTATTGGCTTTATTGTTGACTTCGGAAGCATTGTTTAAATCTCTACCACCAGACTTATTATCAATTGGCACGTTGCTATACTTATCTTTATCTTTTTGATGAGTGACAGCATCAGCCGAAGAAGCCGGTTGTGACGTAACACTCACTGGCTTTTGAATGTCCTTCATCTGCTTCAATGTCACCTCTGCTGCCCTTGCCATGTCGATCGCTTTCTTCACATCCAAATTTTCAGCCTCCAACAGCCGTTTTTGCAGTTTTTTGTCTCGTACGCCCATGACAATTCTATCTCTTAACATTCTGTCGGGCATCGGCGGTGCTCCAAATTCACATTTACGAACTTGTTTTTTCAATGTCCATTAAGAAATTATCAAAAGGCTCATCATCCCGCTGATTACGACTGTGAAAAACATACGTACCACAGGGGTGGTCGCCAACGGTGTTCGATTCGTTCGAGCCGTTGGTCCACTGGTGGATAGCGACACCATGGTTTCCCGAGCTGGCCGAGCGGTGCCAGGGATGCGGCTCACATCCCTACCGAAGTGGTTTGGTTAAGAGCCTTACCGCGAAAGCCCTCACCGAGGGTAAATTCGGTACCGCGGGACTGGGGGCCCCCGGGTGTAGTGCGTCATTTTGATATGACCGCATCCGGCCCCAGTGTTTGGTTGAGGTGCCTAGTGGTGCTGCAACGCGGGGGTTGTGGTACATAGTGAGCTGGGTCAAAGCAGCTCACGCTTAGAAATGGGTAACTGAACCCCTAGTCCTTCTTGGGCAACCGGGTTGGCGAGAATTCAGTAGGATATGATAGTGTTCCGAGCCTTACCTAGGACGCGGAGGTTGACCGGCCTGCCGCAATAGGGAGAGTCCGGGGACTCGCGTTAATTGGGCGTACCTCAATTCCGCACCCATGGGGGTCGTGCGTAGGTACGCACGTTAATATGCACATCTTCCGATGTGAAAAACATACGATTCGTACACTTCATTCCTCCGCGGCACACAAAAGTCACTGAAAGACTGAACCACTGATTTATATTTCTTTCTGTCCTCTGCACTAATTTCGAATGTGGAAACATATAATTCCACGGCGTCTGGTCCGACGGCATTAAGAAACATTGCAATTTGAATTTCTTCCGGCTTTGGAGACAACTCAATTGCCGTAGCGAAAATATCAAAATTTTGTTTGAACACACTCCATTTCTCGGAAATGTTTCCATCAAGCTCTAAGGTGTCCACTTTTTTCATATATGACTCCATTGCAACAATATTGGAACGTTTATTGTTCAACCGCACCGCGTATTTCTTTATTGTTCTCCCACGTAGCTGAACAACAAGCGAATCATCAACTACAACCTTATTTAATTTAACTTTTTCGCGAATCACTTGGGGATTTATTTTACCCATTAAATCAATAACAGATTATCAACTATTTTTACGAAAAGATTACCGTCTGCGGCATGTGTTATTTAATAAAACCATCGTGTGAGTCATCATCATCATCATCATCACACTTTATAGACCGTTTGTACCTTTCGGTGTGAGGTCTTTACTACTGATCATGGACCACCCTTCTCCATACCCCCCTATCCTGTGCCAAGGAGATGGTTTGTTCGCCTAGAGAAAGTCCCCTAACTTCTAAATCGGATTTAATTGAGTCTATAAACCTTCTCCTTGGCCTACCCCTGGGACGCACACCCGGGACTTGAGCATCCAATATCCTCTTTGGTAGCCTGCTATTACCCATCCTCTGAACGTGCCCGTACCACCGCAGACGACTAATCCTTGCCGCCTCTTCCACTGATGTTACCCCTAAGTTTTCCCTGATGTCGTCGTTCCTAATATGATTGTCCCACTGTTCCCTCCGATTTACTTTTGCTATGCTCCTAAGAACCCTCATATCAGAAACCTCCAGGTCATGCACAAGGTATCCGCAGTCCACCCAACTTTCCCTACCGTATAAAATCGTTGGTCTGTAGATTGACCTGTGAATAGCTAGCTTTGTGCCACTACTTAACTCCTTTTTGTTGAACACATACGACCTCAACTGACTGGCCACTGCATTCCCCATTCTTCTCCTTTCTTCAAATTCCCTAACTAACTTGCCATTCTCCGAAAAAATGGCTCCTAAATATTTAAACTCAGAGACCTGTTCCAACTGCTCCCCATTTAAACTGCAAACTACATCCTTCCGGGATTTGCCAATATGCATAACTTTAGTTTTACTGACACTTATTTTCATGCCGTATTCCTCACATGCAGCATTCAGGCAGTCTAAATTCTCCTGCAAATCCTTGGCATTATCTGCTAATAGAGTTAAGTCATCCGCATAGGCCAGGATTTTCATGATTACTTCCCCACCTTCACATTCCCTTGCAAATTCGCTTGCCTGATAATCTTGTCCATAAAAATTATGAACAGAAGAGGGGAGAGACAACAACCCTGACGAACTCCCTCATTAACTTCGAAAGCCTCACTAATTTCACCATCTATCCTTACCGCAGCCTTGCTCCCTGAGTAGATGCTTTTGATAGCGCCCAATAAACTTCCATTAACCCCGTATTCGCCAAGTACCTCGAACAGCTTTTGCCTCGGTACCCGATCGAATGCCTTTACTAGGTCGATGATGCACAAGTATAAATCAATATTTCCCTCAGAGAGCTTTTCTATAACCTGCCTGAGACAAAAGATCTGATCCTGACAACCTCTCAGAGGTCTGAAACCACTCTGAACCTCGTCAAGAACATCTTCCACTATAACCCTAACCCTGTCTACTAGCACACTTGCATAAACCTTTCCGACCACGCTCAAGAGTGAAATCCCCCTGTAGTTGGTAAGGACTTTGCGGTTACCCTTCTTGAAGATCGGAGCAATAACACCGACGCTCCAGTCAGCGGGTACTACTGAGGACTTCAATGCTAAATTGAAAATCCTACAAAGCCATTGAACCCCACCCGGCCCGCTATTCTTAATAAATTCTGTCCTAATTTCGTCTATACCTGCGGATTTTCCTGCCTTCAGCCTGCTGACCTTTCGTTACACTTCCTCTAATGTAATTTCCTCCTCACCCTCCAAGCTACGGCCCTCTTCCCTGTCAAGGCTTGTTACGGGATTGACAGAGGCGAATAGATCCTGAAAGTAATCCTGCCAGGTTTTCAGGACCTCACCCTTATCTGTAACTAATTCGCCACCTTTACCCAAAATGCTACCGCAGCCCTCCTTTTCACCACCACGCCTAATATCCTTGATTGCCGACCAAAATTTTTTCCTTGACCAGCCTCTTCCAATTCCTCCCCAAACTTTTTCCACGACCGATCCTTCGCTTCCTTGACTAGAGCCTTAACCGTCTGCCTAAAGCCCTGTAAGCCTCATGCTTTTCGTCCGTCTTATCCTGTAACCAAATCAAATACAGCTTCCTTTTCTCTAATACCGCCTTTTTGATATCTGCGTTCCACCAGCCTGTCTTTTTGTTTCTACCCCCCCTAGAGACACTACCTAGACATTCCTCAGCTACGCCCAAGACAAATTCCTTAAAGTTTGCCCACTCAACCTCAATGTCTACGCAGTCCGGAGGAAGCCTTTCGAAAGCTTCGCTGAATTTTGACATAAAGCGAGACTTAACTTCCTCGTCCCTGAATTTTCCCACACGAAATTTCCGAACCACCACTTTTTTCCTTTTAGCCTGACAGAGTTTACTAACAGAGAGATGGGTACCCAAAAGGTAGTGGTCTGAGCCAAATGTGAAACCCCTGAAAACACGTGTGTTCCTGACTTCCTGCCTCCTGTCCTGCTCTATAACCATGTAATCAATTATTGACTTGTGCCCCAAACTATTATTAACGTAAGTGTACCGATGGATCCACCTATGCCTAAAGAAAGAGTTGGTTACTGCCAGTCCATTGAAATCGCAGAAATCCAACAACCGCTTTCCGTTTGAGTTTAAAACATCCTCCCCGAATTTGCCCACTACCCTTTCATAGCCGCCACTGGTCTTACTGTTTCCTATTCTCGCGTTGAAATCCCCCACAGAATCACACACTCACTACCTTTTTTGCTGACAACATCCCCTAACTGCTCGTAAAAGGTGTCAAGATCGCCAGCACTGCTACCCTCGCACGGGCTATAAACACTAACCAGCCGATAAATACCTCCTGTCAGCTTAATGGAGACCCACATGATCCTTTCACTTACATACCGCACGTTCAAAACAAACTTTTCTAATTCCCTTTTGATAGCCATTCCAACTCCCCAGTTCGCCCTACCAGACTGAACACCAGACGAAAACACTTTATAACCGCCCACCAGTTCTTCGCGCTGCCCTTTCGTCCTAATGTCGCTCAACGCTAATATATCTACACCATAATCCATTGCCAAGTCCACCAACTCACCCTTGCGACCCCTAAAACCCCCATTAACGTTTAGACTTCCAATAAACAAACCATCAACCTTTTTACATTGCCTGATCGCCAACGATGGGGTACCGTTCGAGTCCCGCATTGGTCGTACCCCGTGACCAACACTCGTCCGAGGCTGCCTATGACCGTTTTTACCAATAATGAATACAGTGGGACGGCCTGGTAAGCCGAACCGCACTGGAAGTTCAAGCCTCAATGGGGACATCACACACGTGCCTGAGATGCTAAGCGCAAGCTCATTTATTTTTGCCAAAAAAGAATTGCTATATGAATAGCGAAGAAGTTAACCGTAACCGTAGACAAACACCTACTTGAAATTCTATACCAAAATCACAAACACAAAACGCCGATTGTTTTGCATGAAGAAAACAAAACAAACACCCGAAAAACGCTGTAACTTTGAGGTTATGTGAGCACTACGTTGCTTGAAAAGAAAATGCAGATTTTAATTGATATCTAAAAAAGTTACAAAAACACACACTAATTTAACTTAACTTATTTACGAGAAACTGTGATTTAAAACGCGAAGAGGGCAAAAAATAAACGAAACTTACTCAGAGCAAAACAAACACGTCCATATCTGCCGCCATCTTGACTTGAACTTGCATCGTGTGAGTATCTAGAGTAATGTTTATTGAAATGTTTACACGTTGAGAGCGCAACACTGACTGACTCATATGTCACAGGCATGCAATAATAGCCGATCGTATCGAAAGGATACCTTTTTCGATGGAACCCATTTACCATTGTGGAAAGTGCTTGGTTTCGTAGACCTTTGGCTGAAGAAAGTGCAGTTGAATCATATCTGCTCATTATTGGATGACATTTCCTCTACAACAACTGTAGATTGGTCGTCGTTTTGTCGAGAAGTAACATTTGATGGAATGATTCGCAACACAAGTCCTTTGGGAGGTCCTGGCCATACGGTCGAAATTGATGAATCCAAGTTTGGCAAACGTAAATATAATCGTGTTCATCCAGTGGAAGGGAAGTGGGTTTTCGGTGCGTCGAAAGAGAAACTGGGCTTTGTTTTATGATACCAGTAGATAGCCGAGGCAAAGAAGTTCTGCTGTGTATAATAAAACATTTCATTTTGCCCGGCACAAACGTTATTTCAGATTGTTGGCGATCGTATGATTGTCTGAAAGACGAAGGGTTCATTCACCAAACCGTAAACCATTCGATTACGTTTAAGGATCCGGAGACAGGTGCATGTTCGAATACAATTAAAAGCAGCTGGCGACACGCAAAAGAAGTTGTGGGAAGCCACAACAGACAGTCGGAATTCTTGGCGGGAAAATTGAGCAAGTATTTGTTCCTAAAATCTTGCAGAATCAGAAATGTTGAGCAGTTCGACGAGTTCTGCAAAATGGCTGCATCGTTGTACCTTGGCACAGACACCGTGGAGGAGTTCCCGAATAAAGATAAGTTCGATTTATTGCAAGCTGAATTGCAAGAAATTTACGATAAGGTGTAAGGGGAAGAGGCCACAGAAGATGAAAAAGTAGTTGTTGTCCCGTAACGCTGCTTAAAAACTCAACTAAAGCGCTAAATTCCGTTAAAAAGGACATGACAGTGCGGGGGGTTTGGAGTCTTTAAATACTTTGCGATTGACGAAGCAAGGGGTCCCCACCACACTGTCATGTTCGGCCTACGGGCCAATGTGTTAAAGTAAACAGCCTCCCCGTGGCGTACCCTGGGTAAGTGAATACTTAGCGGATGTTTACACAGCTAAAGCGCCACATTCATGGCTAATACCACCATTTTACAATGTCTCACACACTATCTTCCAGTGATTTTTTGAACTTTCAGTACATTGAAAATTTCAAACTTTGAACCGCCATAACTATTGAACGGAGCACGAGCGTCACCTAATTCCAACGGATCTATCATCTCGTTGACATCCGCTTTCGACACCCTCCCTCTATCCCCTCCTCCGGGATACTGCCACTAAAGTAAAATTTTACCCAATCTACGTGTGATAAGTTGCTTACACACATTTGTGTAATAATATTGAAATTGTGTACAACACATTTTTTTAGGGAATGATGAGTCGACATTATGTACTTAAATTACGACTATTTTTACCTATTTTATGATTACATAGTCAATTTTATTCACGAACTGTACACAGAACCAGTTGTTTTCTTACTTTGATACAAGCTGCATTCGTTTTGTTGGTTTTTGAAGAAATTACGCTTTGAGTGCTACACCGGCTTATTTCTAAGTATTTTATAATGAATTGAGTGACGAGTTGTGTGAGCTCCATACCAGTAAAATTTGGATTGCTTGACATTTCGTGAATATCATCATTAAAATGGATATACTTTGACAGAAGCCGATTCCGCCTAAAACATCTGTTATTCGTAAATGAAATAAATCAGGCGATCATAAAATGAAGGAACAAGTAGGAAGAAATAATGCAATGGCAAGGGTTTGAGGTTTGACGCAAACATACAAATCTGTTATGGTTACCTGTTCAATTTTATTCACGGACTGTATACATAACCTTTTTTTTACTGCTTTGGTCAGTCCGTTTCAGCATTTACACACACGTCTAGTCGGGCAGTGCGGCAATGTGGCATCTTTTAATTCGCTCGGTCCGATGGACTGATTTATTTCCCACTCAGGAGAGAGGCCGTACGAGACCCCTAGGGCTGCTCTCCTGAGAAGAAATAGTTTAGAAATATACTAGGCATATGAACTTTATTAGTCCCTCACGGAGCTGACTGTAAGCGGTCGTCTACGAATGAGGTTGTTATTATTTTTTTTAAATTTTAAATTCACTTAAATTATCGTTCCGAAATGTATACATTGTGTGGAACACGAGTGTTAGTTAAATTATAGATAATATGAAAACTTTTAATAAACGTTTTCATCGTCAAAAAACACAAGTAAATATATACAATAAAAATAAAATAAATCAAGAGGAAAACAAACAATTAAATCAGACTCAATGATACTACTAATCCCTGGAATCGTATAACACTAAAAGAAAAAAGGAAAAAGACGAGGCTTAATGTTACAAATAATATCACAGATCCAATGTCCATAAAGCATAGCATTTCACAGTTTGATCACTTTCTCGGATTCTAAATTAATGAAAACAAATGGAGAGATTGCACAAAAGTCTGAGCTCTCGTTCATAACTTTCAGTTTTACATCAGCTTTGAAAGATTCGACACAGTCCTCACGACGTATGTCAGAGCTTAGCCGATTGTATTCATTGAAGGGCTGTCTTAGTGATGGATGATCATTAGTTAAACTTATATAGCTACGGCGCCTTAAGTTATGTTGACGCACCTCATTCTTCAGACGATTTTCAAATCCATGTTTAGTGGACGATTTCAGTATTCGATGTAGATGGGCTAGTCTCTCTACCAATGCAAGCTGATGAATCGGGATAAGCGACGAACTATATAGGAAGGTGGTGGACGTATCACGCGGCAACCGAAAGAGAGCTTTAACACATTTGTTTTGGATCGTCTGCAATTCATCCAGTTTCGTCTTGTTGCCTTGGCAGTATATCGGCATGTTATATGACTTTGTACGTAGGCGTGGAACAACTGTTTTCTTTTTTTATTTTTTATTTATTTATTCATCAACGGCCGAAGCCCCCTGACTACTAATATTTACAAAAAAAATGTTTACAAAAATATTTACAAAACATAATAAAAAACAATTGAAGTGAAGTGAACTTAATTTAACAAAATTCGCATTAGCACGTCATGTCGTCCGATCAAGCACCAACGTCTCGTGTTGCCAGTGGTCCACCTGAAATAAAAAGGTTTGTGGGAACTAGTCGTATTGGACTAGCTGTTTTTGAGCAAGTCGACATGACTTGGAGTTTCATTTTAAAGTCGAGTTGAGAGACATGAAATTCTGGTCGATTAGATACATTTAACATGGACTGCATGTAAATTCTTTTTGTTATTGTTGTTTATTTGCCGTAGGACGTAAATGTTTTTATGTGTTTCTTGGTCTGATGCGGCAATCAATGAAAAGATTTTAAAAAATTTTAATTATTGACGTAGCTATATTTCGAGCGTATTGTTGTGCTCATCATCAGGCTGGTTTAAATGAAAAGGAAATGTGTAAAAAATTTGGTGTCATGTCCATCATAGTTGGTTTTTTTACCTTCATGGAATTGACAAAATATAAAAAATATCACAGGCAATTTGATCTAGGATCTTGCAAAAAATTGAAAAAACTAATTTGAAATACTCTCTAAATAACTGGAAGGACTAGACGAATAATTTAAAACTATAAGCAATAAATAAATTAGGATAAAAAATAGCATTACACAAGACATATCTACTATATGGGATCTCAAAACATTGACATAATTCCTTGAACGGTCGGCGTTAAGTCGGTTGCATTGATGTCTGTTGCAGTGTTGTCATTCTATTATTTCTAATATTTCTGTTATTTGTATTATTTCCTGTTGTGCTCACCGAGTTATGTAGTTTCATCAAGTTGACGTATGAAGCATGCAAACCGTCTTTATCTGTCTGTGTGTTAGCCGTGTTGTCTGTTTTATGTATGTACATTTTTTCTGCGATTCGTCTTTGCCAATAATTTGGGATTTGTTCTAGTATGATCACGTTGTCAAAATCAAATTTGTGTGATTTTGTTACTGCATGTACAGTCAACCCAGTCGTATTTGTTACTCTCTTTAGGTGTACTTCGCTCCGGTGCTTAGACATCCTGTCTTTTATCTTCTGTTTGGTGATACCGATGTACGTGGTGTTAAAATCTGTGCATTTAATTTGGTATACGACTTTGGATTTGTTGTGTTTAGGTACGGTGTACTTGGTTCTCGTGTAGAAGTTACCAATTTTGTTAGTCGTTTTGCAGCTAAGTGTGAGATTGTGTCCGTTGAGCGCTTTTTTCAAAGTGTTCCGATAGTCCAGGAATGTATGGCGCTGCCACGTATTTGGTTTGCTGCTGCTCTTTTTTGGAGCACTTGTTATAGAATTTGTCGACTCTATCTTTGATTACTCCGTCGACGAAATTCTTCGGGTACCCGTTGTTCGCCAGTAAGTCCTTGACTTTTTGGATGCTCTTAGGTCTATCGGTCGGATTGGTGAAAGTGATCGCTCTGTCTGTTATCGCGGCTGCAACGTTTCTCTTGTGGGTCATCATATTATGTGCCATTTTTTTTTTTTTTTTCTAAGGGTGAGGAAACCTTCATAGGCGCCTGGTCGTTTGACGACCCAGGTAGTGTTGGATTCCATCTTTCGATGACCTACCAACTAAAACCTCCTTCCTTATTCTCCATGCTCTCGGCTCCCCGGAACCGCCTCACGGCATTACTTCGGGGAGGGGCTGTGCTTACGCACTTACTCTCTCAGCAGCTCTTCGTTGCTCCTCTCTCCATTCATTTTGT
>CM055404.1:75964038-75983813 GCA_029228625.1 Pseudolycoriella hygida
GGGGGTTTCGACTACGTAACCTACCCTTTAATTTTTAAGCGAAAATGATAAAGCCTGCGTAGCCCCTAGGGGCGGGGGTATTTACTAGTACATTTATAATTGCCAATTCTACGCATAATTCATAATTCAATTAATGATTGTGAACAATAAAGCTGGACTAAAGCACGCTGTTTTTGTTTAAGGTTATTCATTGTTCATTGTTGTTACAGTGAGTGGTGTGTTTGGGATTATTCATCCACAGTGCTAATATTTTCAAACAAAAGAAAAGTTTCTCCAATACAAAACGAAATATAGTCAGACTGGCAGTAAAACCCAGAAACACGTGTTATCTCAAATTTTATTGTCCTTGGAAGCAACTTTCTACCTCTCATAGTTCTGGAGATCTGGGTCATCCTGCCCAATTATGGAAGTGGCCATATACCAGGATTGGACCATATCTACCCAAAATCCTGAAACACGTGTTCGATTAAATTTAATTCTCTACAACTTCGCCTTTGGAACCAACTTTCTAACTCTCGTAGTTCTGGAGATCTGGGTCATCCTGCCCAATTATGGAAGTGGCCATATACCAGGATTGGGCCATATTTCTCCAAAACCCTGAGACACGTGTTTGCTAAAATTTGATTCTCTACAAGTTTGCCTTTGCAAGTAAATCTCTGTATTGCGTATTTAAGCAAATACTGAAAAAAATTATCTCTTATCATTTTGGGCAGAGAAATTTATTTTCGCCCATTCCATGGCTCCCAGTCCCAGACCCCTGACCCGATTTCAACAAAAAAAAATAATTCCCCAGTTTTTTGGTATCAAATGCTTTCATTTGACACCAAATTGAGCAATTTCCGTGCTTTACTTGCTGAGATATTTGCGAAAAAGTTTCACCGACCCTCGAAAAACCATGTTTTTGGTCACTTCCTCGACCATATCTCCGGAACCACTTCATCGATTTTGCTCATCTTCGAACTTGAATCATGTACCTTTCAGGGAAAAAAAAGTTTAGGCTGATCGGTTGGGCCATTTGGAAAAAAAGTGGAGACGGACGGACAGACAGACGGACAGACGGACATTTTTTTTATTGCTGATTCGTCAAATTTAGATGATAATAGATGCATCCCCCCAACTCCCACCTCGACCTACCCCATGTTACAATAAAATTGTTTGTAGTAAACCTACAGGACCTTTGTACTTCGTACACCGAGAGCAAATTTATCCACCTCACAGGCATCTTTTACACATCCTCCATTATTTCCGCCATCGAAAACGAATAATGGAGATGCTATCAACTCCAGCCAGAACATTCTGCGAACACCTCTGTCATCGTCAATAAATAATGGGGAAGTTATTAACCACGCACAGAGCATACAGCAAATTAATGATGCCTTATTGGATATGCACAATTATTTTAACGGGAAGCTCAATGAGTTACAAAAGGTAACACAAGTTTTAAGAGACTATGGATCGCGCATTAATCAAATAGAAGATGAAAACAAAACCCTGGTATTTAACACAAATAACCTCGACATTCGAGTTGACAATCTTGAACAGGCAGCGTTGTCACATAGCCTGGATATCAACGGCACTCCATTTAATGAGCACGACAATTTAGCAGAAGTTATTCAAAAAATTGGAACGTTCATTTCTTATCATTTGGTTCCAGACGATTGGTCAAATATTTATCGGCAATTTCGAGACACGAATCAAAACCGACCGCCTTCAATTAAGTATTCACATTAATATATTAATTTTTTACCAAATAAATTATGACAACTAATATGAATAATAACATAAGCTTTGCGAATAACGAATTTGCTGATGTTGGCCTTTATTCTGAATGGGCGAAGGATCTGGGAGCCAATACTGGTCTCCGCATATTTCAGACGAATTACAGGAGTATAAAAGATTTTGGCAGATTTGATAAGTTTATGGATTATTTGAGTAGGTTCCCGGATGTTCTCGATTTGATTGTAGTTAGTTGGACGTGGATCGATTCTGCCGAACAGGGTTTGTATACCTTGCCGGGATACAGGGGGTTGTTTGCGTGCAGGGATGGGTTCGCCGGTGGATTAGCGGTATACATTCACGAAAGTCTGGATTACGAGGTTGGTGAAAGCGTTAGAGATCAATTTTTTTATATTTCGGTCAATATAAACATTTCTCCCAACTCTTTTGCAACCAAATTTAAGCTACATGCGTATTATAGACAACCTGTTAATTCGAATGTGGATAACTTTCTCGACCACCTTGCCAACTCGACTTTCAATGATGATTTCGGTATGATTGCTGGAGACACAAACGTGAATTTGATGAATCTTTGCTCCACATCGATCACCTCTCTTCGACATCGTTATGTTAGCATTATAGAAAGTAACAATTATTACGTGGGCAATGATAAAATCACTAGACCGGATAGCAAAGCCCTCCTCGATCATGCCATCTTTTCTTCAAGCGATCATATTTCCATCCACATTTCTACTATCAAACATACGATGAGGGACCACAATGTTGTCTTATCTTTTTTCCGGCTTCCATTAAGGGAGAAGTATAAGCTCATCACTAAAACGGCAACTGATTATGAGAAAGTGAATATGAAATTGGCTGAGCTCCTCAGTGATGACGCGACTCCTAATTCAGACAATGTTAACGATCTGTATTTTTATTTTATTGAATCGTTTACTTCGACTACACTGAGTTCTCTGAAACCAAGACCATTAGAGTAAAGGCTACCCACCTTAAGTGCCCATATATGAATGAACATCTTGAGTATTTAGTTCGAAAGATTTGCAATCTGAGGAGGAAGATAAAGAAAAAGTCCTGCTCGGGCCTTGGCACCATGCACTTACAAACCAAGCTTGAGGTTTTGAAGATTGAATTTAGGAAATATCAGATGATGTATAAGGATTATTACTACGAGGATTTATTTAGTGACTGTAGCGATACTAAAAATATGTGGAAAAGAATCAACTCCATTCTCGGTCGTGCAAAGGGAAAACGAGAAACTGTAGTTCTCAAAGGAGCGGAAGGTGAGTTTAAGCACAAAGGGTCCCGCATTTTCTTAATGATTACTTTGCTACCGTAGGCAGCAAGTTGGCTGAAGCCATTCCACAAACTGCCCAAGACGATTTGAATTGCTTCAATACTTTGACTAACAGTCCGTTATCTATATTTCTGGAGCCTGTCACTATCGAAAAAACAGCTTCCATTATTTTATCAATGGACGTAGATAAAGCCCCTTGATACGATAATGTGACAGTAAGCTCCTTGAAGTGCTGCGTTTCAACAGTGTCTCCATATTTGACTGATTTGTTCAATCTATGCATGGTGCAAGGTAAATTCCCTGACGGCATGAAGATTGCAAAAGTGATCCCCTTCTATAAGAAAGGTCTCAGGAGTGATGTTGGTAATTATCGGCCGCTTTCTGCGGCCAATCTTATTAGGCTTATCTCTTGCAGGATCGGGGTAATCAGACGATTGCGCTTTCTCCCCACGAAGATTCTCAGATTGATTTATTATTCCACCATCCATTGCCACTTGACATACTGTGTTGGCGTATGGGGCTCCAACCGAAGTATTCCACCGAACTGCTATTTCGTGATCAGTTTCCTGCTATGATGACTATACAGCAGATGTATGCACATGCAGTTTGCAAATATGTTTTTTGCAGTGTCAACGATTTGAAGCACCACTCACTAAACTTTTTAGAGAACATTAATCGATATAGAACAAGATTTTCATATCTATTGAAAGGCCTAGGATTTTACCAATTACGGCAAACGTAGTTTACGGTGGTGCCGCTACAAAATCCGGAGGCACAAAATCCAGAGGCATCAAAATCCGGAGGCGTCAAAATCCGGTGGCGTCAAAATCCAGAAGAAAATAAAAAATCAGGATAAAATCTGGACAAAATCTGGACGAAATATGTATTGTTATTTACAGCAGCTACAGTTTATTTATACGAATTGTGTTATGAATATGTATTGCTGTCGCAGGCCGTGAATAAAATTAAAATAAAAAAAGCGGGTTCGAGGGGCGGCAGCCCCCGCATAGGGGGTCAAGGGGGAATAGCCCCCTTGAGGTGTCTAAGGGGCAGAGCCCCTAGCGGGGTTTAAGGCAGAGCCCCATGCACATATGGCCGCCTGCAGGGCGTTACCAAGCCCGCCGCAGGCGCGGGGGTGAGGGGGCAGAGCCCCCCAAATATTAAATATAATTAAGACCGTCGCGTCGCGTCGCCAATGAATTAAAATCATTGATTCGCTGTGATATATTTTAAGTTAAATGTTAAATTTGTAAAAAAATTCAAAATACAGTATTGTATACTTAGTATTAACAAAAATCCGGACGCTACAAAATCCGGAGGCTACAAAATCCAGACGCAACACCATCATCAGGATTTTGATGCCTCTGGATTTTGACGCCACCGGATTTTGACGCCTCCTGATTTTGAAGCCTCCGGATTTTGGCGTCTCCGGATTTTGACGCCTCCGGATTTTGTAGCCTCCGGATTTTTTGTCCGGATTTTGACGCCTCTGGATTTTGTGCCTCCGGATTTTGTAGGGGAGCCGTTTACGGTATGCTGGGCCTACTTTATTCAACACACTTCCACCCCACATTCCGAACTTGGATAGGCTCCAGGAATTCGATCGCAAAGCTAGGTCTTATTTTATGGAACATATCGGCATTTGATATAATTTGATATAATTTTATGATTTTGGTTTCTTATCTCTCATGAATATTTTTGTATTGCATCATATATTTAATGGAAACGCCTTATCACAATCCATGCAGTAGAGTATATTATTTATCGTTTTTTGAACATGGTTAATCTGAATATTAATGCAGCTACCACCTTCATTTCTATCATTATTTCTAGTTTATTTCCATCCCTCGCTTATAATTTTAGTTTTTTCTGCGCTTTGGTTCTACGGTTAATCTATTATAATACGGAAAAGTGGCTCCTTATAAGCAAATTGGAGCCACACAGTAAATTTTGTTGTAACTTTTTTTTTCTTGACATAAATAAATAAATAAAAAAAAAACAGTGTAATTGATTTTATAAATCTTTTTCCTCCCTGATAGGTTATCGGTTAAGTTCGGTTGATATAGTGGGTAAAAACATACTTTTACCTTCAAGTTCGGTGAAGCTTGTACGATCATATCTTCGTAAAAATGCATGGAAATTGATGAAGGTCGGGTGAGCGGTTTGGACTGTAGGATCCATATATTACACTCAGGCTACTTAATCGTCTTTCGAACTTTTGTATAGAAGGGGAAAGTTTTTTTTAATGGAAGTGGGTCAGATCGGCTAATATTTGGCTCCATCTTTTCTCGAAAATTTGAATTTTCTCGATAATTTTAATTGGTGACCCACCCGACAAATCTCCCAGTTTATTTTCGTTGTAGGCGATAATATCGTATCGGTGTATGATAATATCGTATTGAACATAATAATATCGTTTTGGCGTATAATAATATCATATTCGACATGATATTATCGTATCCGTGCATTATATTATAACTTTTTAAAGTCCAGTTCTTCTTGCGGATTTTCCAAATATTGTTGTTAATTAAATATTTAAGCAAATCGAATTTATTTAAACGACTAGATCACCTGGTGATAAAAACATATGCGACGCGGACCCGTAGGAAAGTCTACGTCCGTCGCAAGGGATGCAGATGAATGTAACGAAAAATCGCTAAATTAGTGATTCCGTCTTTACTTGATTGCATTGGAGATTGCACATAGGCAATATCGAAAAACCCGTACGAAGCAACGGTGCCAAAAACCTTTCTAACCTCCACTAGATCCTTCAAAGTGGTGCCGCCCCTAAGTAGAAGCAGCCGACCCATATTTTCATGGAAAAAATGTTTCACTCGATTTTCTCTACAAGTGTATTTGGTTGACCACCCCCTCTTCTCTCTGACCCCCTAGGTATCCGGTATCCGACTCATATTTTCATGCGCAAAAATGCTTCCTTCATCTTTCTCTACAACACAAGAAACCTCGTCATTAAAGGAATATTCATGAAAAACCACCAACTATTTTGTAGGGTCGCGTGGTACGATTTAGTGTCATACTAAGGACCCTACAGCCGGAACCACTTGATCGATTCTCACCAAATTTTTTTTATGGTTTCCATTTAAAACATTACAAAGCAATTTCCGTGCGAAATTCTCGGGGATATAAGCGCAAAAGTTTCGCAGACCTTCAAAAAACCACGTTTTCGACCGTAACGTCGAAGGTTCTTGACCGATTTTGCCCAAATTCAATCCCATAATCACTTATTCGATTACCTTTCAGGGAAAAAACGATTTTGAAAATCGCTCAAATTTTACTAGAGTTATCGTGTTGACGGACAGACGGACAAAATTTTTTTTGCAGATTTGTCTTATTTAGACCCCAAAACGAAAAACCCACCAACTCCCTGGTCGAAATTTGACTGGTTACAAACGTCGTGGTAAACGCATAAGACCCCTTTTCGAAGTACTTCGTACTTCGTACGGGTCTAACAATTTAGTAAGTAACGGAAGCTCTGCCCCAAGCCCCCGTGCCTGTGGCAAGCTAGATTGCGCCCTGCAGACGGCCATTTAGGCTAACTATTAGATGACCAGGTGGCCCGCGCTGCTTAGCAGCGACTTTGCCATCTTCGCATTCTAAATGTTGCAACACCGATAACGCTCGGAACAGGTCAGGTAAAGCTGAAACCTATTTCGACCTGAACCTCATATTCGACCTAACCTGAACCTGTCTCGACCTAACATGAAGTGACCTGAACATGCTTCAACCTGACCTGACCTGAACTGGCCCGAGCTGACCCGAGAAAAAAAATAATTCGAAAAGAAATTCCAACATGATTTCATTCCAGTACAGTGCATATAAACTTGGTATTCTGATGGACGGAGAAATAAAAAGCCCTTAATGTTACCTTAACGCCAAACTCCATTCTGGGATAGACAAATTTAAATATTGTAGAAATGGCTAACACCGTTTTGCTTGAAAGTTGAATAACTTTGGTGAGAGATCACCCCTTAATGCAAAGTTGGTCTCTATCGTTAGCCTTTTATGTTTCCTTAAAGCCCAGACTCCATTGTGTCAGCCCTTAATGAGTTCCAATTGTTAATGAATGAGAAAATCAAAAAAGTAAATGTTAAATACCCCTATATATAATCCGCCGTTACAATCCGTTAGGATCAAGCGCTAGATCATTATATTTACTAGTTCCGCAATTGCATGAGCAGTGCTTATATGGATTCTTCTTAGAGAATAGTGGAAAGCAGACAAGTTAACCATTACGCTATTGAGCTATTATGGTTCCTCAGTTCATGACAAACATTTGCTTGAATTTTTTAAACTTGCATACGGGCGCACTGCTGTCGCGCGTCCATGGAACATACGCTTATTTAAAGGTTGGCATTTCGCTTTCATAATAGCGTGGGTCGAATTAAAAATTTACCGCTTCCCTTCGGAAAAATTGAATCTATGACCGAAATGTAGTAAACTTCCCATATACAATTGCCTAGCCTACAAACGTTTAGCCAAAGTTGCTGGATCAGGACTACCTTTGACTAGGCAATTGTATATGGGAAGTTTACTCCATTTCGGTCATAGATTCAATTTTTCGAAAGGGAAGAAGTAAATTGTAACTGTTTGTTTAGTTCGACTCAATCTATTTCATAACGTAAACGCCATCTCTGACCCGAAACATTAAATTTTTTATACTATTCGTTTTACTATAAGAGAGACATATCGCGTTGTTTTAGAATTACATTCATATAAAGTCAATCGTTTTGCACATTTCTTTGTCCTTTGTCGAGCCGGATATTATACAGGAAGAATAAAACCTCATGGAATGAACTTACGAATTCACACGAGGGAGCAACGCAAAGTCTATGCTAGTATATATAGCGACAAGCATTTATTTCAAGCAAAAGAAAAGGAAAAATTGGATTGTGTTTATCACAATTGTTATATGAATGAATGCCCAGCAAGAATTAAAATTAAAGAAAGAAAGAATTAAAAGAACCGCTGTAAAGAAAACAAAAATGCTACTCCCCGAGTTGTTTTCGACGAGGAATACCAAATGGATCGGAAGTCTTCTAAAAACATTCAATTTGGCAGACGCCAAAGAACATACCAGCGATGTCAGAGGCAGCGAATACCAAGAAATCCTAAGAGACTAGATGAAATAAAGACATATTTGGAGCAAGAAGAAGTGTCTAATCGAATTGGGAAAACGTTGCACTGCGAACCGAAAATGTTCTATCAGCAAACTGTAATCACAGCATTGTTTGCATATTGCATATTCGCATCCGAAAGCATTTTGACGAATTTGCCCGCAATACCAATATCAGTACATGTAAGTATAGAAATTTTTCAGTATGAGTCCCCTAGCATTCACTCTCAATTATCGTCAAGTAATCTTCGAGATTCGTAACATAGGTTTTTTTTCTTTCCAGTCATTTCCTCTTTTTTATTTTCTGCTCACAAGATAAACACAGGCTGCATACATGCACCTTTTCAAGCAACTACAATCCAAATGGAAATTGACGCCTATGACAATAACAACTGATTACGAGAGGGGTCTTCGAAATGCATTGAGAATGCACTATCCTTCAGCGGAACTGGTTGGTTGCTGGTTTCACTTCATCCAAGCAATTCGTAAAAGGGCCAGCAAAATTTCCGGATTTATGACGTTCCTGAAGACCGACAGCAACGCTAAAAAACTTTACAGAAAGTTTTGCAACATACCTCTATTGAAAGATGACAATAGTTATTTGTTGTCTCGTTTCGAAAGTATGCGTTTGCCGAGTACGAAAAGTTGCATGGCGAGCTTGCGAGCCAATGCATTCGTACGAGGCAAACGCATACTTTCGAAACGAGACAACATATAGTTTTGTCATAGTAGCGAACGATCGTTGAAACACTTCAACAAATTGTTGAAAATATAAATAAAAATGTTCAAAATTTTCAAACATCCAAAAAAATTTCTTTCTATGGCGACTTCATGCATCACACGTACATATGCACGTTTGTGGTGAATAATTGTAACCATACTGCTGTGCGATTTCTGTGAAAATAATGTGTAAGTAATATAACATAATTTTTGTGTAGAAACGTATGTCCGGTTAGCTCGGTGGTAGCGTCGACGACTTGAGCGCGGGAGGCTGGTGGTTCGTTTCTTCATTGAGACTTTTTTTTTAATGACGCACAATGAGCAGTATCACAATATAAGTCTTAGGATTTTTTTTTTATTATTTTTACTCTGTAAGTTTTACATCACCAATGAATTTAAATAGCAATTTGAATTATTTGTGTAAAGGACATCGTTTCGAATAATAATAATATTTTAATAGCCCCCCCACCAACATTTAATTCAATTACTATTACAGCTGCATACATTCAAATGGTGTAGCAGCTCAATCGGCAAAATTTAAATTGTTGCCATCAAAGTCGAAAGACAGATATTTGAAAACATACGGAGATTTCGAGGAATGGAAGACATTAAATAATGCTAACGCCATTTCAGAAACATTACTCATGGCATATTTTTATGACCTTTCTCAAACAAAGAAGCCTTCGACCTTGTGGTCGACCTATTCAATGTTGAAAGCAACAGTTAAGGTGAAAAATAATATCAACATTGGTACTTACTATCAATTGGTGGCTTTTTTAAAAAGTAACTCAAGTGGGTACGTTCCTGAAAAGGCAAAAGTGTTTACTGAAGGTGAAGTGAGAAGTTTTTTACATCGAGCAAGTGATTATGATTGTCAACATGTTAAGGTAATTGTCGCTTTTTCACATTGTTTATCCGCTTTCAGTTTTTTTAACCTCTCTTGTCTTTTTTATCAGGTTGCTGGAATTTTTGGTTTTTGTGGAGCTTTACGAGGTGCCGAATTGTTCAATGTGTCGACTCAAGATATAGAAGAACACAATAAAATGTACTTAGTCAACGTTCCCGAGACGAAAACCATGAAGCCTCGCTCATTTACAGTTAGTGGCGATTTTTTTTACATCGTGAAAAAATACGCTGGGCTTCGAGTACCAGGAACGGAAAGCAGTCGAAACTTGCCGAAATGCCACGCCGAATTGCACAGTTTTTGAATTTGGTTAACCCCGAACGCTACACAGGTATTTTTAATAAGAGACTTTTAACATGATGTTTGATGTTCTTTGATCTCAGGTCATTCATATAGAAGAACATCGGCAAGCATTCTTGCAAATAGCGGTGCTTCCATGGACATGGTAAAACAACATGGCGGATGGAGATCAAGTAAAATAGCAGAAGGGTACATCGAACAGTCGGTTGCAAACAAAAAAATGATTGAAAACAAAATCGCCGTATTAATTTTATCGCACGCGGAAGAACCATCAGCTAATGTAAGTGGCGATTCGTGTAATGCATCACAAGGCTACATTCAAAATCCAACCGATGACATCGGTGATTTAGAGTTATCTACGATGAACAACTTTTTCCAAGAATCCTCGCAAGGCTACATTCAAAGTGAAAGCGATTAATATTGTCTTTCAACTATTGAAACAAGAGGCTAGTATTTTTGGAACGAGGTTTAACGAATTCATCAAATACTTTCATGATCAATGAATTTTGAGAGAGGGCCCGTCGTCAAATCCAGAATATTCAATATTCTCTGCTGAAGCAACGAACAATTATGACTCACATATGAAGGATCTACATCTTCTCGGCAACAGTATTCAGTCCTCAAAACTTGACAAGGCATTCCACATTTCTCCGTTTGACATATCTGTTACACCTGCTGATTTGATTGACTTCATAGCTGCTAATTCTCGAATTGACAAGAAACATATAAAGATACGTCGACTAACGAAACGTGGCCAGGACCTAACCGTATTACGGCATGTGAATTTTAAGATTGAAACCAATGACGTTATTTCTAAAATTATAAACCGTTCGAATTTCTGGCCAAATCATATCACAATAAAACCGTGGACAGTTAAAAGCGTGACAGATGCTTCACCCATGAATTTTTTGGCCAACACAACGACGTAACCGATTCACCATGTAATTCGGTTGAATTTGAAACAAGTCCCGTTCCGTCTCGCTCTTATTTGTCCATTTACTACAACAACATTCGTGGAATGGTTGGTAAAAAAGATCACATCCTTCTTTCCACTTCAACTTGTGACTACGATTTAATTGTTCTTTCTGAGACTCATTTACAGAAGACCAAATTTAGTGCCGAGTTTTTCGATCCCCAATATATTGTATTTCGGAAGGACCGTGAGGACACAGATGTTGATGCGAGCAAATGTGGTGTTCTCATTGCTGTTAATTCAATGTATGATAGTGAAGTTGTTGACGTACCAGAACACAAACGTCTAGAAGCGATTTGCATTAAAGTCCATCTTCGCTCATCCAATTCAAAGCTGTACATCTATGGGCTCTACATACATTATGGTTCCACTGAAGAAGTTTATTTATCTCATTTGAAAGCCATTATTGCAGCGCACTCAATGATTGGTCATGGTGATATTTTCGTTGCAGTTGGTGATTTCAATATGCCTACAGTTCAGTGGTCATCCAATGAAGATGGTTTTGATTTTCTCCCATCGATTGGTGATTCAGAATCCCGACAAGCGAATATTGCTAGAACGATTACCTCCTCTCTACTGGAATGTGGTCTGTTCCAGATGGCCGATCTACAGAATAAATCACACAACGTTCTTGACCTTGTTTATACAAACATGCCAGAACTGTCCATTGTCAGTGTAGCCGATCTGCCACTTATACCTTCCTCGATGCAAGATGTGGCTCATGTTCAGACTCAGTGTTTTATCGAATGTGAACCGGAGGTCTATAATTCATCTCCATCGTCCGAAATTTTTTACTGTTTTAAGAAAGCTCCATTTGGTCGTATTCGTGAAGAGCTATCTAAAATTGACTTCGCATCCCTTTTCGATGGACAAAATCTCGAAGACATGCTAAGCACTTTTTACAACAAATGCTATGAAATTTTTGACCTTCACATTCCCAAAGCTTCGATCCGTACATCAAATCATCCTTCTTGGTTCAATGGTAAATTGATTAATCTGAAGAATAGGAGAAACCGAGCCTACAAGCGCTACCAAAGGCAGTCTATTGAAAATCCGAAAAATGCAGATATCTCTTCGTTTTTAGCTGCTAAGGATGAATTTGAGAATTATCGTGACGAATTGTACAATGAAAACTTGCGTGACATAGCCGCCAACTACAAGAAGCAACCCCGGAAGTTTTGGAATTTCATAAACTCAAAATACAAGAAAACGAGCTTACCCGGGAAGATGTTTTACGGAAACGAGAGTGCTACTACTGACGCTGAAAAAGCAAACCTTTTCGCTAAATACTTTGCATCCGTATATAGACAATACCCGAACGACGATGAAGAGGATTCCAAACTTCTCTCTTTCATTAGATCTAGAAATGACTATGGATATTTTAACGTGACGATTACAAATGAGATTGTTCAAAAAACCCTTATGAATATGGATTTGAGTAAAGGCATAAGTCCTGATAGAATGACACCAATATTTTTGCGCGAATGTGCTGATATTTTGTCTATGCCCCTTGCAACAATCTACTCGAAGTCACTGCTGGAAGAATATTATCCAGATCTCTGGAAGATTGGTAACCTGACTCCAGTTTTTAAATCCGGTAAGAAATCAGAACTCACTAACTACCGTGGCGTGTTTGTCTCACCAAACCTTGTGAAAGTGTTCGAAATAATTGTTTTCGAGCAGCTTAGGTACAACATCTATCCGCATTCATCACCTAGTCAACACGGATTTTTTCCTGGTAGAAGAGTAGAATCCAACCTAATGGAGTTATCGATCCTGGTACATGAATCCTTCGATAATGACATGCAAACTGACTTATTTCTTGCTGATATACACAAAGCCTTCGATGTTATTTACTGTATTCAGTTAATTATGAAATTGGCAAATGATATGTACCGAATCTCCAATTCCCTACTCCTTTGGTTCCGATCCTTCTTCCAGCGCAGAAAGCAGAAGGTGAAAATAAATTCCATAGAATCGGATTTAATAAATGTTTTCTCTGGAATCGGGCAAGGCTCCGTGTTGGCCACTCTATTTTTTGTGGTGTTCTTCAATGATTCCGATTGTGCCAACCAAAGACATCAACTTCGCCGATGATAAAAAAATTGTTCATAACAGCATCTCTTCAATTGAAGATACGGTCTCAATGCAGGACTCAGTTGACAAGTTCGTGAAGTGGTGCTCCGACAATAATTTTGAATTAAATGCTGATAAATGCAAAATAATTTCTTTATCTCGTAAGCGTTCACCAATTTTGGCTAACTACCAAATGAATGGTCACTTGATTAATCGCGTTCATAGCACCAAGGACATCGGAGTTACATATAACGACAAGTTTTGCTTTAATGATCACTATGAGCTGGCCTCAATGAAAGCTACTTCGATGCTATCATTTGTTAAGCGCCAGTGCTACGGACGATTCAACGTCAACGCTGCAAAAATGCTTTTTTCAGCCGTTGTTCGCTCACATATTGAGTTCGCTAGCACGATCTGGGCACCTCATCATGCTGTTCACATCCAGCGGTTAGAGAGTGTTCAGCGGCAATTTGTTCTATACGCTAACCGTGATAGACACATCGACAGTGACAATGAAAGTTATCGTTTACGTCCATATGCCGACAGATGTGCCGAGCTCAGCCTTAAATCACTTCTACGACGCCGCACCGACACAGCAGTTTTTTTCATTCACGATATTCTGACTGGTAAATTGAATTCGAAGTTTCTCCGCAATAAGATTATTTTGAATGACGGCTCTAGAGTACTACGTAAATTTTCTATGATTCGGATAACCGGTACCAACTGTGATTATTCACAGTTTTCACCACTTAATTTCGCCTGCCGGTTATTCAACCTTGCTGTTGCTCATGTAGATCCGACGCTTCCTTCTCTCGAATTCAGGAATAAAGTACATGGGCTTGATGATTCGATTTTTGGCTCATTTGGTTTGGTTGGATAGTGTTTGCTTGGTGCTTCCTTTCCACTTCTATGACAACCGAAACCGGAAGCACAAACCCGGTGACTAACTTTTTTATACTTTTCAAATGTTTTAAAAATGAAAATAAGATTTTTTTTTTTCATGTGGCCGATATTTTGCTGTTCGAGTATTTTATTTGACGACGCCTACGGCTCAACTTGACGACTCCTTCTTGGTGGACTTAATTATTATACTTAGTGTCGTTTATTTATTTATTTATCTTATTTATTTCACCTTTGACGCAGCTTTTTGCTTTACTTTTTATTTACAATTTTAATTTTGACTACATAGTTTTTCTTTCTCTTTGTTATTATTATTGTTTGTTTTGACTTCTTTCTGTTTTGTGATTTTTATTTTTATTTTTTATTTTGTGATTTTTGTCTGTGATAATGTTATTGTACTTTAAGAGTATTATTTGTAACGTTTTCATGGTTTTTTAACGAGGGTTATGACAATAGTCATAGCCACTCTTTTTCCATGTCAGCTTGAGAAAAGTAGACAATAAAATTAATATTCATTCATTCAGTGTTTCTGCAAAGTCATCGTACGAATAATTTGCTTGAATCTTACAATTCAAATATGAAAGTGAGAGTTCCAAAGTTTGGGAGTTTTTATAAATTTATAGAATTCCTTAGATCGGAAGAGCTGATCAAATCAAACGATTATGCAAAAGTATTAGCCGGTGGCACTCAGCTTTATGCGAAACGCAAAAGAAGTATAGGGACCCGGGCCTATTTTTTAGAAAAATTTTTCAAAGAGTGACCCCAAAAAATATCGAAAAAATTCCGGTATCAACACCCAAGTCTAAAAATTTTTATTTTTGCATTCCATTTCATTTGGTGGAATAAAATTTTTTGACTTTCTCGAGAGTGACGAAACCGGATACATTTGGGGACTCTTTCCTCAAATTTTCTCTTTATCATAAACATAGAATCCTTTGGATTCTATGATTAGTATGAATACTCTCTATTTATAGCAACTTCTAAGGTAACTTGATCCAAATTCATTTAATTCAACTACCGGAATACTATGTTTTTCACTTTCTATGAAAATCACTCCTTCCTGAAAATAAAAACTTGATCCGAAATTAAGTTTCAAATCATAACAAGACTTGCAATCCTTACAAATGATATAAATACAAATGTTTTATTCAGAACATTTACATTCCAAATTTGATATTTCAACTGAAATTATCAAATAAAATTTTCATTGCGAGTATTTTCTTCAAAGTTAAAAATCTCCAATAAAAAAATAACAAAAAAAATGGCTCAAACCAAAAACATTAAAGTAGAAGAAATCCCTTCTATTTTACATGAGTTAGTAGCCATTAGAAACACCATTCAACTGGCACAACAGGGCATAACCAAAATTGAACATCATTTGGCCAAATAATCAAAACCAACACCCCGTCAAATACCTCCGAGACGTCAACTACTTGAAGATATTTACAACCGTCCATTGGCCAATAAAATTTGCTTTGACCATAAAAGATTTGGAGCCGCCACACCCCCAGAAAACTGCCCAGGCATGCCAGACTGCAGATATGTTCATCCATCAAAAGCAAGAAAACAAAAAAACCTCAAATCCCGCTCAAACTCAAGTTCAAAAAATTGGAAAAATTTTGCCACCAACTTCACTACCATCAGAAATCACGAAACCAACTCCATCCACTTCTTCAACTACAATGGACTGGTCAAACCAAGTAGAAGAAGATATAAAAGAACAACTCGAGAAAGAGTTAGAAGAAGACGTCCTCGATTTATCCGATTTAAACTTCCAGGGAGGGAAGTATCTGTGGTGACACAGATCCAAGCAATCAGGAAATAACATTTAAATTAGTAAATCTTCTTCGATTTTAATATATCTCTTTTTAATCGATAGGTCTTGAAAGCTTACCAATTTATTCAAGAAAAAGTTTTTAGTTTTCTACCCTTGCACATAAGTTAACATCTTAAACATTAAAAGTTATGAGTGCCGGTTCCATCGGCAAAGTCCTTTTGTTTTATGAGTAGAGGAGGCCGGTATTTGTGAAATACGTTGGGCAGTTGGAAAAGCGATCAAATTTCAGGGTTTTAGAATTATGTGGGAAGTTATGGGAGATAGAGCATCAGTTTCTTCTGCAAAGTCTTAGAGTTTTGTTAGATGGACCTACCGCAATTTGTCGGACAGCCTTGAAGAGCGATTTATGTGATAATTTCTAGAGATAAAAGCGAAAAAGTCTCACCGACCTTCAAAAAACCACGTACAATACACGTACAATACATGTACAATAAAACACATCTTAGTACTCCTTTTTAGAGCCCTAGCTAAGTCAAATTAAAAAAAAAAATATTAAATTGTTGGGCTTTAACAGACCTATCTGTCCTAGCTCGGCGTCCCATGGCTCACATTTTCGATTTTCTTTCAGAAATAAAGATTTTGAAAACCGGTCAAACTTTACTCAAGCTATCGTAATGACAGACGGACTGACAAAATTTCTTTTGCAGATTTGTCCGAAAAATTTAAGAATACATAGAGAATAAACTTGAATTTCACAAACTTAATTTTTTAGTTAATCTCGAAATTAAAGAAGTTTGTTGAAAACTCTCTAAAATTCGAAAAATTCATGAAACTCGCGAAAATTCTTGAAATTCTCGAAAATTCATGAAATTCACAAAAATTCTAGAAATTCTCGCGAAAATAGGCCCTGATGCAAATGCCTAAAATCAAGCATACCACATAGCCACAACTTTGAAAGCTAGTGGCAAAATCGCAAACAAGATTCTTTTCATTGAAATGTGTATGATTTTTTGAAGCCATCGGTCGCCGTCGATTTTTTCCTTTTCTAAGGCGGCTGAGAGGGGTAACGGCGGCGGCCCGCCGGCGCAGTGGTCTAGCGAGAACTGAGAAAACTGTGAAAAAATAGTCGCTGTTACGAAATGGAACGAAAAGGCTATCGCTAAATTTTAGAGAATTTTTCCGTTTAGAAAGTGAAGCGAAAAGGCGTTTCGCAAAATTTTAGAGAATTTTTACTTTTACGAAATGAGACGAAAAGGCGTTTCGCAAAAGTTTAGAAAATTTTTCCTTTTACGAATGAAACGAAAAGACGTTTCGCTCAATCCTAGAGAATTTAACCTTTCACGAAATGGAACACGAGAAGGCGCTCAATTATTAGTTTAACGATGACCAATTTCATATTTATAGAAATCGATAATTATTTTCCCACTATCAAATTCTGTTTTTACAACTATTAATTCTTATTTTTACGGTGATCAATTTTCATTTTCTTGCGAGCAAATTAGTATTTTCCCGCGGTCAGTTTTAATTTTTCCATTATCATATCTCATTATAATTTCGGCGATCAGTTTTTTATTTAACTGCGATCATTTTCCCTTTTTGCCGCGATCATTTTCTTGTTTGCCTGCGATCAAAATATTCCGCGATCAAAACTGCTTTTTTCGCGATCGTTTTTATTTTTTTCCGCGATCATTTCTTTTTTTCCTGCGATCAGTTTAAATACATGCCATTTTAAATATAAAATGATGTATTGAGGTTTTAGACATACAACGAATATTTCTCAATATCAGTAAAACTAGTCTTTTTACTGCACTTAAAGTCGTCCGGATTTACTTTGTGACATCCCTTATGATTGGTAGAAGTAAAAAGAGTAATTCATTTGGGTACAGTTACAATCATTACATTGTCATTGTACGAATTGAAATGCTAACAAAGAAATTAGCACAAATATTTTTTTTTTTTGTTCAAATAATCGATAGATGTAAGTGGTATTTTCTGATTTAGCTAGTTGATGATGCGATAGATTCTTGGTTTTATTTTGAATGATGAATTATTTTGTTATTAAATCAAGAAATTTTTAACCTTATGTAAACGGCAAACGAATGAAATCTCTCAAAAAATAATATTTTGCTTCATTTATTGAAGTTCTCTTGCATCATCAAATGAATTACTTCATGCACAATTTTTTGCTATAAAAGGGAAGTCATTTGTATCTTAAAATTACTCTCTAGTGTCATCTAAATGATGATACGTCTTAATCGATTCTTAAAACGTATGTGACGTTTACTGTGATATAAATAAAGCTTCTAGGATAAAGAGCTAATTAAACGTTTTGCGATTGAGATTTTTTGCTGGTATTTAAATGAAAAATGAAACACAAATTTATAATATTTCGTATGTGGGAGATTGTTGCCCTACATTACACAGTCGTCAGATCTCAAAATATAAGACGCACAGAAAAAACTTGATGGTGCCCATCCAATGATTCGGAAAAGCAACGAACTTTGTAGAATAAGAAAAGTTTAAATTTGCTTCAATTTTCGAGAAATCTTTGTTACCTTCATTACACTTCATCCTACTTGTAACGGAATCTCCCATGTCCCATCCTAACGAAAAAATGATAAATGTTTTTGGCTTTTCTTGGACTGTACAAATTACGAAATGATAACAAACTCACCGCATTTGATGAAGGAACGCTCATTTTCCATTTGCGATGGTGTTGTCTAAATTCAACGAGATCACCGAGCATATCATCATTTCCCCACATCAATAAAGAATAGTCGCATTCATCCAGCAACTTAAGTCTCTTCAATGTAATGCCACAACGGTGTAAATTGTCATATAATGGAAGAATGTTCCAGGATCTCAGCAAATTTTGCAATTTACGATCATCGTTAAGGTCACCTGAACATAATGTGAGATAAAATAGTCCGTCAGTTAAATATGTTTACACTTTTACGTACTATTTGCATTGTTTGTGTGTATCTGCTCATAAGGAGACTTAATGACAGCAGTTTGTTTGCACAGGGGTACTCTGGTGACTTGACGACCCTTATGAAAGGTAAGTTCGAGAGCAAGCTAGGTGAACGTATGAGAGCTTCCCTGGAAATTGTAGAAGAATGGTGCGGGGAGAAAGGCCTCAGAGTTAAAACCCTAACAAGACCAGTGACGCCGATCACAAACAAGTCTGTTGAAAGCATCGCTGCCAACAAATAAATCTGTTGGGAGCATCGCTGCCAACGGGAATCTAAGAATTCCGGTTTTTTCGTTTTGCCGATATTGCTGTTTCGCTATTGTTTTTGGATTAGTAAAACTCCTAAAACTTTTAAAACTCTTGAAACGACTGATTTTCAATGAAACATATATTTGAGTTTCCAGAGTCCTTATACTTTGAACGCTTTTAGTTTTCTCGCTTATCAGAAATATGAAATAAGGAAGTAGTGACTAACCCAAAGAGAATAGTAACACCGATTGTTCTTCAAAACAGTCATTTGTCACAAAACTATAATTCCGTGGAGTCATGGAAAGTCTCTTCTCTGGGACGTGACTGTTCGAGACACGTTAGCTCCTTCTTATGTCAATGAATCTTCCAAGAAAGCGCGTTCAATAGCCGATAAAGCGGAAAGATTTAAGCATAATCATTATATTCGTTTAAAAGAGAATTATTTATTAACTTCTGTTGCTTTCGAAACTCTAGGTTGTATGGACCCAGAAACGAAGAAATTTATAGGCAAATTAGGGTCATTGATAAGGACAGCTTCTGGGGAATCACGCTCGAAAGATTTCCTATTACAGAAGATTTCAGTTGCAATTCAAAGAGGCAATGCGGCATGCATCCTGGCAACATTAGGGAAAAGTAGAGTAGATGAAATTTATTTATTGTAATTTGTTGTTGAAAAGATCGTTTTTTTTACTGGCTGCGCCATTGTGAGCAGTCTTTTTTTTCGCTTAAATAAAAACATT
>CM055404.1:75990277-76007555 GCA_029228625.1 Pseudolycoriella hygida
TCCTCTGCACGTGCCCGTACCACCGCAGACGACTAATCCTTGCCGCCTCTTCCACTGATGTAACCCCTAAGTTTTCCCTGATGTCGTCGTTCCTAATATGATTGTCCCACTGTTCCCTCCGATTTACTTTTGCTATGCTCCTAAGAACCCTCATATCCGAAACCTCCAGGTCATGCACAAGGTATCCGCAGTCCACCCAACTTTCACTACCGTATAAAATCGTTGGTCTGAAGATTGACCTGTGAATAGCTAGCTTTGTGCCACTACTTAACTCCTTTTTGTTGAACACATACGACCTCAACTGACTGGCCACTGCATTCCCAATTCTTCTCCTTTCTTCAAATTCCCTAACTAACTTGCCATTCTCCGAAAAAATGGCTCCTAAATATTTAAACTCAGAGACCTGTTCCAACTGCTCCCCATTTAAACTGCAAACTACATCCTTCCGGGATTTGCCAATATGCATAACTTTAGTTTTACTGACACTTCTTTTCATGCCGTATTCCTCACATGCAGCATTCAGGCAGTCTAAATTCTCCTGCAAATCCTTGGCATTATCTGCTAATAGAGTTAAGTCATCCGCATAGGCCAGGATTTTCATGATTACTTCCCCCACATTCACATTCCCTTGCAAATTCGCTTGCCTGATAATCTTGTCCATAAAAATTATGAACAGAAGAGGGGAGAGACAACAACCCTGACGAACTCCCTCATTAACTTCGAAAGCCTCACTAATTTCACCATCTATCCTTACCGCAGCCTTACTTTGAAGCAGTGATACAAAAATTGACAATATGCAGGACAACTGGAAATACTAAGTCAAGAGTCAGTTTAAAGAAACGAAGTGGCAGACCATCCACACCAAGAGCATTAGACTTAATAGCAGAAATAGCTTCAAGCAGCTCCAAAGCATTTACACTCCTGAAAGCAAACGAAAAATCTTGGGAAAAGCCATCATCCCCTGAAGGTAGAAGGGTAGGAACATTGGGCTCAGTGACTTCAGCTAAGGAATTTAGAACTTGCTCATTCCTATCACAAAGTTTGGTAAGGTGCTCATTGTATTCATTTGCAGTAAAATGTGGACGAGGAGTGCTGCTAGACTTTGCCACTTCTCCACAAAGCTCTCATGCCAAGCCTGCTATCAAATCGCGGATGGAGAAAATTGCTTTTTTGCTGATTTAACTAACAGCAGCAGCCTTATCTATTTCAGGAGAGTACCAATTTGAAGACAAATTTACACCGTCCTTCGAAGCGAGAGGGAGCAATGGCGCATGCCTGTCTAATGTTTCCAGCATCGCAGAATTGAATGTGCTCAGCATTAAATCAACACCTGATTGTCCATAAACGTCATGTAGTCTCCTGACAGCCAGGTCATTTGCGAGAGAGTCATAATCAATCGAAGCAAAGTTACGAATAAGTCTAGGAGCATCTTTAGCAATCGTGTCCGAAGAGCGAAACGAACCAAAGACGATGTCGTGATTCGACAAGTCACTCCCTATCTGATTGAAGATTGTAAATCTTTGTGGGTTATTAGTCAATATCAGATCAATCTGAGAGGGCGATGAAAAATGGTGTGCTTGTCAGGTTATGTCTTTCGTCGTGAAATTTAGTACGCTTTGACATAAGCCGATGTCGCAAAAACCGCGTGGATTCCTCGTGATATCACTAAAGTAGGATGATACTTAGAGATGACCCAAACTGCACAAAACGACCGGAAACAGAGAAGAACGTCCTATGGCAGTGATGTACCTTAGTGGGACTTAGACAGCGATATTTATGGGACTTTTACCTTACAAATTGAAGAATTCCGTAAGGTGTCACTACCAAATGTTCTCCGTTTTATCTCACGCAACAAACAGTTAGATTCACCAAACGTATTTCGTAAGGATTGTACGTACCGCCACTACCACCACACCAACCAACCAACAACAACGCCACCCAATCATAATCAATCATCAATCATAATCGTAAGCAGCCATATATCAAATTACACCAACTCTACACAACACACCTTACCTCAAACCAACTAGGACACACCACAATGTGCCCACCTAGGATGGCCTAAGTGCTCATATCCGCTTGGAATTAATTTAAATTGTATTTTGTATTTTGTTAATTAACGAATAACCCAACAAATTAATCAATCAATCATTTGACTCATTGGTGTGACTCAATCTCTAAAGAAGGTCAAAGAAGTCGAAGGTGTAATCATTTTATCGATACAGGTCGCCTATCCGCAACTTTTCAACAATCGCGAAATGCACATCAACGAACAACATTGCTCCATTTGAAAAAGCATTCAATTATTGCCGAAATAATCCCATTCAATAATAAATCTGCTAAAAGACAAAACCTCAACCAAATACCTAAAATTTGTCCCTAAAGCAATCAAATTCACCCAGAAAAATTACTGACCCACGCAAAAAACAACAAAAAAAATATTAAATATTAAGTCATCTCGAAATAATTATCTCAATAAAATTTACCAGTGAAAATGTTCTCCCTCCATCACAACCCCTTCCTCATTTGCTTTGGTTCAAAAATCCCAAAACAAAACCGATTAATATTATGAACTGTTATTGTATCGCTTTATTATTATTCTATCCACATAACACCCGACATTGCTCAAGGGAGTCGAAAACCGAATAGAAATCGTAAGTGGTGTGAGCATTCCCCCTGCGCCCTACACGTATACACATTGAGCACCAAAAGATAGGCATCATATTATGTGTGCTTAGCTTATACATCATCATCCTCTACTCATATAAACCCTCACCAAGTTGTATTGTATAACAGTGAATGAGGCAATATTATATGAGGCGCATGTTCTAAAACATCTCATACTCTTCATCTCTCCAATTCATTTACCATATAAACGAGAAGCGATGTTTTCCGACAGCGTTTTCTGTTTTCTATAACCTTCGCAACAGACACATCATATCTATAATACTAAAAAATATACTGAATGAGATTCGGGAAAATATGAAAAGGGACGCGTTTGGAAATCGTAATATAAATTTCAACTACCTCCATCGCATCGTCGTCGTCGTCATCGTTCGTTACAACTGTATGTGTGTGTGTGTGTATTTTATTCGCTATATAGATGTGATCAAATGATTGTACATTTGTACAGATAGAAAATATCAGCATTGGTGATATATCTGTATCATGCTACTCCTACTACCGAAAATCCGAAAATGTTATATTCCCATCCATTTTACGCTGTACAACAGATAAATATGCTTGTTACAGAAATGCGGCACTTCGACACCCTCAACATCAATAGAATAAGCGAAGTGAAAGACTTTCGATGGGAATTTGATTGTAGGATATTTGATGCTTTTACATGTTTGGGGTCGGATGTGTTTATTGGGTGTGTGTGGTACGAGGGGGTTTTTGTTGCTGTAGATATATACCTTATACGTATATATATTTGTTGCTGTGTTGATATTGGGTGGTTGATGGATTGAATGAATGATGATATACAGATTGATGTTGAACATAAGAGTGAATTGTACATATAGAAATATGTGTTTTGTTGGGTTGTTAGAATACTTTGACGAGAGTTGGGTGCAATGGTAAATAAGTTTATAAATTTAATATTTCTAAGGGAAATATTAGGTTATGAATGTACATTGAAAATTGAGTTATGCACATTTTGGGGATGTGTTTTTTGCTCATAGTTCTAATTTCGTTGTTTAATGAGATTACGGATGTTAGATCGTTACGAAATAAACAAATTAATGAACATAACAATCGACGAAATATAAAAGGCGGTGTACATAGGGATCGTGCACATATGACGTCACACTTGCTATAAAAAATTAGTATCCATAAAAAAGTCATAACTCAGTCAGGACAGCAAATTCCCTTGACGTTGGTCAGGGTCTTACAACCGAGTTAGGGTCGATTTTATCCGTGTGTCCGCGTCCGTGTGTCTTTAGATACCAATCCGAGTCGTAGTTACAATCTTTATCACTTATTTTTGTGGTATTATTCGCAGGTAATAAAATTCCATTGTTCGAGCAATGGAATTCTGAGAAATATGTGGATATTGAAAAACACTTTAAAAATATGTGAAAGTAATTGTACGCTGATGTAATTATATGCATGTGCACATCACGACGTTTGCAACCAGGCGAAAGTTAGGCATTTTTGTGTGATCATGCCCGCAGCGGTAGCGGAGGGCGTGACGCAGTCCCCACACCTCAAAAAAGAAGTCCACAAACTCGCCATACAAAACGCCATACAAAAACATTTGGCACAAGTCACCATATATACACGAACTTTTGAGTTTGAGTTTTTGAGTTTTTTTTAAAAAAACTACGTCGTAGCAGCCTAGACTCATCAAAATAGGTTGAAATTCGGTCAGAAATTCTAAGAAAGTCGTCAGCAAGTGTCAGACATTCTCAAGAAGTTATCAGCAAGTGTCAAAAAGTTGTCAGCAAGTCTTAGAATGTTGTCAGCAAGTCTTAAACAGTTGTCAGCAAGTGTCAGACAGTCTCATAAAGTTGTCAGCAAGTTTCAGAAAGTTGTCAGAAAGTCTGAGGAAGTTGTCGGCAAGTGTCAGAAAGTTGTCAGTAAGTAAACATTTAAAAGCCACTCACAATTCTTCATCTTACTTCCAATTGTTTAACAAAAATCGAAAAACTAAAAGTGCTGATTTCGTCGTTTACGACTCATCAGTACACCTTGTCTTAAGACCATGTGTATATCAGCAACGATGGCCATAGAATTTTTACCTTGATTGCAAGTTTGTGTACTTCTTTGCACAGAGGGTATGGTTAGCCCCTTGGAGCCGAAATATTCAACGTAAATACTATCTTCGATAGTCGTTGAATTGTGGTAATCTGCTTAGCAGAATAATCCAAACTAAAAAATAACCGAAACAAATTCACAATTCTTTTACTTCCAATTTATTCAACGAAATGGCATGCATCCAATCGTAGGATCTGGATTGTATAAAAGGCGAGTTGACATAGTCTGAGTATCATTCTATGGCCATCGTTGCTGATATACACATGGTCTTAAGACAAGGTGTACTGATGAGTCGTAAACGACGAAATCAGCACTTTTAGTTTTTCGATTTTTGTTGAACAATTGGAAGTAGGATGAAGAATTGTGAGTGGCTTTTTTAAATGTACACGCAGAAACAATTCGAAATTTAATTACCATCACAGAAAAGACACTCTGAAAAATAGAACTAGCTTATCAATATTTCCACCTGCAATACTGAAATTGCTATTTTCTCTCCTAAAGGATCCTAATACAAAAAATATTTTTCCGGGCTTCCGAACCTGTGGAAAAAAGGTTCGGTTCTCAGTTCTGGTTCTAAAGAAAATAAAAAAACGGCTCGGTTCGAGGTTGGGTTTTTAAAAAAGAAAAGTGAAAGGTTCGGTTCCGGTTTTGGTTCTTCAATCAAATCAAAACCGGTTTTCGGTTCGGTTATTTGTAACCTCATTTAGTTTTATTATTATATTGAGAAGTAAAATTAAAGTAGGTAAATCAGGTGGAGAGAATCGAATTGCGAAACAAATTATGCAACATTCTTACAAATCACCAGAAAATGAGAACAAAATGGACAACCATTAACACCATCTTTAAATCACAATGCATAAAAACGAAACAGTTCCTCAAAGACAATCCTGATATCATCGTACTGAATGCAGATAAAGGTAATGTAACAGTAATAATGAAAAAAGAAGACTACATTAACAAAATGCAACAACAATTAAATGACGAAAAAACATATTCAACTTTGCCTAATGACCCTACAAACAAAATAGAAGCGAAATGTAACCGACTTATCACACAGTGGATGAAAGACAACTACATTTCAAAATACGAAGCACACAAACTACGAAGATACAACTCAGTTATCGCAAAAATGTACGGCCAGGTAAAAATTCATAAAGATGGTAATCCACTTAGACCAATAGTCTCGTCAATCCAATCACCCACATATAATCTATCGAAATGGTACGCGAACATTCTAAAAAACATAACAGGAGAAACCAGAAGATCGATAAAAAATAGTACTGAATTTAAAGAAAAAATGAAGAACACCAGACTACCAAACGGTTATATACTAGTTTCATAGGATGTCATTTCCCTATTCACAAAAATACCCAATGAACTGGTATATAAATCAATCCAGAACAAATGGTTTAAAATCAAAAAGTTTACAAAACTCCCAAAAAATGAGTTTTTAAAAGGCATGGAAATGATTTTAGAAAATTGCACCTTCAGTTTTAACAACACGTTCTACAAACAAATATTTGGCTCACCAATGGGCTCACCAGTGAGTCCAATATTAGCAGACCTAGTTATGGAAGAACTAGAAGAAAAAGTTATTCACAACCTTAAACACAGACTACCTTTTTACTCGAGATTCGTCGACGATTACTGCACGTCTTGCCCGGAAAATAAAACGGCCGACCTACAAAATGCATTTAATTACTATGTAGTGGCTTCACCCCTACTTAATTATTACACACACACATACACAAACATTAAATCATACTCACACTTCACCACATCATTCATTCCATCACAGACGTTCGAATAGTAAAGACGTTAAATAAATAGTACACAACAAACATCATAAACTTTTATTTAACATAGAAACTTAGATTTCTATAATTACAACTCAAATATTCAATTGACGATGGAAAAAGAATCAAACAAACAGATTCCATTCCTAGACATAATCCTTATCAGACAAGAAAACGGTGCTTAGAAAACAAATTGGTATCATAAAAAGACATGGTCTGGAAGATATATGAGCTACTACTCAAATTTACCTTTCACATATAAAATAAACACAATAGCAATATTAACAAACAACATTAGCATTAAAATTAGCAGATCCTGAATTTCATGACGAAAATTTTAAGCTAATAATCAGCACATTAAAAATCAATGGATACCCAATAAAGCTCATAAAAACGACAATGGAAAATGTTCAAAAAAAATCACAGGAAAGTAATAAATTGACGAAAGAGAAACCAAAAAGATTTGTTGCGGTTCCATACATAAAAGGATTATTTGAAAAAATAAAAGCACTTTTTAAACAACATGACATTACAATAGTCGGTAAAGGAACAAACAATTTAAAACAACATCTATTTTCAAAAATTAAAGACAAAACACCGAAACTGCAACATACGCATGTAATCTACATGATAACCTGGAGGAAAATTCTTTGCACGACTGCATTGCTTAATTATCTATTTATGTTCTTGATGAGTTGCATTGGTGATGAGACTAAATGTTTACCGTTGCTCGAACAGTCCAACACACAACCGTTTACTTCGTGTAATCAAAGAAACGATATTTGCTAGTGGAACCTTTATGAACTCTTCCAATGTTAAGTGGAAGTCTGGCGTAATTTGCATAAGACATTTAGTGCGAAAGAGAGAAAAAAAATCCATGCAAAAGTCCATACAAAATTTTTTGTCTCCTTCACACTAAGTTTCTTATGCAAATTAGGGCAGAAGTATCATAGACATTGGCCTAAGGGTTTGCTGAGGAGGGCCTATATACAGAGGAAATGTTTAGCTGTTTCCAATGCGTCGCCACAGCTTCTACAATTCGAGTAATTATTGAATCCCATTTTGTTAGGATGGTGCGTCGGAGTATTACGACCAGTTAATATTCCAGCTATCCCCTCAAATTCACCTTATTCCGCCTGAAAAGAAATTTCGTGGCTATTGGGTTGCACCCTTTCAAATATTCCTTCGCCTGCCTAGAGTCAGGATCACCCCATCTACATATAATACTCAAAGCTTTTTCAGGTCATTTCCTGATCTTACAAGCTCGTCCGCTGTATAGATATTTTGAGTTTCCGAGTTACCTGAGTTACATCAAAGATACTACATTGTTTCTCGACTAATTCTCTAAAGCCTACCGACTGTTAAGTGGCATCCTAATACAAGAAAACACAGTTTTATATCTAACTCGCTATTCTAGTATCTCGTTATTCTACTGTTGGATACCTCTCGATTTATTGCTGCATCGCAGCCTTACCCGAAGGCAAAATAAGTAGAGGGTATGAAGCCTTCAGGTTTAGTTCCTCGACCAATATTCCAGCTCCAATTCCACGCTTCATCTTAATCCGTCGGTGAAGATAGTAACGGAATTATTTCTATCATTCCATTCAGACCTCTCCAGAAACACCGCGTAGGTCCTTCTCAAAACTCATGACGTTGGAGTATAATTTGTCGCCCCTGTAATGCCAAAACACGCAATACTTTGCGCTCAGGTCAGTTCTGTCTTCGCAGTCGAGGTTGCTGCACTTGCTAAACAATGTTACCGAAACACAGTATTGATCTCACTCTCCTTATACATACATCCAGCGTAACAGTAAGGATTTTAGGCATCAATTTTTCTCGAACGTATACGGCAATGTCAGAAAATCCTTTCAGCCATATGCTCTTTCCAGGTAAACTTTTCGTCCAGTATGACTCCAAGGTATTTTTTCTTTTAGTTGTTTTCCGAAGAGCTTTGGCTTGCCAAAATAAAAAAGCTTCCGCCCAGTTGTAAAAATTACAGGACCAGTGTTGTCGGGATTTACTTACGGTTCATTGCACCATATTTCCACAAGGTTACAGGTCCCCTGCATTATCGCCCTAGAACACTCCTCCTTGTGGACTACTCCTGTCGACAAATTTTATCTCAAAACTGCAAACACTCAAAGCAGTCTGTTGCTAAGCATCGCCTTTATTAATCTCATCACTTTTAAGTATACTTCAAAACTCTTTGAAGCCGCGTTCATCGCTCCGAATTGTTAAAAGTCTCTTCCAGGTCGATAACCGAAAGGTCAGCTTCTCCAGCAACTTTATGTTTTCAAGTTCACGGACCACTACGTGAATATCAGTAGCAACCGATATACACACCCTTTCCAACGTATTCGTAACAAAGGTAGATTCCGGGAGATGTGTAGGTTACCCAGAAGTCTGGCTGTTGATTTTTTAAACCTCTTAGAGGAAAACATGGATGGTAATCCTTGTCCGGAAATTCCAAAGACCGTGCAATTCTGTTCTGTACTAAATTTTTATGCAAGTGGCTCCTATCAGCGACGTATTGGGTCCGATGGTTTTGGTTCTTTGAGCCAGACTCTCGTATCTCGATGCATCCGCGGATACAGTTTTACAATTGCGACGAAGCTAATCTATAAATTTATACAGTTTCCTCAATCTATAACTGATATACAATCACTTCACGATCAACTTCAGGAACATGTTGATTTCCCAGGTGCTTTTGGATTTGTTGATGGGTCTCTAATAACTTTAGCAGCTGTTGAAAAGTCTGTGGAACATTCGTTTTTATCACGAAAGCAATTTCACGCTATAAACACCCTGTTTGCAGTCGATATAAAAATGCGTTTCATTAGCGTAAATGCTTGATATCCTGGTGCCACCCATGATTCGTTGGTTTGGCGGGCATCACTGGCTAACAAGTATCTACAACAATTTTGCAGTCAAATGGGAAGTAGCTGGCAATACTTCATGCTTGCTGATAATGGTTATCCTTTACAGCCATGGTTGTTGAAACCGTATGATAACCCGGACACCCTTGCAAAAAAAAAAAAAAAATACAACAAAAACCATCGAAAGTTGCGATCTCTGATAGAGAGAGCAATTGGATTGCTGAAAGCAAGATTTCGTTGCTTATTAGCCGAAAGGAAATTAAAATATGACCCACTAATGAGCGGCTATATAATTTATGCTTGTTCAACACTTCACAATTTTTTGATTGCTAATGGATATGCTGTTGACGACATAGAGCCAATTTTTGAGGATGACATTAACGACTTCGATGAAAGTTTGGATGAGCGGCAAATATCATACAGTGATCTAACTAGAGGTGAAGAGATCCGAAATAACGTAGCACAACATTTCATGAATAATTCAATCTTCGGCTACGTCGCTCTCATGACAAATATCGTGAAAAACGCTCATAATTTCTTACCTATAACAGATACGCTTTTGTGTTCCAAGACAAAGTTGCTCTAAAAACATCATTTCTTGTGATCAATGTCTTTCATTTTGCAAATTTATGAGGCTTTTCCACTCTTACTTGCTTCAAAAAGCTTTACCGCTCGTATCTCACACCTATTAGCTTTTCAGGTTTTTTTCAGAGTTGTTGCTGCTTTTTGAGCAGCTTTGTCTTGGAACACAAAAGTGTATCTGTTGTAGGTTACAAATTATGAGCGTTTTTCACGATACGCCTGTCTGTCATGAGAGCGACGTAAAATTGATTTATGGAAAGTCGCAAATTTCATTATTCTAATAATTTACTAAGGGATGCAAAAAAATATAATTTTTCCAACATTTTAACATATCAATCAAATAATGAATGAGCAACTTTTATAAACCCAGTTCAAAGGGTACTTCACTCGCTATATAAACGACTGATTTCAAAGCGACTGATGTAGTCATCATTTGAATGATCAGTAAGATGGCCATCACAAAAAAAATATAATTTGAACGTTTTGACATAGTTTATTTAAAATTAGAGTTCATAAAGTAAAAATGAATTTTAAAATGTTAGATTAAATTAAACAAAATTAGAGCTGAAACAAACATTGTGAAATGAAAAATGAATTTTGAAATTAAATATTAAATTAAATAACGACAGAATTATACAATTATATATTGAGATCATTAAAAAGATACCCATTTTACATTTTTACATTTTATTTACGAGGTCTTGACCAATTTTTGCAAGAGTTTGCAAAGTAGAATTTAACATTCTGAGCATTTCACTGTGATTGTGATCCGTCGCGAACATGAGTTCAGAATGGTTGCGCATGCTATTTTCAATAAATCGATCTTGTAGCATCACATCAAATCATACATCTAACTACAACACTGTATTACATATAAACACATCACGACATCTACCAGCGCATAGTAAACATCTCACAACATCACATTGGGATGGCGCAACAAGTTTGACACAAGTTCTAGAAAGATCCAGACAACGCAGCCATGACGGGTTTTGCTGCTATATAAGGCGTAGTAGAACTTCAGCGACTTCACTCAGCTTTCGATTGGCAAATCGCATACAACTTACTTTTAGTTTGTGCAAGATAAGTCTAATAGAAATCTATTGTTAATAGAACCTTGCTGTTTTATTTCCAAAGTTTTTCACAATATCGAAAGAGTACGCGCCTTACATTTAGACCGTACCGTTGATATCTGTTGAACGGCCAACGATTCGAACCGCCAGCCCCTTCATCGTGACACCGTTCTACATTGGCGCCCAACGTGCAAAAGCAGACTTCACGACCACATTAGCCGCGTACGCAGCTCAGAGTCTAACGAGTTTCGCGAAAATTTTGAACCTTGTTTTCGGTCGAAAGTAAAATTCGTGTGACGTCATCGTAAATTCGTACGAGTCGAAAAGTGGGACCAATCGGATCACCCAACAGTACACCATTTTGCTACGGATACCCGCACGACGATTGGAAATTTTTCCAGAACACCCGTACAAAGACGATCAAGGCACATCAAGGTTCCATCAGCACACCAGACTCATACACAAATCAGAGTCTAACGGATCTCGAGAAAATTAGAACACAGTTCTGCATTGGGAATATGTAAACGTGACATCACCAAACGTCGATACAAGTCAACAAGTGGGACTAATCGGACCACCCAATAGTACGACACCTTGTTACGAATACCCGCACGACAATTGGAAATTTTCCCAGATCATTCATACAAGCACGACTAACTCCCATCCAAGCTTCGCCATTATATCAGACGCATACACAACTCAAAGTCTAACGGATTTCACGAAGAATTGGAACACAGTTTTGGCCTGCAAATAAATTCGTGTGACATCATCAAATATTTGTACGAGTCAGCAAGTAGGACTAAGTGGATCACACAGCCGCACACTACTTGGTTACGCATACCCGCACGATGACTGGAAAATTTTTTCAGATTACTCGCGCAAATACGATTAACGCACATCAAAGGCCACAACAAACCCATACGTAACACAGAGACAAACGAGTCTCCACGAAAACGGTAACCACACAAGCACACCGTAGCCACACGTTCATACAAACGTACAAATCAGGGAGAATCAAAAGAGTAACACCACACATCACCACTCACCGGTGCATGGGAAATATTAACCCACAACCGGACGCGCAAAGACAAGCGATCATACCATCCATTATACGAAGAAGTCAACGCATAGCAGCAAACATGGCGATTCAAATGACAGGAGAGCAATTCCAACAATTAATGAATGCCATGGCGCAAGCTCGAATTGAAGAAGGAAGCTTAGCTGACTGTAAACATACCTTCAATGGCACTCGAGACTACCATACAGTCGAAGACTTCATCACAAATGTCTCGACTTACATAAACACGAAACATATTCGAGAAGCCAACGCCGTCTCAAGCATAGGGCTATTATTCAAAGGTGATGCCAAACGATGGTGGGAAGGAGTAAAAACACGACTCCAAACATGGAACGACATCGTAGCAGCCATCAGAAACGTCTATCAGCTCCCGCAACCCAATTGGCTACTTCTGAACGAGATAGGACAAGATCGTCAAACCGATCAAGAACCAACCGATTCATATCTCACAAGACAAATTTCCAGAATTGCTCGTCTGACCAACTTTCCAATCAACGAATCACAACAGTTAGATCTACTCTATGGCCATCTACGATTAAAAATCAAGAAAGCCGCACCTAGAGACTCAGTAACGACCATCAATCAACTACTGGAAAAAGCTCGAACTACCGAGAGACACGAACAAGAAGCAAAAATTCTGGGCATATCAAAATGCACATTGACGTGTGCGTTCTGCAAAAATAAAGGACACCAAATAAATGAATGTAGGAAGAAAATGGCAGCCGAGAAAAATGCAACTCACCCCAAACCACAAAAAATGGCACAGGCATCAACATCCGCACCAGAGCATACACCCAGTGACAAACCACCATTCTCGTGCTACGGCTGCGGAACCCCCAACGTTGTCAGAAGCAAGTGCACGACATGTAAAAAAGTAGCAAAACCTTTGCCAGAACACAAGGAATTCTACTCAATGCACAAGCAAATTGGCACGGAATTACCTACAATCAACTGCAAAATAAACGGTCGCACAACACTAGCATATCTTGACACCTGCGCTAGAGCATGCGTAGCCAACTGGGACCTTTACCGCCACCTCATGAACACACATCATAACTTTGAAGAAATCACAGTTACACTAAAACTAGCGGACGGTTCGCAAAGTACCAAAGTAGTCTTTCAAACAAAAACAATGATAAACATTGGAAGTCGCACACTACCAATAGAATTTATCACCATACCAGGAGTTGTCGACAACAAAACGTTAATAGGTGCAGACTTCATCAAGCAGGCTGGCATAATAATGAATCTAAGCCAAGATGCATGGTGTTTCAGTGACAGAATGTCCGAATGGTTCTTATTCGACTACACACAAGGAAAACCTAACGAAGTCACCTACCACAACACCACCAATTTTCTGTCACCATCTCTCGCATACGGCAGGAAAAACTCACAACGGAAAAGGCAGAAGTACGACGTCAGATCATACTCTACAACAGACACACAAACACCCACACCACAACCAGCGACCACCATCCAACCGATTAGGACAGTTCCATCGACTCGACCACCACCAGAAAAGATGCAAGAGAGCGCGATGGAAACACCAGAATCACCGACAAGCAAGGCCCCAGAGGAAATTGAAAATCTCGGGAAAATACTTACAGTGGAAGACATATTCAAACATTTCTCCAGCCCGAGTTTTCTACCAAAAATGATCTCACCCATAGGATCGACACCCAAAGCAGGCAAGAGAAGAAAACCAGCAAACCACAACATCGAATACTACGAACCCAGCAGTAGCACAAACAAACAAACACCAAACACACAACTCTACCTACTAGATCTGGACATACGGGACGATGAAGGCAAAATGTTGAATAATGCACAACGAGAAAACCTCAACGCCATTATAAACAAATTCCCCGAAACCTTCAATGAATCAGGACCAGCCACTACTGAAGCTGAGCATCACATTGAGACAACAAACCATCTGCCTATCGCATCCGCACCCTATCGACTACCTGCAGCAAAACGATCGATACTACAAAAAGAAATCCAGACCATGTTAGACAACGAAATCATAGAAGAAAGCGACTCACCATGGGCATCAAACGTAGTCATGAAGTTGAAGAAAAACGGACAATGGCGCATTTGCATCGACTATAGAAGGTTAAACGAGGTCACAATAGCTGACAAATATCCACTGCCACTAATCGAAGACCTGCTACACGATGCTCGAGGCTCACAATTCATGTCAACCCTGGATTTACACTCAGGATTCTGGCAAATAAAAATCCGGGAAACAGATCGAGAAAAAACAGCCTTCGTCACACCATTCGGCATGTATCAGTTCAAACGAATGCCATTTGGGCTGAAAAATGCTTCAGCATCATTCCAGGGATTAGCCAACAAACTCAAGAACAGCTTACCAAATGTAAAAATCCTCACATTTCTCGACGACATAATCCTAACAGCTGAAACACTAGAGAAACACTTAAACGACCTAGAGCAAGTTCTCAGACAACTCAGGAAATTCAACCTCAGAGCCAACAGGGAGAAATGCCGCTTCGCATGCTCAGAAGTTAAATATCTGGGACACATCATTACCCCAAAAGGAATCCTCACCGATCCGGAGAAAATTGAAGCAATCCGATGCAGGAACCCTCCTCAGGACCTAAAACAATTACTATCATTCATACAAACCTGCTCCTGGTATCGACGATTCATCCAAGACTTCGCGAAAGTCATCCAACCGCTAACCAATCTGACAAAGAAAAACGTAAAGTGGGAGTGGACACAGCTCGAACAACAAACATTCGACAAATTAAAAATCATACTCTGCGAAGCACCGGTCCTAAAACAGATTGACCCGAGTAAACCCTTCATCATAAAAACAGATGCCAGCGCATACGCCTTAGGAGCAGTACTGGTACAAGGAAAACTAGAGGAAGAACACCCCATAGAATATGCAAGCCGACTGCTGACCGCTGCAGAAAGGAACTACTCAACAATAGAACGGGAAGCACTAGCAGTAGTCTGGGCAACTAACAAATTTCGAGATTATATCGACGGAGAAGTCACAATCATAACATACCACCAACCTCTTTGATGGCTGATGACTCTCAAATCACCGTCAGGACGTCTAGCGAGATGGGCATTGAAACTACAACAATTCGACCTAAAAATCCAGTACCAACCAGGAAAGACAAACGTAGTCGCAGATTGCTTGTTACGTCCACCATGCCCAAAGACAGAGAACCAACAACACAATAACAACGAATGCACAATCTGCTTAGTCCAGATAGACATACCCACAAGAGGCGCTGTCGACATACGCAAAGAACAACTAAAAGACGAAGAACTCAAACGAATCATAAGCACCTTCGAAGACAACGACAAAAAAGAAGAATTCACTCGTTACACCATGAGGGGCTACATCATGAACAATGGAATACTTTATCGTTATAACCAATCCAGCGATGAAGACTCTGAAGATGCCCTACTAGTGATCCCGAAACATGAAACCCAAAGAATACTCACTGAATACCACGATGCACCAACAGCAGGTCACTATGGAGTACAAAGAACCATGGCGAAAATAGCAGCACGATACACATGGACAGGAATGCGAAAATAGCAGCACGATACACATGGACAGGAATGCGAAAACAAATCACAGCCCATGTCGAAAAATGCACAGAATGCCAAAAATATAAAGCGCAAAACCTGAAACCCGCAGGACTAATTCAAAGCACGGCAACACAGCAACGCTATGAAACGCTTGCCATGGACCGAAAGCGGCAGATGGACACCGCTACATACTCATAGTGGAAGACATCATGACAAGATGGGTAGAGCTATTTAAACTCAAAGAAGCAACAGCAGAAAAATGTGCAAACATAATGCTAACAGAAGTTTTTCTCAGATTCGGAATGCCAAGACGAATCATAAGCGACAACGGTACACAATTTGTCTCAGCAATAATGCAAAAGCTAACATACAGCATGGGCATCGAACAAATATTCGTACCAGTATATCACCCACAAGCCAACCCAGTGGAACGGCGAAACAGAGAACTAAAACAACAACTAGCAATTCTGGTAGGCACCAACCACCAAAACTGGCCAGTCCAACTAGCAGCAATCAGGTTTGCAATGAATACCACGCGGAACGACAGTACCGGCTACACACCAGCCTATTTAACATTCGGCCGAAACCTCCGCTCATCAGACAGCGTCAGAAACGACCTTCGAGCAATACTCAGCAACGAGAACTTCATACCAGAAATCACCCCGAAACTCCAACAACTAACTGAGACAATCAAGAAGGTACAGGAGAATGTCGAACTCATGCAAAACCGGAATCAACAACAAAGCGACAAAGGTAGACGACCAGACCCAGGATACATGCCAGGCGATAAGGTACTCATCAAGACGCATCCACGCAGTAGCAAGGACCAAGGATTCACAGCCAAACTAGCACCCAAGAGGGATGGACCTTATCTGATCCTACAGAGAAAAGGTGCAGCAACATATGAAATAGCCTCACCAAACAACCCAGACACTCCAATAGGCACGTATCACACATCAGACATTACACCATTCAAAGAAGAAGAAGAAGAGGAACCAACAGTCCAACCCATACACCCAATTCGGAAAAGGGGAAGACCACGGAAACAATAATTTGACAATCTCGCTACTCACAAATTTGCGAGCCTCGGAAACCTCAGCTCCCAACTTGGGGGGGTATGTAGCATCACATCAAATCATACATCTAACTACACCACTGTATTACATATAAACACATCACGACATCTACCAGCGCATAGTAAACATCTCACAACATCACATTGGGATGGCGCAACAAGTTTGACACAAGTTCTAGGAAGATCCAGACAACGCAGCCATGACGGGTTTTGCTGCTATATAAGGCGTAGTAGAACTTCAGCCACTTCACTCAGCTTTCGATTGGCAAATCGCATACAACTTACTTTTAGTTTGTGCAAGATAAGTCTAATAGAAATCTATTGTTAATAGAACCTTGCTGTTTTATTTCCAAAGTCTTTCACAATATCGAAAGAGTACGCGCCTTACATTTAGACCGTACCGTTGATATCTGTTGAACGGCCAACGATTCGAACCGCCAGCCCCTTCATCGTGACACCGTTCTACA
>CM055404.1:76008055-76018294 GCA_029228625.1 Pseudolycoriella hygida
CAACGAGAACTTCATACCAGAAATCACCCCGAAACTCCAACAACTAACTGAGACAATCAAGAAGGTACAGGAGAATGTCGAACTCATGCAAAACCGGAATCAACAACAAAGCGACAAAGGCAGACGACCAGACCCAGGATACATGCCAGGCGATAAGGTACTCATCAAGACGCATCCACGCAGTAGCAAGGACCAAGGATTCACAGCCAAACTAGCACCCAAGAGGGATGGACCTTATCTGATCCTACAGAGAAAAGGTGCAGCAACATATGAAATAGCCTCACCAAACAACCCAGACACTCCAATAGGCACGTATCACACATCAGACATTACACCATTCAAAGAAGAAGAAGAAGAGGAACCAACAGTCCAACCCATACACCCAATTCGGAAAAGGGGAAGACCACGGAAACAATAATTTGACAATCTCGCTACTCACAAATTTGCGAGCCTCGGAAACCTCAGCTCCCAACTTGGGGGGGTATGTAGCATCACATCAAATCATACATCTAACTACACCACTGTATTACATATAAACACATCACGACATCTACCAGCGCATAGTAAACATCTCACAACATCACATTGGGATGGCGCAACAAGTTTGACACAAGTTCTAGGAAGATCCAGACAACGCAGCCATGACGGGTTTTGCTGCTATATAAGGCGTAGTAGAACTTCAGCCACTTCACTCAGCTTTCGATTGGCAAATCGCATACAACTTACTTTTAGTTTGTGCAAGATAAGTCTAATAGAAATCTATTGTTAATAGAACCTTGCTGTTTTATTTCCAAAGTCTTTCACAATATCGAAAGAGTACGCGCCTTACATTTAGACCGTACCGTTGATATCTGTTGAACGGCCAACGATTCGAACCGCCAGCCCCTTCATCGTGACACCGTTCTACAATCTTGAGAATTGATAGATTTTTGTACCATTTCGTAGCTGGTATATCTCTGCGCGATAATGTAAGGTAGGTTAGTTTAGTTAGTATGGTATATTTTTCCAAATTAGTTTTAAACAATGTAAATAAATAAATGTCAACTCGATAGCGTAGTGGTTAACACGTCTGCTTGCTACTATGAGATTGAGTTGCCAGAGCGTTGGTTCGAAACTCAACCGCAGACGGATTTGTTAGATTTGTAAACAAAACAAAACTGATTGAATCGTTCAAGTCAAGTGAAGTTGAGTGTAATAATAATTCAATTAACAAATTATTAATTAATTGATACGCAGAATACGGCACAATTGTGTAAATATTACGAAAACAGGGTTTGTTTGAAATAAACTCCAATTTTAAATTATGCCTTTTATTTTTATTCTTTAACCAACCGGTTTCAGGAACTATGTTCCCATCATCAGGGCTTGGTTCAAACTAAAAGTATATTGACACAACCTTAAGGAAATTTGAAAAATACATACATAAAGTCATCTCAAAATTGATACTGCAATTACGTACATCATACAACGGGTAACGAATTTTTTTAACAGGTGACAACAGGGTGAACAATGTTACAATTACGAGTACAATTACAAAACAACTTCATTTAGAGATCGGGTAGGTTCATGTCAAGTGTAACGTTTTCCACATTTCAGTGTCGTCATACAATGTGCCATCGTGATGTCGTGATGTCGATTTCGTGATTAGTTTTAAACAAGTGTTTGCCCACAGCCGTCTTATTTTTCCAATTCTTGGAATTTACATGTTCAAAATATCGAGTTATTAGTTGCCTGATTGTCATCCCATAATAATATCTACCACAGGTCTTACACTGTATCCGGTATATACCAGACTTCTTAATGTCAGGGGGGACATCTTTCAACGAACCCAGCATGTGTCTGAGGGTATAGTCATTTCTATGGACTACCTGTGTGTCGTATTCTCTGTATATTTTTTTCCATTCCATCTGTGACACGGGGGTAATAGGCAAAACTCACTCGCTTTACAGGTTCTTCAGGCTTGTTGTCTTTGAAAAACGTTGAGACGTTCTCAAGTGCCTTTTTCTCTGGTGTTTGTTGATTATGTTCATCACAGCGCTTTCTTGGTAGCCATTGACTCTACCGATGTCGACAATTGTTTTGATTTCTTTATCAATTTTTTCTTTCGTCAAAGGGAGATTAACCATAAAATGTGCCATCGAATGGTACGCTGCCATCTTGTGCTTAAAATCATGGTTTGAGTCAGCTGTTATTAGTCTTTTTGTGCTCGATGGTTTACGGTATACGTCTATCGTCAAGGTGTTATCAACAATTTGTACAGCGTGTTGAGGAAAGGGAGCTGGTTGTTAATTTGTCTTTCGATGGTAAATCTAACTGCGCCTTTGTCAATGGTATCCATCTTGTCTTCGAATAATTTTTTGACAACATCGAATTTTCTCCTGTTCAACACTACGAAAATATCATCCACGTATCTGTAATATATTCTAGGGAAATTCGGATCTGTTGACATATTGGTTTCAAAATCACTCATGAACATTTCTGCTATAAAGCTGGACAATGAATTTCCAATACTCGTGCCTTTGGTTTGTTTATAATATGCGCCCCGAAATTGGAAGATGTTTTGCTTCATGCATAGGTGAGCTAGGTCCACATAAGCATTAACCATTTTTTCCTCAACATCATTTTTAAGCAACCATTTTCTTAACAATTCCATAGAATATGGGATTGGAATGCTGGGGTACAATGAGGTGACGTCATAGGAACCTATTTCTTCGTTCCGGGACAACTTTACACCGTTGGTTGCTCTAGCGAATTCTAAACCATTGGATATTGATCTACTCGGTGGAGCTGGTAAAGAATTGAAAATAGCAGATAACTTTTTCGCTATTTTTTCCGACGGAGCATTCACATTCGACGCCACTGGTCTACCTTTGAAATCACCATCAACATCTTTTTCTTTATGGTATTTTAGCAATACATACAAGCATGGTACGCTTGGATTGCTCACTTTCCAATGTTTAAGTTCCCTATCTGGATTCTCACATAGCACACTGCCATGCTTTTTCAATACAGAGTCAACTTCTTTGTTCACCCTGTTGTCACCTGTTAAAAAAATTCGTTACCCGTTGTATGATGTTCGTAATTGCAGTATCAATTTTGAGATGACTTTATGTATGTATTTTTCAAATTTCCTTAATGTTGTGTCAATATACTTTTAGTTTGAACCAAGCCCTGATGATGGGAACATAGTTCCTGAAACCGGTTGGTTAAAGAATAAAAGGCATAATTTAAAATTGGAGAGTTTATTTCAAACAAACCCTGTTTTCGTAATATGAAGTTGAGTGTAGTGCCATCGTACGGCTTGCTGGTGAAAGGCATTTTTGGGAGGTGCCGGTATTCTACTCTGGCACAGTAAAAAAAACTTTCCGGTAATGAAAGGATCTCAAAAAAAAGTAGAACCACAAAAGTAGCGAAACTAGTAAATAATGATCTAGCCCCTAACCCTTAATGGGTTGGTAAGGCAGATTAGTGACCATCCATAAATTACGTACGCTTTTTTTCAGTGCTGTCAGTAGATTTAAATCAACAATAACTTGAAAAATATTCACTTTTAAGACGTCAAATGTATGGCCGACCCTCCCATTTAGGGGGTAGTTTGGGGGGGTCGGCCATACATTTGACGTCTTAAAAGTGAATATTTTTCAAGTTATTGTTGATTTAAATCTGCTGACAGCACTGAAAAAAGCGTACGTAATTTATGGATGGTCCCTTATTATTATTAAATAAACAAATGAAAAAAAAAACGAATCCCGTTGCGAGAATTCCCCTCGTATTAAATTACCGGATTGGAAATTGCCGAAATGGCGATATTGAAAAACCTGTCCGAAGAAGCCATGGACAAAAATGTTCCGCAAAATTTTCCCTATAGCAAAAAAAAATTTTAAGCTGGGCTAACTTTTGGGCCCACATGGGGCCCTAATTAAAGGCCTCGGCCCAAAATTTTTTCTTAAATACTGTTAGGCCTTCAATTGCCTCTCAAATAGAAAAAGAATCAAGTAAATCGGAAAGAATTTACACGCTCTATATAGAAAAACACAAAGCCGTAGCTAAATCCCAACGCCCATACTCAAAAAATGTTCTTCCATAAATTGTTAGGCTTTCATAGATCCATCTATTAAAAAGATTTATGTAAATCGGAAAAGATTTAATCTGGTTATAAAAGACCTATAGCCACTCAGACAGGCCTCCCACTAGTTTTCGCCGTGTCCGAAATTCGGACATTTCATCAAAAAATTTCGAACGATTCGGACATTAGTTCTATGAAATGTCCAAGATTTTTGAAAGAGATTTTTCGTCCCACGGTCAGGCACAAAGGTTCGAAATTGACCATCACGTTGTACCCGACACTATTCCCCTAGGCATGACGAATTTTTGAAAGGCTTCAACAGTAAAATGAAGATACACCTTACACCTAAGATTGTTTTCTTTTCATGGTCAATTTTGACCGGTGTTCCTGATGCTTTTAGTAGTTGCCGACAATGTTTTTTCATCTTATTGTAGCCTTACGAATTACAAGAGTGTCCTATACGTTTACTACATACAACTTCATTGTAACATGGCGTAGATCGAGCTGGGAGGTTGGGGATACGTTTATTATCGCCTAGTGATGACGAATCAACAATAAAAAAATGTCCGTCCGTCCGTCCGTTTCCACTTTTCTTCAAACGGCTCAACCGATTACCCTAAACTTTTTTTCCCTGCCTTCCAAGATTCAAGGTCGAAGATGAGCGAAATCCATCAAGTGGTTCCGAAGATATGGACGAAGAAGTGGAGGTTGGACAAGAAATTTTCGAGTGTCGGTGAAACTTTTTCGCAAATATCTCAGCATGTATAGCACGGAAATTGCTCATATTGGTGTCAAATGGAAGCATTTGATGTCACAAAACTGGGAAAAAATTTTTGTGGGAATCGTTTCAGGGGTCTGGGCACTGGAACCAATGCAATGGACAAAATTGAGTTTCTCGGCTATATACGAGAACAGTTTTTCGTCTATATTTCCTTAACTATGCAATATGGAGATTTACTGTAAAAGGCAAAAATGTAGAGAATAAAATTTTAGAGAACATATGTCTCAGGGTTTTGGGTAAAAATGTCAGCTAGAAAGTTGCTTCTAAAGGTAAAGTTGTAGAGAATTTTATAGAACACGTGTTTCAGGGTCTTAGAAAAAAGTAGCCCATTCCTGGAAATGACCACTTGTAGAATTGGACGGTATGATCCATACCTCTACAACTATGCCAGCTAGAAAGTTGCTTCCATAAGCAAAGTTGTAGAGAAAAAAAATTTTAGAGAACTTACAGGGATAACGCATATCTATGAAACTATGGCAGTTAGATATTTGCTTCTAAAGCCAAAGTTGGTGACAATTACATTTTAGAGAAAATAGTTTCAAGATTTCTTGGTGTAAGAGGAGAACATTTGGGCCATCAAAATCAATGGTCTTATACGTCCTTCGGTAGAGCATTTGACATTACCTTGGGTAATTTCTATGGATCTTCGAAATTCTTATAGTTACAAAAGAGCACAAAACATTGGATTGTTTGCTGATTTGTATACTAAGATACGTTCGAGTCTTTTCGCAACATCTATCCTGTTTGCCACATCTATTCTGATACGTACGGGTCTTTGGTTATGTTTTCATGACTAAAATAAAATAACCTGGAATAACGTTTCCAGAAATGTTCCTCTGCACGAAGAATATCATAAAAGTGATAGTTTGCTTTGAGAAATTTTTAAAGTTTGTTCGAACTTTTAAGACGTACACTTCGAAAATGTTGTCCTTATCAACTTTTTTACCACCACGCTCTCTAGAGCGGATTCTCCATCTCACAATTTCACGCGCTTCAGTGAAATGAAATTCTAATTTTAAATAAGAAATCTCTGGTAACACTGGATTAAGAAAAAGTAAATGCGCCGCAGACGATTCTTCGGATCAGAAAATGTGGATTTGAAATGCTTTTCGCAAAAATTTCGGACATTTCGGGCATCTTTCGCTTAAAATTTCGGACATTTCGGACAAATCTTCAAAATTTCGGACTTTTCGGACAAGTGTGACCCCTGCACTTAGACGACCCCAGTTCAGCGGCCCTTACCTCGATATTGCCCAAATTCAATACCATAATTTTCGAATGCCTTTCATGGAAAAGAAGGTTTTGAAAATCTATAAGATTTTAGCCGAGTTATCGTGTTGACAAACAGACAGACTGTGGCTGACTGTTTTAAAACGGTAATGTATCACTTGCCTTGATCGGCGATGATTTGTAAAATAAACCATTGAAATTGGTATATGAAAGTAGCGATAAATTGTTGACAAAGTGAAATAATTATGCATAGGAATGCGCCATATGTGTCAATCATAGGTGTGACGTCATACTGTTATGTCATAGATATGACTCATACTGTGACGTCATAGATGTGACGTCATAGGTGTGAAGTCATAGGTGGACAGACGGACGGACGGACAGGAAAGGTGAAAATATAAAGTAGCTGTCGCTACTTAATAAATGCCAAATATTGGTTGACGTTTTCGCGAAATCACTCTTAAGAACGGTCCCTCATACAACAGGAAAGTCTTTGACATTACACTGATTAAAATAAGAATTTGTGGGAAACTAACATGTCTGAGATTCGAACGATCTCTCGCTACTCTTACCACAGTATTTTGATGATTTTCAGCTGCTGTGGTTCTTGCACGCGAAGAACCATTCTGATTTTCACGTCTTGATCTAGTGGTGTTGTCTGGAAAATCGGGGTCTTCATCGACGTCATTGTAAAACTGATTGGTATGGGTAGCCTCACTTGAGAGTAAGCGACGAACACGAAGACGGGGGACACCTCTCACACCCTTTGATATTCCACCATTTGACGACAAACTACGGATGGCAGTAGAGTTGCCGTCCTTTGATGCCTCGACATTCCCCGAAGAACTGACTTTATTTAATGGCTGGTGACGTTTAGGTGCTCTAGCGAGAGTGCCTTTTCCATCGCCTTTGCATGGTTCTGACTGTCGAGATTTGGACTCAAGACGATTTTCCTCTGTAGACTTTTGACGATGAGTCAACGTTGCAGACATAATGGTTTCTGGTTCATCACAAATTTCTGGAGTAATTTCTGTTACTATATCGAAATCATTGCGACGCTCGCATACATCTACGCGTGAAGGCAAGACGGTGGACGTATCTGCCATCTCTTGCTGACGAACTGCAGCTACAGACGTACTAGCACTCGACTCCGATCGAATTTCATTGACGATACCCCTTGACACAACATCATCGTCGAAGCACTCTGAATCATTTTGTCGATGAGAAGTCAAGGCCGGCAAATGTTCCTCGTTTAATAATCCGGAATATTCGACGCCATATGTGGAGAAGTTCAGATCATTTACGGGTTCGTCTTGGTCGATTTCGGACATCGATCACAAGACATTTTGATTTTCATTCGCGTAATTTGATGATAAACGTTCAAATGCTCCACTTGTCGAGGTACATGACGGACGAGCAGCCGGTACTGTCTAAAGAACAAAGTTAATTTATACCAAAATTTATAAACAATTGTTATATAAACTAATAGTGGTAGGTCGAGTGTGCTCGACAAAAAATCGAAAACACTCCTAAACTATTCTCGATTTAGCTCAGATACGCGAGCTCAGATACGCGTAGCCCGACTTTTGATCTCTTCGGAAGCATTCTAGATACCGAACTACCCAAAAAATATACATAAATTTTTCCCAGGTATCAACCGATCATTCTCATCTTCGAAAAATACAGAAATCGGTTAAGCTTTACTTTTGTTGGTTTTTGTTTCTTTGCCGTTGGAATAAATCAGTGGTTTTTGTTTCTCGGGTTTTGCGGCAATAAATAAAAAAATTTAGATAATTACGTTGCTGTTGCTATATTTCGTGTCAGGTTTGGACACATCATCAGACTAGAATGGAACAATGTTCGTTCATTTGTTTACAATTCTTAGTCAACATGAACAATTTTCTTTTTTTACCTCATCATATTTTGTAGATATCACATGTCATTGAATTTGAAAAAATAAATACAGCCTAAAATTCTCTTAACAATCAAAAAATTTAAAAAACTAGGTACAAAAATAATAAATAAATAAATTAAAATGAAAATAAATCTTTGGGACATTGCACTTGAGAAAATTTGTTTTGCTTTTATTTGAGTTGCGCTAAAATGACTTGTCAAAGTATTAAATAGTGTTGTCATTGCTTTAAGCACTCAGGGCTGTGTTGACATCATTCACTCTATGGGTCTGTTAACTTTTGCTGTTTAATAATTTCATTAGGTTTGCGTATGAGCTATGCACCCCTTCTTTGTCAACTTGCGTGTTCACGGTGTTTGGTGTTTTGTGTATGTACATCTTCTCCGCTATCAGTCTTTGCCAGTAGTTAGGTATTTGTTCCAAAATTGTCACATTTTCGAAATCAAAGTTGTGGGATTCCTTCAAGGCGTGCAGCGTGAGGCCTGTGGTGTTTTGTTCTTTCTGTAAATGGATGTCACTCCTATGCTTTGCCATTCTGTCCTTCAATTTCTGTTTTGTGATCCCTATATAAGAAACCATGCACTCCTGGCATTTCACCATGTATACGATTTCTGGTTTTTGGGCACCGTGTATTTCGTTCTTGTGTAAATGTTTCCGATCTTATTTGTTGTCTTACAGCTCAACGCTAAGTTGTATTTGTTAAGCGTTTTTTTCAGATTTTCAGACAAACCTGGAATGTACAGTGCTGAAATGTATCTGTCCGGTTTCTTTTCCGCTGTTTTCGGTCCATTGTAATATCTGTCAACCCTCTGTGTGATGATATTTGAGATGAACTCTTTGGGGTACCCATTATCAGTTAACAAATCTCTCACTTTCGTCAACTTTTCTGGGCGGTCTTTCGGGTTGGTCAGTGCTATGGCTCGATCTGTGATGGCTGTGGCAACGTTTCTTTTGTGTTGGATGGGATTGTGAGCTTTAAAGTTCAAATATCGTCCTGAAGCTGTCGGTTTTTGGTACCATTTGGTTGATATTGAACCATCGTTTGTGCGCTTCAGCGACATGTCTAAGAAGTTTATTGATCCGTCGATTTCTTCTTCTACCGTGAATTTCAGCATTTTGTGTCCTTTACTTTTATCGTAATGACTGACGGACGGACAGACGGCAACTTTTTTCTGAGGAATAAGGTTGTGAGGTCGTGGCTAAATATCATTTCTGCTGGGTATCGTGTTTGCATCCCACACATAGCGTAATTGAAAAAACACGAAACCGTTTTATATTGAAATCCTCCTTGTCCAAGTTCTTGAGTACCGTCCAACATATCAACTCCGTAAATAGATAGAATTTTATCTTCTAATCTTGTTTAAGGTACCGAGACATGCCCAGCAGCGTTGTTGTGATCGTTGGCAAGTTTATATTTTGCCGATGATTTTATGTTCTTAAAAACCTAAAAACGTTGGTTAAAGACGCGAATGTAACAAAAGTGAAGACTGAATAAAAGAAGTAGAATTACCGTCATCCATTGTTCTTCATTTCTGGGAGCTCCTAACGTATTTAATTCCTTCGCTGCGTTTTGCCAAAAGCGGGACCTAATTTGTGCTCCATTGGCGCCAGAGAACCGACCAAAAACTTTAACAAAGTTATTTTGTACCAATTGTACTAATCTTTCTTTTTGGACATCAGATATCTTGATTACTGCCTAGAATTTAATAACTATTTTTTACCTCTCAACTGTCATATGCGTATTATAGTTGAGCTGACATATTTTACAGCCCTCGAAAGATAAACTATCATGATTAGAGATCTATTATCGGAATAGCTTAAAGATTCTCAGGCTAACGCTCTCGGATCTTCAAAGCCATTTCGATAAAAAATTCCAATTACAGCCGTTGTGCGGTCGCACATAAAGGACGTCCGCTTCGGTGAAAGGGGGGGGGGGTAAACAATTTCGCAAAAAATGCGGACGTCCTTTATTTACGACCCCTGTAGCTAAAGTAGCTATAACTTATTATACAAATCAATAACATGAAAACGCTACCTTCGGTACATTCACATGCTTCTTTGTCTTAAATTTTTTGGGAGCGGGACCACTTTGCAATGATTCCTTCGGGCGTGTCTTGCGGCTCTGTACCATTTGTTTTTTCTGATATTGCACACTTTGAAACACTTCGTCTGGAGACATGTTACAGTCTTTCGAATGTTTGGCAACATATACTCTCTCCAGACATTGCTCATCTGTTGTGTCTTTTATTA
>CM055404.1:76022470-76033160 GCA_029228625.1 Pseudolycoriella hygida
TTCTGAACTCTGACACCAATCACGCGTTGTCTAATGTTCTTATCCCTCTGAGTTCTAGAAGTGGCTGAATCTCCGGATTGGGACATTTTTCGGGAAAACCCTGAAACACGTGTTAGAAGACATTTAATTCTCTACAACTTTGCCTTTAGAAGCAACTTTCTATCTGTCATAGTTCTTGATATATGAATCATCCCTACCAATTCTAGAAGTGGCTAAATCTCGGGTTTGGGACGTTTCTGGGGAAAACCCTGAAACACGTGATCGCTATAATTTAGTTCTCTACAGCTTTGTCCCAGAAAGTAGCTTTCTAACTGCCTTAATTCTAGAGATATCTGAGAAAAAGTCTTACCTACCCCCAAAAAACCATGTTTTCGACCATATTTCCGGAAACTACCCGACCGAGTTTGCTCATCTTTGAACTTGAACCATAGGACATATGTACGTTTCAGCGAAAAGAAAGTTCAGGGTGATCGGTGCAGCCGTGTCGAAAAAAAGTGGAGACGGACAATTTTTTAAATATTGGATGTGTAGGAGCTCTGAATTTGCAGTAAACTTATAGGACCTTCGTACTTCGTACGGGTCCAAAAATCCAAAAGACAAAATAAATTATTATTATTTATAAAGTGAGCCCCCGGGGGTTACTTCTAATGATTATAATCCTGGATTTACTAAGTTCTAGTCCGCGAATTTGAACTTTACGAATTTCACTCTTTGAAATTAAATTCTTCAAATCTGGAATTTCTAAAAAACTTAACCCCTCGAATTTTTCATTTGCCAAAACAATTTACTACGAAAAGAATACGTATTTGCGCAGGTTTTCGTTTACTATACGGCCTTATACGTATTGAACAAGAATTGACTGTCTCCGATCAACAACAATCCGCAAAACTTTTTACGTACCTTTGCTTTCTTTACTGTTGACGTTTCCATTATTGTTAATAATGCTTCCTCGTGCAGCAAAAAAATTTTATAATGAATATGAATAGGTTAGGTTATTTTTTTAAGTCATTCTATATTTGTACACAGTCGTACTAGATTTTATTCGAAATATAGGTAGCAGAGCAAACATCAAAGATATTATGTGTTTGAATGGCAAAGTTGGTTGTTGCTTATCTGCTTAGTACGAGGGGCACCCTAAAAGTTTCGGGAATCGGCTATAAAACGATTTTATTGCTTCTCAAAATAATCACCATTACAATCTATACACTTTTTCATCCTTAAAAACCAGTTTTCGAAACATCGAGTCCATTCGGAAGTTGGGATTTGGGCCACTTCTTGTTCATATGCCTCGACAGCAGCTTCCGCAGATAAAAATCACTTCCTACGCAACTTATTCTTGACACTCGGAAACAAATAAAAGTCGCACGGTGCCAAGTCGGGACTGTAGGGTGGATGCAGCATCAAATTGATTTTTTCCTTCTCCAAGAACGTCGTGGTCAGAGCACTTGTGTGGGAGCTTGCATTATCATGGTGGAGGACGATCTTGCGATTTCGACTCTTTTCACGTAGTTCTTCAAATACTTTTGGCAAACAAATCGTAGTATAGCACTCTGAATTGATTGTTTTACGATCCTCAAGTGGTACAGTAGCCACATGACCAAATTTCCTGAAGAAAGTAGCGACCATTTTCTTGGCGACGTTTCGAGCGTTAATTACCTTTGTTGGTAAATCTTCATTTTGAAACACCCAAACGGTGGATTGCTGTTTTGTTTGGGGATCATAGCTGTAAATCCAACTTTCGTCACCTGTTACGATGCTATATACTGAATCAGAAGCCCCATTGTCAAATTTTTTGAGAGAATCTCGGCACCATTTCACACGAGCCTCCTTTTGGTCGTCTGTCAATTTGTATGGGATCCACCGAGAACAAAGCTTCCTTGTGCGTAAATGTTCGTGTAAAATTGTTTGTATTTGACTTTTCTCAATCCCAAGGGATGCAGCTATCTCAGCATAGGTCACATGTCGATCGGCTTCAATCATGTTCCGGACATGGTCAATGTTTCCATCGGTGATGGCTGTGGAAGGTCGACCTTCACGAAAGTCGTCACTGAGGTAAGTGCGTCCCGATTCAAACTCAGCGAACCACCGATAAACAGTGGTCTTGGATGGGGCCTCATATCCAAATGCTTTTTGCAAACGATCAATACACAATTTGGGAGTCAAGCCAGACTTAAAGTCGTAGAAAATCATGGCTCTAAAATTTTCACGTGATAAATCCATTTTTTCTCTGCAATGACTTTTTGGAATTGTTGTATCTTTTGACTGCTACGATCGATTTTCATTTTGATCATCATTTTTAAATCACGAAAGACCAATTTAATTTTTGTGTAAATTGGCGAAAAGTTTACACGAGCCGATATAGACGATTCCCGAAACTTTTAGGGTGCCCCTCGTAGTACAAAGAATTTTCCTCCTGCTCATGCGGAATGACATATACAGGACAAACATTGCAACATCTAAAAAATCGCGTCGCAGGACACCAATATAACATCCGTATTAAAAATCACACACACATGTGATTAACACTCAACACATAGTCGATTGGAATGAAGTTAAAATTATTTACAAAGAACAAAAACAAAAAGTAAGAGATGTATGTTCAAAAAAATAACAACCCCATGAACAAACAACGAGAATGCAAATTTCTTTCCAACACCTACAACAACATATTGAAAGTAAATAAGACAACACCACACAAATATCTCAGTCGACAATCTGTGATAGTCAAGATATGACCCAACATCAATGTTAATTTATTTAATTTATGTTATCATTTGTCCATCATAGTTTAAGTTAGATTTAATTTAGTTACTCAAAATAATTTCATTTAAATATTGACAACAAATCACCTAACCACATAACTTACTATGTTAAATTCTTTTTGAAAAAATATTCCTAGAAATATAACCGCCAATTCATTAATAGTACCAACACACTGAAGATTCAATTACAAACACAACAATTAATGTAACAATAACGGTAACCCATAAGGTATGCAATTAGTTTATGTAAGTTTGCGAAAACATTTGTGACAGAATATTTGTTAATTTTAGAAACCACTGATGATGACCATGAATTGTGGTCGAAATATTTGGTAAATACAAAATCGAGCGTCGAAAATGCGCGTTCGACTGTCACTTGGGTAGCTGGCACTGCGAATACAATTTCCGAAATTTTGAATAATTCGGGACGTGTAAATCGTTGTGCTTCCCAGTATTTGAGTATGGTTTCTTCTGGTTCAAATAACATGAGGTGATTCGAATCGGAATTGGCAAACACATTTGTGTTTGTGAGTTTGAGTAAATGAAAAAAAATACTCGTTAAAAAATACAATGCAAATATGACACGACGATATTGAATGTGACGCAAACATCTTTTCGTTTTCGAAGTTTGAAACACAAAAATCAAAAATTAATTAATTTGATTTTTTTTTAAACCGATCGAATTCAGCTTCGATTCGGTTTCGGTTCGGTTCTCCGAACTAAGAATTGTATAAGTTCGGTTCTAAAGTTTAGGTTCGGTTTTGTGGTTCGGTTCTTTATGTCAAAAATCTCGAGGTTCTTGTGTTCGGTTCGATTCGGTTCGGAAGCCCGTATTTTTCACACACTGCCAACAGGCAAAATTCAAGTCAGCGCCACTGAACAAGACGGACCTGGTGTTGTTCACGAGAAGACGCTCGGGGTCTGACTTGGTGGGTGGCGTTCGTCTCTTTGGTGAAATAATTGATACAGTCGATCAATACTTGGGAGTAATACTCGATAGGAAGTTGAGTTGGATAGCGCATGTAAAAGACAGGGCTGAGAACACAGATCACATGTGTGATCGTCCCGACCTGATAAATCTATGTGTATAGGCGGCTATAGTCCAAGAAACACACGACAAACGGCGAAGAAACAAAACACAACATACGTATTATTTGCAATAACACCATCCATGCTTGAAGATCCACTTTCGCACTGAATATGTCCTAAAGCATTTTCTTGAGGCTCGACGACTACTACTTCTGAACCGCTCTCAGAATTATCTAAAGAAAAGATTAAGATGAGTTAAGGTAAAATACATCTTGCTAGTCTTACTTGGTTTGAGTCGTTTGGCTGCTTGCATTTTTTATAATTTGGTAAGCAAACAAAATAATGTGTTTTTGTGATTGCACATGTGCAATGTATATGTTTTGATAAAGAAAAGTTCAAGGCTTACTCAAAGAATAATTTACTGAAGGCCTACTTCATTTCACATTTTTATTCAAAACCATTTCGATGACGTTACATTACTTCACAGCGAAAAACGCCCGGGGTATTATTACCGCCCGCACTCCGGGCGTTGAAAAACCCAAATTCCGGGCGTTAACAATGCCCGGGTGTTAACAACACTCCCACTCCGGACGCTTATAACACCCCCACTCCGGACGCTTATAACACCCCCACTCCGGACGCTTATAACACCCCCACTCCGGACGCTTATAACACCCCCACTCCGGACGCTTATAACACCCCCACTCCGGACGCTTATAACACCCCCACTCCGGACGCTTATAACACCCCCACTCCGGACGCTTATAACACCAGGGTTGTTAATAACATCCGCAATACATTCGATTATAACGCATGGGTTGTTAATAACACCCACACTACTTGAATGAGTGACCGGTTGTGTAAGTATAAATATCATTTCAAAATTTACTAACTAATCAAGGAATAATGATGACAGAGCAAAAAAGAATAAAAACGAAAACAAATTCGAGAATTTTTTTTTTCGTTTGAGTGCTGAGTACTCAACGACACTCAAAATCATAGAAAGCGTCATATAATATAGACTCTAAATAGGCTTCCAGATTAAAGAAAAGTATGTAGAAAGTGGGTAACATAATAAAAATTAGATTGCACCACTCCTGGAACTATTTAAGCTTCCAGGATAAAGAAAAGTATGTAGGAGTAGTAACATAATTAATAAGGAACATTTTCCTTTGATGCTTAACTGCATCGCATGACTTTCTGCGACGTTACTGTTACGAATGGTAACGTCGCAGAGGTGGTTATAAATATTGAAAGCAGACTCAAGATACAAATTATAAACTGAATTTTCAAAATAACCCAAGTCTTACATTTAGTCTTCCTCTGATTATCTTCTAACTCTAATAATTCGTGTGTGTGTGTGGGGTGTCGGAGCAATTCTTATCTATAGTACGATTGCGGTTAGGATTTAAACGATTTAGACTTTAAAATTAATTTGACTAATTACCTAGAGCGTTTACTACTTTGAATTACACTAGACTAATTCAAATATGTTCTGGCTTCATTAATTGATCTGAAAACGAATGAATGAGCATCGATCAGACGACATTGGAATTTACACGTAAAGCAAAAATGTGACTTTCTCGTCGGATTTTACCTAATTCCTTCTCTGATCCAACTATTCGCTTCACTGCACTATGTTTACAAACTAAAGCACACACCCACACACGCGTTTTAACTAATTCAAATTTACTTTCTCAATTTTTTTTTACAGTAAATAAATTCAAATTCGATTTTAAATAAATTCTAATGAGACGTTTCGATATAAACCAAAAAAAAAATGGATTCTCGGAAATCCTCCTGACATTTCTAATGTTTTTCAGTTTGTGTTGCCAGATTTTCTGGATAGTCTGGTGCTGCGCCGAACAGTGTTGACGTTCCTTTCTAACATTCTCCCACCCGTTTGGCGGTCCACTTCCGGTTCCGCTAAACTAACTTCCGGTTGAAAAAGAACGTCCAACAATGCCAGCTTGTGTGCTGGTCTCCATATCTCGGTCTTTCTTACCTTGTATATCTTGCCGGATGGTTTCATTTTTGCCTCCGCTATCAATTGTACTTTCGCCCTTCGTGTCTGACCATTGAAACCAACTATAGTCTCTATCACTTTGCCTCTGGGATAGGTGTTCCTCGGATTTTTATCGTCTCGTCGATGATGAGTACCAAATCATTTGCAGCTAGTTGCTTAATAGGTCTGTGCCACTTCGTTCTTCGTGTGATTGTGGGTAAGTATTCGCGTATGAAGCGTTTCCAAAACAGTTCTGTTAAGCGCTGGGCTTCCTTCCAGCTTCGACGTAAATATTCACCATTGACATTGAGACCGCAAGGTGGCTTCATTCCACTCGATGACCCATGTAAGAAGTGATTCGGCGTAAGAGCTTCATCCTCCTCTACTTCCAACGGTATGTATGTTAATGGCCTAGAGTTGATCACATTCTGAATTTCTTTTAGAATATTTCGAAGAGTTTCTTCTTTTGGAGTGCGATTAGGAATCGGATGAGCTTTGACCGATTGAATAAGCCTTTCCCAACTGCCGCCCATGTGCGGTGCCGACGGAGGATTAAAAATCCATTTGGTATACCTTGATGTGAATTCGGTCTTCAATTTTTCCTGGTCAAGCTTCTCTAACTCTCGTTTTAACTCATTATCTGTTCCGGTGAAATTGGTGCCATTGTCGCTATGAAATTCAATTACCTGACCACGGTCAGCAATAAAGTTCTCAATGCATAAGATTCATGAATTGGTGTCTAAGCTTGGTACCAGATCAATGTGCACTGCCCGAATCGTTAGACAGGTAAACAGCACACCCCATCTCTTTTCAGCTCGTCTACCAACTTTCACCTTCATCGGACCGAAATAGTCGACGCCAACGTAAGAAAATGGCTTCGCGAATGTGGCCAACCTTGCTGGTGGCAAGTCAGCCATTTGTGATTCCATAACTTTGGCCAATTTTACCTTACACATTTGGCATTCATTTCTCACCTTCTTCAAAACAACTCTCAATCTTGGAATATAAAACCTTTGTCTAATTTCGTTAATGACAGTCTCATAGTTTTGGTGTGAATACTTCACGTGATAATGATGAACCAGCAATCTTGTGATACGGCTTTCTCTAGGTAGAATAATTGGCCTTTTGGAATCAAGCGATAAGTCTCTGGCTCCATCGATGCGTCCCCTCATCCTGATCACTCAATATGGTCCCTCTGCACTTCGGATTTGTGAACAGGTTCCGAAACCGTAGAGAATATGCCACTGCTCGTACCATGCGATTCCATTTCGAAAATCGTTCGGGATCAACCAATCGTGGCAACAATAGGCTTGGGTGCACAAAGTGTGTTTTCATTTCTTCTTCTATGTCTGCGCGAATAATTTTTTTTCCGGCCAATTGTTCTCGTCAGAACGCAGAAATTCCGGGCCAACGGTTCGACGGGTCAAAATTAATTGACCTCGACCACTTGGTGGCTTCATCCGCCACATTTTCTGTTGTTGGTACCCAACGCCATTCGCTCACATCCGTCCTTTCCAGTACTTCTCCCACCCGATGTGCAACGAACTGGCTATATTTCCTATGCTCTGACCTAAGCCAACTCAAGACTGTCTCTGAATCCGACCAAAAAACTTTGCGATCAATTTTGAAACTTTGTGCGTTGCTTACGCTTGTCATCAATCTCGTTCCAAGCACTGCCGCCTGCAATTCTTTTCTAGGTATTGATAGGTACTTCAATAGGGCCACTCTCGCCTTCGAACCCATGAGTGCACAGTCGACTCCTTCTTCACTGCTGATTCTCAAATAAATGACAGCGGAGAACGCATCTACACTTGCATCGACAAACGTGTGAATTTCCACTGATTTTGGCTTCTGTAATGTAAGCTTCGGTGAGTACAACCTCGGAACTTGTACACCTTCTACCAAAGGTAAGTATTCGAGCCACTGCTTCCATTTGCAAGTTAAACTTTCTTGAGTTATTTGTTCGTCCCAGCTAAAATCAGCCCTCCAAACATCTTGCAAATGGATTTTCAACTGAATCAAAAAATTTGACACCAATCCCAGCGGATCAAAGATGGACATTAGAGTTCGGAGAAGTTCTCTTTTGGTCGGCATTTTTGTTCCATTCAAAATTTCTTTCGCGATGAGCGTGTATTTGAGTGAAAACGTGAAGCAATCGAGTTTTGTGTTCCACCACATACCCAGCACCCTTTCTGTCTTCAATTCCGAGTCGAAAGAGATTTCTTTTTCATCACATATTTTTGAAGCTCCAATCACCTTCAGCACCTCTGGAGAATTTGATATAAAATTTCTTAACTCGGAGCCGCCTGCACTGTGTATCATTTGAACGTCCTTCGTCATTTGAATCGTAGCCTCAATTGAATTTTCACCGTCCATCATATCATCGACGTAGTGGTTGCTAATAATAGGTCGTGATATAGTTCCGTTCAACGAGAGGAGAAATCAGGGGAAATTAGATGGCGCTGGAAGTAACTCTATGATAAATTCGAATATTTGTACTGAGGATGTGAGACTTTTCTGAATTAAAAAAATTTAGAGTGTCGATTACGATGTTTTTGATTTTTCTGATCAAAATTAAAATATTTTCTGTCGTATAAAAATAGTTTCAGCATTAGTTTACCTTTTTTGGAAATTTAATACGGAATCATTTTCAAACGACAGAAAACATTAAAGTTTTCATTAATAAAGTTGAAAGATTTGATTTCTACACTCCAAAATTTTTAAATTGAGAAAAACCTCACATCCTTCATGCAAACATTCAAATTTATCATAGAGTTACTCCAAACATGCAGTTTTTCCCAAAATCAAGATGGCGAAAATCATGACCTATTGCTTCTACGGCTCTCGGGTGAGTTTTCTCAAATTTTTTGGCGTTTTTGTTTTTAACGAATTGAGCAGCAGCTGGACTGCATTTTGAACCAAATATCATAACACACATTGCGTAGACTTCTGGCGGCTGATTGGCGTCCTTCCGAAACAAGAACAGCTGATAATTTTGATCACACTTTCGAATTCTAACCTGGTGAAACATTTCTTTAATGTCTCCGCCAATTGCAATCAATTTCTCTCGTAATCTTCTTAAGATGTCGACTAAAGATGCTAAAGCGTCGGGACCGGTCAACAACATGGAGTTTAAGGAAGTTGACTTTACTCTAGCTGCTCCATCGAATACCATTCGCATTTTTTCTGGCTTTTTCGGGTTAACCACTCCGAACACTGGAAGGTACCAAACATCGTTGCCCAGCTCTTTGACCTCTTTTAAAGATAACTTCCTATCGTAACCTTTAGCCACATATTCCTCTATTTTTTCGCCAATGATTTTCGTTACTTTGGGACCTTGTTTTTCTAAGCTGATCAGCCTTTTTAATGCCATCGGGTAACTATCAGGAGGAATTTTGTTGATGTTATCGTTTTTCCACAGTAGTCCAGTTTCATATCTTCCGTCGACTTCCTCTGTAAATTTTCCCAAAAGGTCTAGAGCACGTTGATTATCTTTCGCTTCAATTTTTGAATGATCACTACCTCGTACCCTGAAATTTTCGATGGAAAAATATTCTTTTACTTGTTGATGGAGATCTTGATCCAACTGACTATGATTTGGGCAAACTTGTACTACTCGATACAAATTAGTTTGATGTAAATCGACTGTCCCACTACCAGGACCATACACCACCCATCCGAGTCGGGTTTTCGAAGCAACTGGGCTCTTAAAATCTTTTCCTTCAATCGTTTTTTGTTGGATACCAAGTTTCGGAAAGTCGGACCCAATTAAAATTCCAGGAATTGCGTTTTCATAGTCACTGATTGGTACCAAACCCAGGTGTGGGAAACGCCTAACAAATTCTTCTTTATTGAAAGTTTGCGATGGCAGATGCAAACTTTGAACAGCACGAATTCCGTCGAGTATGTACCGGCAATCGGAGCTGCCATCGGCGGATATTTCAATTGAGACTCGCTGTGCGTTTTCCTTTCTGTGTATGTTATCTATCCATAAAAGACACAGCTGCTCCTTTGAGCCACTTACTTTCATCTACTAACTTCTGTTCTAATATTGAAGTTTGAGAGCCATCGTCAAAAAATGCAATTGTTCTGACACTTCTATTGCCGCTATGCAATATGACCGGAGCGTATTTCAACAGGACTTTATGACTGGCCTCATAGTGAACATTGTTACCAGCTAAAGTGGCATGCCCCACACTTAACTTTCGATCTTTGGGCGCATGCCTGTCGTCGTTGTGTAGGAGTAAATGGTGTTTGAATGTGCAACCGTTTTTACCACATACAGTCTTGGATTTACAAGGGAATTTGTGCTTTTTTAAACAAAGCCGGCACAGGTTTTGATCTTTGATTTCTTTCCATTTATGATCCACTGAAAGATCGTTGAACTTAGAACAATTTTCCAGCTTTTGGCATCCCTTTCCACATGTTAGGCACGTTGAAGATTTCTTTTGTTGGTTGTCATTCTGATGATGAGTTCGCGAGCCACTTTCTAAGTGAACGGTGAACGTTGATATGCGCTGAATCTTTTTCTTTACTTTTTTCTTGCTTCTTATTGAATTTGTCCACTGTTGGTTCTACCACAGTGCTGAGGGCGTCGGCCATATCATCCATCCAGTCGGTAAATGTTTTCACGTTAACCTCAACTCTACCCCGTCTGAATTTCGCCCAATCCAATTTGACTTGAGGTGGGAGCTTCTCTACGAGTTCTTCGAGCAACGTTGGGTTCTTGAATTCAACTAGACGTCCTGACGATTCACTCGCTGTTCTCACTGATTGAACATCGAATGCATATTCCATCATTGCTGTTAGGTTATCGCTCTTAATGGTTGGGGCTTCTCTGATTCTTTTCATGACAGCTTTGAGAACTTGTTCCGGTCTTCCGTATAGTTTCTGC
>CM055404.1:76037441-76054556 GCA_029228625.1 Pseudolycoriella hygida
ATTAGTTTTCTGTTGGAGTTTCGATACTATCCATGTCTGCAATTTAGAAGTCTTCAACTTGTGATGCTTGCACATTAAACATATTTTCAGACGGTTCTCGTCATGAGAACAACTTCTAGACTTGTTGTAATTATTCATGAAAAGAATAATCAAAGTCGAACCAAAATATAAGCAATTTCGTTTTCGTTTAATACACTGCCACAAACAACGGTCATAAAACGATGAAAGCACATATCTAATTCTTTCTACAAAGCCGTGTTGCTGCTCTAAGCCTGTATCGACTCAATTTTCTCTTTTTTATTTAAATGATAATCGAAATTCACTTTTTATTTTCTGTTTGATTGAAAAATAATAGATTTATTTGGCTAAATCACGAATTTTCGTTAGTGAAAAAATGACCACATTCCTCAGGTCATTTCTAAGCAACCACAACAAGGAACGATGAACTTCTTAAACTTATTATGTAGAGGGACAAACCCTCTTTCATTACCACACTCAGCTGTCGTTCATTAATGACTAATCTGAGAGCCACGGTTATTTGAAAATTGCCTTTTTTTAGAAATTTGAAAGTTTGAACCGGTGTCACCGCGGAATTAAGCACACGAAAACGCTATTCTGGGTGGCGTTGTAGTCACACTGAGTCCCCCTACTAATCGCACTATCAACCGGTCTGCGATATTACTCTTTGTACCGAACAGATGCCATATACACCAGAGATGGTCGATCTCAAAAACGGCCGAGCGGATCAGAAAAGTGAGTGTACTGCTGTACAACACTAAAGTCCCTCTACTAGAACAAGCAATAAAATCGGAGGTGGTCGCTCGACTTTATTTAAACTTCGTTCAAGCCCACCGTGCACATCGTGTGACAAAAACAACCAATTTCGCAACGTGTTTCATACAAGACTTTATGCAACAACTTGTGAAACGTGAACTTTTGAATAAACTTTGAATGAACACCCAAATGGGTGATAAAAAGTTACTTTTTATCACTAGTGACAAAATGTTACTTTTTATCACTAGTGACAAAATGTAACATTTTATCACCCAAAAAAGTTACTTTTTATCACTAGTGACAAAATGTAACTTTTCATCACTCAAATGAGTGATAAAAAGTTACTTTTTATCACTAGTGATAAAAAGTAAAACTAGTTATAAAACGACCTCTCTAACGTCACCGAAACGATGCATGAAAAAGTTCACTTTTCACAACGGCGTTGCATAAAAGATATTTTTCTATCAAAATCCTTTTTCACTGATTTCGCATTGCATGTGGCGAATGTTTCAATACACGTGTTTCGTGTTAATTATTTATAATACATCATGCACACACAAACTATTTTATATTTTTTAGACAAAAATATTCACAGGATTTTTCACTTTCTCTTATTTGATTTAGATATTTTTTCTTATTTGATCAAAATTGGGATTGGATTTGATGACTTGCACCATTTGTCTTCGACTACTACGATATGACTACGATTAACAGGAAGTTGGAACGATATGGTATTGATTGGATTTTGGTAAAAAGTAATAGATTTTAGAACTCAAGTGTGATGCGCAGATTACAGCGGCTCATAGTTATTCAATTAACACCCTGTATTGACTAACCCTCTAAGCATGAGAGTTGAAAAAAAAATTTGGCGTTGTGAGCGTAAATGAAGAATATCAGCTGTTATATGTTTACCGTTTCTTATTGTTATCTATGTTATCAGAGGGAAATATGTTTTCCATGTCTCTTAAAATGTTTTAGTTTGATACAAGTCCCCTGATGATGAGCTACTTTGTGCTCGAAACTGCAGTAGGAAATAAAAACAAAATATTGGCAAAATTTAAATGAAGTTTGTGTTAAACTCAAAAAATTTTCCCTTAAACCTCATAGTTCTTGCTTCTGGCACTCAGAAAAATGATAAAAAGGTGGCGTTGCAAAGGAACACCATACACATTGATTAATGTCATTGTTAAACTTGTCTGAAAGATTAGTACATTTTGAACCTTTGTTGCTTCTATTTGCATTCGCGGGAACTTTATTGTTATTGACATAACATTGATAAAATCATAGTGAAGTTTGTCCCACACGAAATAAATGCACATTTTACGGTGCACCAAAAGTCGATCGTAGCGCTGTGGTGGCCAACGCTGGTCACGAATAGACTAGTGTGTCAACCATAACTGAAATAGTTATTTACATAACGAATGAGAGGGGCGATAATATCTCCGAGTTATGTACGAAATTTGTCATGCTTTATATGCGGGGCGAAAGTAAAAAGAAATTTACTCCCACGGGTGATAATTTAATTTATTGAATCGCTGAAATATTCTTCCTAGATAGCAACTTTTTCGTCACATAGTATGTGGTTTCATCAAATCATGACAATATAGAAAGTTTTGGTTATTTTTAAATCCAATTCTATTAAGTTAAAATATTAACAAATTAATTTTTTACAAAAAGTCATAAATAAAAGATTTCATTCAATTTGTCAGCAGCCGAAGATGGTAGAGTTCCTAAAATGCTTGCACTATTTCCTCGTTGGATGCATATACTAATTCTCTGTATAAAAAATGACTTCGATCTTTTGTCATCAGTTGCCAGGGTTAAATACTTGCCCAATTCGTTTGTGAATTTAGAAGCAGCAGTACTAAAACATCCCATTGTTTCAAGAGCGAAAGGCACAAAATAGTTATTGGAACATAGAGAGGCGTAATCTCGGTATTTCTCTCTTTCTGCTAGCATTGCTGCTGCACCAGCTTCCTTCGATGTTGAATTTAGATAACTTTTAGCGAAAGTGTCGACGCAAGTTGCATCCCAAATTAAGGATTTGCCCCTTTGCCATGGAATTAGTGTTAGACCATCTGGACGTTTTCCATCAGAACGTGTTAGACCTGGAGGCTCGAGGATTGATGGAAATCCGGCTGTGCCGAGACTACGTTTAATTATGTCGTTAAGACCATGGTGTCTGCTATAGCGTCCAATTATTTTCAAGCATGATAATCCATGTCTGCCAGTGGTGTCAACCAAACGTCCACAAATACATGAATGTTCTACGCAAATATTTGAACCCAATCTTAATGCAGCTGAAATGCGGATAGTTGCAGTATCTAGAAGCAGACCCAATTGAGATGAAGGAAGTGCATTAAGCCATGCTCCGCTTTCTGGTTGGACAACAGCTAACATTCTAGCTTTTTCGGTTGTAGAAGTTGCATTTCTTAAGATGGCTGAATGTTTGAGGCTTATAATCGGCATATCCCAACTTTTTTGTACCGATAAACTTGCTGGAACGTCATAATCAGGACACAGAACTTTCCATGCAGCAATGGCTTCCTCTAAGTAGCTAATCTCAAAGTCATGTGATGACTGGGACAGGATATTTCCAACGAGACTTTGCGTACTATACGATGAAGAAATAAATGCTGGAATACAAAGATCCGTGGTGATTCTCACTCCAAGACCACCGAATTTGACCGGTAGTGTGCATTGGTTCCAGTTTTCCTCAGAAAAACGTATGTTGAGAATGCTTTCAAGCGATGACTTAATCGTTTCGTCGAATGAATTCAAAATATGTTTAAACTTGAACATTGGTGAACATCGTAGCAAATACATAAGCTTAGGGATCCATAAACAATTTTTAATCAGGAAGAAAGCCATGTGTGTGTTCAAAAGAGCCACTTTTTCGAGAAATGATTGAAGTATTTCGTGTTTTCTTGATAAAACTGGTACAACTGCTTCGTCAGTTATCGGTGCACCTAATAAAGTAAAATTCTCTTCGGTCATAACTTTGATTCCAGGCAATAATTTATTTAAAGTTTTCAAAATTTCGTTTCGTCTTTGGCTTGATAATGACTTATTGAAGAAAATCTCGCATTTTGAAGAATTCAGAGAAAGTCCAAGTTCATTAAATTTTGTGATAATTTCGTTGACGTCACTCAAAACTGTTTTAGACAATCCACCTAGCGTTCCATCATCCAGAAACCAAACGTTCAATTTCGAAATCAGTGACTTGATAGAGTCGTTTATAACAAGGCTGAAAAGACCTGGTCCTGCTGGGTCACCTTGTTGGCAACCTGTCTTTGATTTGATAATATCATTGCCGAAACATAAGAAGGTCTCATTTGCATAACATTGGTGGAAGAACGGATACAACGCTGGGATTGATGTTTTCACGCGTTGTAGCATAATATCACGTGTTGCTGTATTGAAAGCGTTTGATACGTCGATTTTGACTATGATTTCGAAATCTTCATCTTGTAAGAAACTTCGAACGGCGTGTACTGCAGCTTCGCAGCCACCTTTCACACCAAAACCCATTTGTCGAGGCTCAAAGTCATTCAGTAAACTTGCTTTCATGTATCCGCAGCCTAATTTCGCCACCAATCGACGGAAAGTTGCTCCAACCGCAATCGGTCGTATACCACCATCCTTCTTGTACAGAGCAATCAATTTTGCGCCATAAAAGAATGGCTTAAATTCTTCGTTCATGCCTCCAGCCAACATCAAATTACTTAAATTCGTCACTGATGATAGCAGCTGTTCACCCATTTCACCATTATTTCTTGATATTAAGTCTTTTAAATGTTGTGGCCGGATTCCGTCTTCACCTCCAGAACTGCCTGTAACGAAAGAGTAAATACCGTTTCGTACATCTTCCTTGTCCACAACTAATGCCTCGCTTTTCTCTAAATCTGTCAAAGGTTCAGGAGGAATGAATGTTGGTGGTGCATCAGGATGCAATTTCGTAAGTGTTTCTAAATTTGCTGGGGCAATGGTTTCTTCACTAGAAAGAATACGAATTGCGCCTCTGATATCTCCCTCTCCAATTCTGTCTTCTACGTGTTTCATATTTGAACCGTATAATTTTTTGCGAATTTCCGGATCAGGAGAAGGTATTGTATTTGATGGCATCATTGTATTTTTCTTTATTGCACTGGTTAACGATCTCTTTTTCTTATTATCGTCCTTTTTTTCCTTTACATGAAGAACATTGTATGTGAAAAAAGACAACTCCTTCCAAGAATCAAATGTATTAGATTCGACGCATTTATTTATTATGTGGGCCATTTTTGATGCAACCGAATTACGTGCTCCTCGTGGGATACGTTTCACCACTTTTAATTGTTCTTTACATTTCGCAAGTCTTTCGTGAAAATCATTTATTGACGGATATTTGGATTATCTTTGTCCCATTCATGATCAGGAAGGGATTTTTAAAACGATCGCTCTCATATATATACCGAAGAATAAATTGTCCGTCATAACCTTTTAAATTATGCGCTACTACATTTATGTAGTCATATTTGCTAGCCATGACAGATTTCCCATTCTTCGTTACCGTTTTTTTTTCGTTGTGTTTCTGTATTATGAAATTCATAAATTGTTCTATGCAATTGCTTCCCTTAAAAATAATTTCCCCATTACTACCACAATACATACATGGACGCGATCCTTCGTTAATACAATATGCACAGACATATTGTAGTACGCATAGGTTTGCAGTGTGTACATACCGGTCGGTGTAATGACCTAGGGTCGTACTCTGCTGCGTCTCTAAATCGAAATAAATATTCAAAAAATCAGTTGTGTTGTCGCGCTTACTCTCATATTTAGGCATGTGACAAAAATGGTTGTACTTTGGTACAAGTTTGTCACAAGTAACGCATTTCCTTTTCCCACAAATATGGTTCTTTTGTTTTGTTGAGTAACATTTTGGACAATTTTTTTTCGTTTCACAAACCGTACCGTTACGACCACGGGGTCTTAAATGGTTACTGTAACATTCAGCTCCATTAAACGAGCGGTAGCAATTTGAACATTTTATTAATTCGAATACTAGGGCACACTTGGGCCGCGTTAAACATTGTGTACACTCATATTTACACGCATGAGCAGCCTTTTTACGGCTGTGTGTATGACAGACATTACATATATACCCAGCACCGAAGCATGCTTGAACGGACCTCATGGGTGTGTAATGATTTTCGTGCAGCATTATATTTAACCTATCTTTACCAGCGTATACCTCATCTATAAAAATAGGAGTCTTGGAATGAGGCGAGTAAATAACAATTTGGTTTTCTACCATATGATCTTGAAATTTTCTAACATCATCTAATGAACACCCATATTCAGGATCTTCAATAACTACCCCGGCATTATTATACAGTTCTTCAGCACTCGATCTAAGTAAACGAAAATTATTTTGGAGGGCTATATAATGGTAGCGGATACGACCACCCGCTTTATACTCACCAACAGCCCTACATATAACTAGAGCGTAAGGTAAACAAAAACCATCAGAATGACCTGGCGGTGTTTTATACTTAATGAAGGAAGCCTTCTTCAGAATAAAGCCCGCATTTGTCTGGCCTAACGACCGTGAAATTCTACCTAGGAATTACAATATGATCGAAATGAATTTGAAGAAACCCGTTTAAAAAAAATTCCTTATTGCTATCAAATATCTTCATAATATGATCGAATACGATATCTACATCTAACTGATTTGCCCTCCTTAGCGATATAAAAATAGGGTTTTCAAAACTACAATCATTTCTAAGTGTCATCCCTACCCTATCATCAGGACTTATTTTAATGCTACTATTATTTTTAAAAAAACTAATTACCTCGTTTATTAAATTACGTATACATGTCTCTGGTGGGATTTGCGGGTCTGGGCTGGCGATTTTCAACGTATAAGTCGTGCCGTTCACCTTGAACTTATGGAAAAAATGTTCATCCCGGTCTAAAACAGTAAACATCGCTGAGGAGCTGGAGGTCCCTCCGCCGTTCTGGATAGCGTCTTGGTGGTCATATGCGTCTAATTCCCGGATTACTGCATTGAGGGCAGCCCGTTCTGCATCTGAATATGCCCGTTGCGAATAAATAACCTCATCAAGGTCACGTAGCGAGTTGTCTGTGTACTGCATAGGTGTGTCATCGCTCGGGACCCCGTTAAAAGGCTCTGGATCGAGGTTCTGGATTCCTTCATCAGGTGTAAAATTGTTGAGAGCGTCGTATAAAGTGCGATTATCATAAATCGCCTCCCATTCCATAAGCTCTGGATCCCCGCCTACATCGGTCTCATAACACGGGTCCCATTCCATAAGTTCTGGATTCTGGCCAGCACGCTAATAATTGTCGAGAGCTTCGTTTAAAAATGCATGGTCATGACTTGCGTCCCATTCCGTAGCTGGTGGATTCTGAGGTGGTACATTGCGCTCATAATTTTCGAGAGCCTCGCACAAAAACCGGTCATTTCCATCCTCGAGAAATAAATATGCATTAAAGTTGTTGGCCATTTTCAAAACTTTTTTCAATTTTAGCTGGAACAACTTTTCACTTTATTTTTATTTCACCTTTTAAATCACCTTTCACTTTCTTTTAATTTTCACTAAATTCGGGAATCAATATTCACACTTTTGTCGGTTTATTTGGATATAATCACAATTCACTGTTGACTTGACTGTAAATCTACTTGGGAAAAAATGATCGCTCTCAGAGCAAATAAACTCCCTTTTATAGCCAGGAGGGATGAGGTGTTTAGGGATGAAGCAGTACTCCCCCACCCCAACAACAGTATAAACTTCTATCTATCCCTATCTTCCACATAATATCAATATTAACAATAATTTTGCATGCAACAAATACACTCAATGTAAAGATATCATTTTTATAAACCGATATATAAAATTCCCATAGAATTCAGCGGTAAGGGGTGTAACATTTTTGACAAAATACCTTCGATGATGAATCTATTAAGTAGGGTCAAGTATTTTAAAAACAGCACACGCGGGTCTTTTATTTAATTGTGAGGTAATAAACATTTATTGACATCCTAATAATTCAAAAGAATTCAATAGTAAGCAATGTACCCCGGTCAATTGGCTTTTGTCATTTTGATATAAAATCATACGGGATTTTCCCCTCGAGTATTTTTGATGTGTAAAATTTGATATTAAGGTAAAAGTACCTCCAGATGCACGTGATTTTTGTGAAATAGTTATGAAAATCAATGCTCATGACTAATTTTAATTATATCTAAAATACTTTTTCTGTAAATTTCACTCAACAATTTTGTATATTCGCATTTTAACACCGCAGGATAAGAGAAGGAATTTGTCTGGGTATAGATAAAACCGCGGGCAGCTGCGCAAATTCAAAATTAAAATATCAATCTGATTCAGGCCATTAATTGTGTGCATAAAAGTCATTCTCAAAATATTTATTACAGGGTATTAGACAGTACTCGCCAAAAAGTTGCAGCTGGATGACAATAATCTGAATTAGACCCATTGTTACCATCATCCCGTAGGTAATAAAATATTTAGCCAGACCATTAATCTGAATCTGGACCATTGTTATCGCCATCCCAATTCTGTGCATAAAAGTCATTCTCATAATATTTATTACAGGGTATTAGACAGTACTCGCCAAAAAGTTGCAGCTGGATGACAATAATCTGAATTAGACCCATTGTTACCATCATCCCGTAGGTAATAAAATATTTAGCCAGACCATTAATCTGAATCTGGACCATTGTTATCGCCATCCCAAAGGTAATAAATTATTCACCACAGGCCATTAATGTCAGCTAGTTCTATTGTCACATGATGAATTGCATTTTATTGTCTTCTATCTTCTAGATGGCATGGAAAAAGAGTGTCTATGACTGCTGTCATAGACCTCGTTAAAAAACCATCAAAACGTTAAAATACAATAAATTAAGCGTATCTGTACAAATGTCTAAATCGAAAAGTAAAAAATCAAAAAACGTTAAAAAGCGAACATAGATAAGAAAAAGTCAAATTCAATAAACAACAAACAACAAATAGTTAAGATCGAGTCAAAAATATCAACAAAAAAATCTAACAAATAGTTAAGATCGAGTAAATCTAAGTCAAAAATCTAAAGAAAAAAAAAATTCGTCAAAAGTGAAAGAGCAAATTCAACTAAAGCGTATCGTCAAAAATAGTATATCGTCGTAAATCGTATCAAGTACATCAGTCGTCATAGAATATGTCATCGTGTTATCATCGAAGTGGAGCCAGAATGTAGTAACGGCCACCCAATTACAGAAACTCCGGCGAAAAGTAAACTGTGCAATCAGAAAATAAATTTAATTTTTTGGAAAACATCAGATAAATGGAAAAGGTTAATCACCGGGTAAGTGCTTTCGGTTTTAAATGATATTTGTGAAAAGAAAGCACCAAAACATCATCCAACAAGGCCGAAGGTACCGAACACCGAGTCATCAAGCTTGTGGACTTCTCTTCTGAATTCACGTGACGGAAGGGTCGGATCGATGTGGTTGGCAGCAATATTAAATAGTCGACATGCGAAGTTTAGTGGTGAGAATTGTGAATACTCGTGGGAACTACCAGTGATTCTAATCAGTGAAGATCTACGTAGAATTCGCGTGCCATCGTTCAATATGAGTTTATCACGGATAAACTGACAGTTTAGTTTCCCTGTGAGAACATCATGAATGAAAAATATCGCTGCATCGGTCCGACGTCTCAAAAGTGAAACGAGCTGAAGTTCTTCACATCTTTCAGCATATGGACGAATACGATATGGATTAGAATCGCCTTCGACTCGACGATCACGGTTTGCATATAAAACGAACTGTCTTTGGACACTTTCTATGGATTGGATGTGAACCGAGTGGTGCGGTGACCAAATCGTACTGGCAAATTCTAGATGCGAACGGACTATGGCTGAATATAGCATCTTGGCTGTATCGACGTTGAACCTAGCGTAGCATTGGCGTTTCACAAACGAAAGCATTGCCATGGCTTTCTTGACTGCCAATTCAAGGTGTCCATTGAAAGTATAGTCGTCGTCATACGTTACACCGATGTCTTTCGTACAGTTAACACGTTCAATCACATCGTCATTTATATGATAGTTCGCCAGGACTGGAGAACGTTTTCGGTGGATGGTGATAACTTTACATTTGCTAGCATTGAACTCAAGATCGTTGTCGGAGCACCATTTTATAAAGTTGTTTATGGCTTTTTGCATTGAGTGAGTATCTTCGATCGTTGATATGCTGTTGTGAACTATTTTCTTGTCGTCAGCAAAGTTGATGTCTCTAGTAGGACCAGGTGGACAATCCGAATCATCAAAAAAGATAACGAACAATAGAGCTGCCAGAACAGATCCTTGACCAATCCCAGAGAGTACGTCGATCGCATCGGATTTACAAGAATTTATCTTCACCTTTTGTTTTCTGCCTGACAGGAAGGAACAGAACCACAGAAGAATCGAATTGCATAGCTGGTATTTGACGATTGACATCTTCTTCACTAATCGGACTGAACGAATAACGTCGAATGCTTTGTGTATGTCAGCAAGGAAGATATCGGTTTGTTGGTTGTTGTCAAAGGATTCGTGAACCAATATCGATAACTCCATCAGGTTAGATTCAACTCTTCGACCTGGGAAGAATCCATGTTGAGTCGGTGTTGAATGCGGGATGTTGGGACGTAAATCTCCCATCATGTGACAACACTTTTCGTAGCTATGTATGTATCATCGTAACTTATCATGAGAATTTAGTTCCGCTTAATCAGTAAATTGAATGGTCGTGTCTATTATTTCATCTACGCAAATCAACTATAAATCCACTATTTCTATCAGGTTATGAGCTCTCAGCACAAGCGAATAAGTGAAATACCGTATATCACGTCATTATTTAATTGATTTCGGAGTTGTATCGATTCATTTTTGTGAACTTTGCTAACGAAAACCGTCGCACATCGTGGTTGTGTATTTTCTCCGAGCAAAGCAGCATGTCGTCAAATAATAATCTTCCAGCGATCAAAAAGTTGATTGGTCGGGAAAATTACAATACCTGGCAATTCGCAGTAAAAACCTACTTGGAACATGAAGAGTTGGAAAACTGCATTTTGGGCACCGAAACGGACGTAAAGAAAATTTCTAAGGCGAAGACGAAAATAATTTTATTATTGGAAGAGTCAAATTACGTTCATATACAAGGCTGCACAACGGCAAAGGAAGTCTGGGATAAATTGGCCAAAGCTTTTGACGACTCTGGAGTAAGCAGTCGGGTGAGTCTGTTGCGTACATTGATAACAACTAAATTGGAAGAGTGTGGTTCTATGGAAGAATATGTGAATCAAATCATTTCTACGGCACAAAAATTGAATGGGATCGATTTCAAAGTGGCAGATGATTGGATCGGGTCATTGTTGTTGGCTGGATTGCCATCACGCTACGAACCAATGATTATGGGAATTGAAAATTCCGGAATGGCGATCACAGGGGTCGCTATCAAAACAAAGTTGCTTCAATGTGTAAAGGAGTCAAATCCAAATAGTGCATTTTTTGGTTCGTCATCACAATTAACGCATCGATCAAAGCAAAAGCCTGGCAAAAGCAAAATCAGATGTTTTGACTGCAATACATATGGACACAAGGCCTATGAATGTACTAAAGGAAATTCGAAGAAGAATTCGTCGGCGAAACCTGAAACGTCAACAAGTGGAAAAACAACAAACGCAAAGAAGCCAACAGCATGGTCGGTTGTTTATTCTGGTGGGTTGTCCGATAAAGAAAATTGGTTTGTTGATTCCGGGGCATCCGCCCACTTCACCATGAGAAAAGATTGGATGTAAAATCATCAATCACCGAAAATTAACGAACTTATCGTTGCCAACAATTCTAAATTGTCAGTTGAGTCATCTGGTACAGTGAATGTGAACGTTGAACACAACAAGAATTCGAAAAATATTTCGATCAGCAACGTACAGTATGTTCCAGACATTTCGGCAAATTTACTGTCGGTTTCTCAACTGGTGTTAAAAGGCTTCACAGTTACGTTTGACAAGAGTGGCTGTAGAATTATTGACAGCGACGGTGAAGAGTGTGCAACAGCAAAAATGGTCAACAATGTGTTTCAGTTGAATTTGGCCGAAAGTAAATGTTTTGCTGCTGGTATGAATGACGACAACAAGTTATGGCATCGAAGAATGGGACATCTCAGTCAAAAGTCGTTGATGAAGTTGAACAACGGCTTGGCTACTGGAATAAAGTTCAAACCATCGAAGATCATTCAAACCTGCGTTCAATGTCTGCAAGGAAAACATTCAAGAACACCGTTTCCGAAGGAAGGCAGTAGAGCTACATCAACTTTGGAATTGGTTCACTCGGATTTGTGTGGTCCAATGGAAGAAACGTCTATTGGAGGATCGAGATATTTTTTAACCTTTATCGATGATTATTCGAGAAAAGTGTTCGTATATATCCTCAAATCGAAGTCGTTGGTTGCCGAATCATTCTCTGAATTCAAGGCGATGTCCGAAAATCAAATCGGCAAGAAAATAAAAATTATTCGAACAGACAATGGGCTCGAATACTGCAATAACGAACTGGGTACACTTCTCCGAAAGGCGGGTATCCGACATCAAACGAGTAACACCTACACTCCGCAACAAAATGGTATGGCGGAGCGGATGAACCGGACGTTGGAGGAAAAGGCAATGTGCATGATTTGCGATGCAAAATTGTCGAAGAGATTTTGGGCCGAGGCTGTGTCAACGGCTGCATATGTGTACAATCGATCACCGGTCAAAGGCGTTTTTGGCATGACTCCAGAGGAAGTGTGGACTGGTCGCATTCCGAATATTAGTCACATTCGCATTTTTGGTTGCAAAGCAATGGTCCAGGTTCCGAAGAATAAGCGTAAGAAATGGGATGTCAAATCAAGAGAAATGATTTTCGTGGGCTATTGTTTGGAAACAAAAGGATATCGTTTTTTACCTTTAGGGTCAAATTTGATCGTTAAGAGCCGGGATGTCGTTTTTCTAGAAAATGAATTCCTTTCGAATTGTAATAATCAAAGTATCGTTTCAGACAACCCAAATGAAGTTGTTTTGAATTTCGACGCAGGCAAACAGGATCCAGTTGAAGCTGTTCGTGATGAGGTGAACAGTTCCGAAACAGTTGAAGCCAGTTGAATCAATTTTCATCGAGTGACAGTGTTGACGAGTTGTATTTTACTGATGAAGGATCTGAGTCAGAAAGCGACAAGGCAATTGTTCCAGAAACGCCGTTGAGAAGATCAGGAAGGCAAATCAAACCAATTGATCGTCTGGTAGTCGGTTTGTGTGCATCGAAATCAATGGGTGATCCGTGGACTGTGGAAGACGCTATGAATTCTCCTGAAAGCGAATTATGGAGGAAAGCTATGGAGGAAGAGTTTAACTCACTTCAGGAAAATCGAACGTGGGATTTGGTGGAACTTCCGGTCGGCCGTAAAGCAATCGGTGTCAAATGGGTTTTCAAGACAAAGAGAGACGTGGATGGCAACATCACTCGCTATAAAGCTCGTTTGGTGGTAAAAGGATTCACTCAACGCAAGGGGATAGACTACGATGAAACTTTTTCGCCCGTGGTACGTCAAAGTTCAATTCGATATCTGATGTCTTTGGCTGCCAAATACGATCTGGAAATAGAACAAATGGATGCTGTGTCAGCATTTCTTCAAGGCGATGTTCAAGAACAAATTTTCATCGATCAACCAGCAGAGTTTCGCATCGGAAGCAAAGTGTGCAAGTTGAACAAGGCAATGTACGGCTTAAAGCAAGCGAGCCGTGAGTGGAATCGAAAATTGGATGCAGCGTTGAAGGGCATTGGATTCAAACAATCAACTATGGATTCGTGCGTTTATTTCAAAATTGGTGGATCATCAATCAACTTCGTTGCTATTCATGTGGACGATTCTATGATTTTCTCAAACGATAAGAAAGTCAAGGAACATTTTAAGTTGGAACTTAGCACAAGATTCAAAATGTCAGATTTGGGCACTGCAAATTATTGTGTTGGATTTCGTATCACCCGCAATCGTAAAATTGGAAAAGTTTATTTGGATCAGGAGAAACACATAAGAGAACTTCTATTCAAATTCAATATGAACGATTGTAAACCGGTGGCAACTCCAGCGGATCCGAGTCAAAAATTAACGAAAGACATGGAGCCGAAAACCGAGAAAGAAACGGAAGAAATGTCAAAGATTCCATACCAGGAAGCAGTTGGTGCTGTGAATAACGCGAGCAAATTTGACGTCAATCCAGGCAAATTACACTGGGCTGCCGTGAAAAGAATTATACGTTACCTCAAGGGGACGATGTCCGCAAAACTTGAATTTTCCAAGGAGGGAAACCAAGAGACAATTGGTTATTGTGATGCCGATTGGGCTAGTGACATCGATGATCGTCGATCAACTACGGGATATGTTTTTTTGAAGCAAAGTGGGGCGATTACATGGAGCAGGCAAAAAACAGAAAACGATCGCTCTGTCCACCACTGAGGCGGAGTACATGTCGCTATCAACAATTGCACAAGAAGCGCTGTGGCTTCGACAATTTGAAAACGAATTTAAGTTGGATGGTCACTCGATCGTTAACCCAACAAAAATGTACTGTGATAATACGAGTGCCATAGATCTTTCCAAATCAACCGGGTATCACGCAAGAACCAAGCACATCGATATCCGGCATCATTTCGTGAGACAACACATAGCAAATGGTCATTTGAACGTTCAACATGTTGGAACGGAAGATATGATTGCCGATGTTCTCACAAAACCACTTCTCAAGCCAAAGCATCTCCGATTTTCAACGGGATTGGGTATGAAATTTTGATTTAACGATATTTTCAATGCAATTCAATTTAAGGGGATGTTCACATTGAAAAATATTTTTATGTTGTTTGATAATTTTGATGAAAGTTCGATTTAAAGGGGATGTTGGGACGTAAATCTCCCATCATGTGACAACACTTTTCGTAGCTATGTATGTATCATCGTAACTTATCATGAGAATATAGTTCCGCTTAATCAGTAAATTGAATGGTCGTGTCTATTATTTCATCTACGCAAATCAACTATAAATCCACTATTTCTATCACGGGAAAACGTTGTACTTCAAATGTTCCACAATCACAATCTCAAACACTTTGGCACAGTTAGGGGCGAGGCATACACCACGGTAATTAGTGACATCACTCTTCTTGCCTGACTTAAATACTGGAGTTAAGTGACCCATTTTCCAGCGATCAGGGTAGTGACATTCCATTAATGACTTCGAGTAAATCATCACTAGTGGATGGGACAATTCATCTGCACATTCACGGAGGAACAGGGGAGCCATCTTATCTGGGCTAACACCTTTGCTTAAGTCCATACTCAAAAGGCTTTTCTTCACGATATCGTGGGTGATCGTGATGTTTGTGAACCCAATATCGTCTCTACTGTTAATGAACGAGATCAGTTCAACCATCTCTTTGTCATCATCGGGGTATCGCTTGTATACGGAAGCAAAATATTTGGCAAACAAGTTTGCTTTTTCAGTGTCATTCGTTGCAACTTCATCGCCAAGTGTCATTTTACCAGGTAGGATGGTTTTCTTGTATTTTGAATTGATGTAGTTACAGAACTTTTTTGGCTGTTTCTTATAGGTAGATGCGAGATCACGCAGAAAGGTGTTATACAGATCGTCACGGTATCTTTCAAATTCATTCTTAACAGCAATGAATGAAGAGTTGTCTGCATTTTTCGGGTCAATGGCAGATCGGTTGAGGAACTTTTTATACTCACGGTTACGCCTGCTCTTCAGATTAATCAGTTTGCCATCAAACCATATCGGATGATTCGACAAACGAAGCGTTGCCTTTGGTACCAGGAGATCAAGGATCCGGTAGCACTCGTCATAGAAAGCATTCAACATCTCGTCTGAATTCTTTCCATCAAACAGGGCGTCGAAATCAATTTTTGCAAGTTCTTCACGGATTAAGCCGTATGGAGCCTTCTTGAAGCAATAGATTTGCTCAGTGGATGGTGAGGCAGAATAAACAGCCGGTTCACATTCGATCAAACATTGAGTTTGCACGTGCGCAATGTCCTGTGATGAACCTGGGATCAGTGGAAGATCAGCTGGACTGACAAGGAACAGCTCAGGCATGTTGGTGTAGACGAGGTCGAGAACATTTCGTGATGAGTTCTGTAAGTCGGACATTTGAAATAGACCGCAGCTCAGAAGAGTTGAAGTCATTTCTCTCGCAATGTTAGCCTGAATCGATGTAGAGTCTCCAATCAGCGGCAAAAAATCAAATCCATCTTCGTTGGCGTGCCATTTAACACAAGACATGTCAAAATCACCGATGGCAAGAAAGATGTCGCCATGATTAATCATCGGATGTGCAGCTTTGATTGCTCTCAAATGGGATGAATAAACTTCTTCAGAGGATCCGTATTGAATGTATAATCCATATACGTAGAAGTTGGAGTTAGTTGACCGAAGATGAATCCTTATGCAAATGGCTTCGAGTGGTTTTAGTTCCGGTACATCAACAATTTCACTGTCATATTTACAATCAACTGCGATCAGCACACCTCCAGCTTTGCTAGCACTAATGTTCGAGTCCTCTCTATCTTTACGGTAAACGATGAAACGCTGATGAAAGAACTCAGCACTAAATTTGTTCTTATCTAACCATGTCTCAGACAGGACGATCAGATCATAGTCGCACGTTGTTGACAGCAGAATATCGTCTTTCTTGCTACTCATCCCTCGAATGTTGTTGTAATATAGAGACATACGAGAATTCGACAAAACAGGATTCATTTCAACCGAATCAGAGGGTTCAATTACGTCAGTTTGTTGGCTAAAAAAGGCATAGATGAACTTCTAGATGAGGTCCGGTCTATCCATGGTTTTATAGTCACATGATCTGGCCAAAAAGTGGCTTTCGATATGATTTCGGAGATAGCATCATCGGTCTCTATCTTAAAGTTAATGTGTCTCAGCGCCGAAATGTCCTGTCCGCGTTTCGTCAGCCTGCGTATCTTTATACGCTTCCTGTCAATGAGAGCATTTGCAGCTATGTAGTCAGTAATCCTTGCGGGCGTGACACTTATATCGAACGGCGAGATATGGAACGTTTTGTCGAGACTAGTTCGTCGAATATTTCCTCCAAGCAAGTGTAAACTGTTCATAATTGAATTGTTGGTGTTGGACGGTTGATCCATGGCATTCGTTAAAGGGCGGTTGATTGCCAAAAGACCACTAGTAATAGAATCGTGAGGACAGTCTGTGGAAC
>CM055404.1:76055056-76091820 GCA_029228625.1 Pseudolycoriella hygida
TGACTTAAATACTGGAGTTAAGTGACCCATTTTCCAGCGATCAGGGTAGTGACATTCCATTAATGACTTCGAGTAAATCATCACGAGTGGATGGGACAATTCATCTGCACATTCACGGAGGAACAGGGGAGCCATCTTATCTGGGCTAACACCTTTGCTTAAGTCCATACTCAAAAGGATTTTCTTCACGATATCGTGGGTGATCGTGATGTTTGTGAACCCAATATCGTCTCTACAGTTAATGAACGAGATCAGTTCAACCATCTCTTTGTCATCATCGGGGTATCGCTTGTATACGGAAGCAAAATATTTGGCAAACAAGTTTGCTTTTTCAGTGTCATTCGTTGCAACTTCATCGCCAAGTGTCATTTTACCAGGTAGGATGGTTTTCTTGTATTTTGAATTGATGTAGTTCCAGAACTTTTTTGGCTATTTCTTATAGGTAGATGCGAGATCACGCAGGAAGGTGTTATACAGATCGTCACGGTATCTTTCAAATTCATTCTTAACAGCAATGAATGAAGAGTTGTCTGCATTTTTCGGGTCAATGGCAGATCGGTTGAGGAACTTTTTATACTCACGGTTACGCCTGTTCTTCAGATTAATCAGTTTGCCATCAAACCATATCGGATGATTCGACAAACGAAGCGTTGCCTTTGGTACCAGGAGATCAAGGATCCGGTAGCACTCGTCATAGAAAGCATTCAATATCTCGTCTGAATTCTTTCCATCAAACAGGGCGTCGAAATCAATTTTTGCAAGTTCTTCACGGATTAAGCCGTATGGAGCCTTCTTGAAGCAATAGATCTGCACAGTGGATGGTGAGGCAGAATAAACAGCCGGTTCACATTCGATCAAACATTGAGTTTGCACGTGCGCAACGTCCTGTGATGAACCTGGGATCAGTGGAAGATCAGCTGGACTGACAAGGAACAGCTCAGGCATGTTGGTGTAGACGAGGTCGAGAACATTTCGTGGTGAGTTCTGTAAGTCGGACATTTGAAATAGACCGCAGCTCAGAAGAGTTGAAGTCATTTCTCTCGCAATGTTAGCCTGAATCGATGTAGAGTCTCCAATCAGCGGCAAAAAATCAAATCCATCTTCGTTGGCGTGCCATTTAACAGAAGACATGTTAAAATTACCGATGGCAAGAAAGATGTCGCCATGATTAATCATCGAATGTGCAGCTTTAATTGCTCTCAAATGGGATGAATAAACTTCTTCAGAGGATCTGTATTGAATGTATAATCCATATACGTAGAAGTTGGAGTTAGTTGACCGAAGATGAATCCTTATGCAAATGGCTTCGAGTGGTTTTAGTTCCGGTACATCAACAATTTCACTGTCATATTTAGAATCAACTGCGATCAGCACACCTCCAGCTTTGCTAGCACTAATGTTCGAGTCCTCTCTATCTTTACGGTAAACGATGAAACGCTGGTGAAAGAACTCAGCACTAAATTTGTTCTTATCTAACCATGTCTCAGACAGGACGATCAGATTATAGTCGCACGTTGTTGATGACAGCAGAATATCGTCTTTCTTGCTACTCATCCCTCGAATGTTATTGTAATAAGAGACATACGAGAATTCGACAAAACAGGATTCATTTCAACCGAATCAGAGGGTTCAATTACGTCAGTTTGTTGGCTAAAAAAGGCATAGATGAACTTCTAGATGAGGTTCGGTCTATCCACGGTTTTATAGTCAAAAAGTGGCTTTCGATATGATTTCGGAGTTAGCATCTCCAGTCTCTATCTTAAAGTTAATGTGTCTCAGCGCCGAAATGTCCTGTCCACGTTTCGTCAGCCTGCGTATCTTTATACGCTTCCTGTCAATGAGAGCATTTGCAGCTATGTAGTCAGTAATCCTTGCGGGCGTGACACTTATATCGAACGGCGAGATATGGAACGCTTTGTCGAGACTAGTTCGTCGAATATTTCCTCCAAGCAAGTGTAAACTGTTCATAATTGAATTGTTGGTGTTGGACGGTTGATCCATGGCATTCGTTAAAGGGCGGTTGATTGCCAACAGACCACTAGTAATAGAATCGTGAGGACAGTATGTGGAATCAACAACAACCGGATGGGATTCTATCACCGAGGAATTGGTTCCATTTGTATTTGCATCGATACTTTCGAAATGTCGATTACGTAGAAATTGAGCGGACCGGTCATTATCATCCTTGGTATTCAGTAAACGTTGAACTGGAGGACAATAGGTGTTCAAGTCGATTGTACACAGCTTGTTCTCGATGGATTCACATTTATCGTTGATCTGTTGTAATGTGTCCACTGCAATTGAATCCACTACCGGAGAGCTGATTTGCTGTTGAATATTTTTCGAATTTAAAATACGGGAAGCAGACTCGATATTGTGTAGCACATCCATGTTCTTCAAGTTGACCTCTTGACAACTAGATTTTATATTCAGTACAGCTTCGGTGTTCTCATTAATCTTGCGAGTTAAATAGTCGAATGATGTCCAAGTGTTTTGTTCAAATCCATGGAGCAGATGATATAATTCACTGTTCTCCGCTAGTAATGTTGGTTGGTTGAATGAAAAAGACCAATTCTGGGGGTCTTCCATCAATGAGGATTTTCTGCGACAGCTCGGGAGCGCATCGTGATTAGTTGTTGTATTAAATGATAAAGGTGTAGGAGTAGATTGTATCCGGCTATCAATCGCATTCAATTTTTCCATCACTGATGATGTCGTCTGGTTTTCATTCTTTGATCGAACCAATTCCTTATCGTCTACTTTCGCCTGTAAGTTCACAAGATTACGATTTATTGCTGATAATTCAACCCGGATGTCATTGTGATAAGTCTCATTAGTGCTGACCATCTGCTGTCTCATTTCATTGTCATTCGAATTCAATCGTACGATATTCTCATTCATCTTGTTCAATAAAGACATAATTGATGATACAGTGAGATCATCATTTCTGTTAGCTGGAGCATTAGTCGCACTGGTTGATGTGCTATCGTTTTCTTTGGAAAATGTCGTTAATGAGTTTCGTTCTGTTGACTTCCGTTGATTTTGCCTGATTTTGGAAATGCGTTCGATGCATTTGTAGCACATGAATACCGTGTTGTTAGATGATGATAATAGCTTATGTTGCGATAATAAATCGAAACACTTTAAATTGCATTTCTTATCACATAGAAAGCAATTTAGAGTGTACTTGTCCGAAGTCCTAGCTGTGAAACAGCTATCCGTACATAAATGGTTGCTCACCATATCGATGATAGGGTGTGCTAACATACGCCGTCGTTGATGTTCGAAAGAGCGAATACAAACGAAATCCAAATCCGAAGCCGCGGGGTTCACATACGCAGAGCTTTCTCCAATGATTACGATTACTCCTCCAGTCGAATTTTCACTGAATAGCTCTGGACTATGTACACTCCCAACACCGAACTATGATTCTGTAGCTCTGGACTATGTACATTCCCAACACCGAACTATAAGTTATTCGCTTTTCGAAAGTTCCAAATATTATTTAATTCAAAATTCCCACCAGAAGTTTGGCGGCTCGTTAGCTACGACGGCTATGCTATAAAACTGTGTGACAGCTGACGAAACTAATGTTTTGAGTTAAATCAAAACAAAACAAAACAACAATCCAAAAACGAATTTTCCACGAATAGCAACAGAAAACGTCTCTGGACCTCGACAAATTGTGAAACTCAGGAATCACTAATTCAAGAGACAGCACAAACAAGAGACTCAGGTAAGTGGTTTTGGTGTCAACTCACAAGTATTCGTCTGTTTACATTCAAGTTAATTGATGCGTTGATGTACCGGTCAATGAACCGTTAATTCAAAAATATAATTTTGCAATATATTTTTGAGAAATTCGTTCAAATAACAATAGAATATCACTCAATCGCTATGTTGGCCTTGCGACCTAAAAATGTTGTTAATTGCATAATTTTGGAAAATCTAAGCCAATTGTGTTGCTCGTCATTAACTGTTCACCTGGTCGTATAACTTAGTTCAATGAAAAACGATCTTGCACCACAATTCTGACGAGATTGAAATAGGTCTATTGCTCTTCAATGAAGGTGAGGTTAAATACTTCTTTTGTTGAGTTGTTGCATTCATGTAGCAGTGCGTGAGCTTGCAAGTAAATCTTTTTATCTGGTTTTGACTGTAGCACATCAGCTTCAATATCTAAATCCATGTCCATGTGAAGAACCAAAATTAAAATTTTATATTCGTCAATTCAACTCGACAAAACGCACAACACAATTACAGTGCAGCTAAGCTACATGAAGAACCAAAATGAAAAAAAAAAAACATACTGAAAAAAAGTCCTCAAAACCCATTAATTTCACCCCTCCATTGTTTTCACCCCTCATCAGGTAATAAATCATTTAGTCACACCCCATTAATTTTAAACAATACTCGTGAAAAGTGCTGATCCCTCTTCTGTCAACCACTAAACACAGTACTTTAGACGAGATCATCAAGTCTAATCATATTGCTACGAGGTCGTTTTTGGAACAACATCCCTTAGTGATGGTATTGAATGCTGACAAAGGAAACGTGACGGTTTTGATGAACAGGATGGACTATGATGACAAAATGAACAGTCTACTCAGTGATTCAAAAACGTATATTGTCCTTGACCGTGATCCAACCGCGTCGATTGAAAGTAACGTCAACAAACTTTTAACGCATTGGGAAGAACTTCAATACATCACCAAAGGTCAAGGTAAATGGTACAGAAGATACAATTCTGTTTGTTCAAAATTGTATGGACTAATCAAAATTCACAAAAATGGATACCCAATCAGACCGATTGTAGCTAGCATGGGCTCAGCGACTTACAATTTATCAAAAATGTTCTCAAAAATACTAAAAAATGTTGTTGGCAAATCTAACAGGAGTATAAAAAACGCCACTGAACTTGTAAAAAAGCTTCGAAGGATTAGATTACCACCTAATTACGTTCTAATCTCATTGGATGTCGTATCTCTGTTCACCAATATCCCAAAAGATCTCGTCATATTAGCAATACACAAGCGGTGGACCAATATCAAGAAATTTACCAATCTGCCGAAAGATGAATTCATTGCTGGTGTGACTATGGTTTTAGATGAATGCTGTTTCCAGTTCAACGGTAGATACTACCGTGAAATATTTGGTTCTCCTATGGGATCTCCAGCTAGTCCAGTGTTTGCGGATTTGGTACTGGAAATTCTTGAAGATGACGTCATCAAAAAACTTAATTTCAAACTACCCTTCTATGTTCGTTTCGTTGACGACATCCTCACAGCCGTACCAGCTGACAAAGTCAATGAAATTAAAACTACGTTCAACTCGTACAACAAACATGTCCAATTCACTGTTGATGAAGAACTAAACCAACGGATTTCATTTCTTGAAATTTGGTGTATTAGAGATGGCCGGAGTATCAAAACTGACTGGTATCACTAAGAAACTTGGTCTGGAAGGTATTTGAATTTCAAATCACAATTACCGGCTACGTACAAGCATAACACTGTCAAGCTACTAGCAGAAATCCTACTTTCTGAACCAGAATTTCACAGCAAAAATTTAGATCTTCTAAGAAAGACGTTGTCCAAAAATTTGTATCCTACGGGTTTAGTCGAAAGTTTGATTAAATTATCTCAAGTAAAGTTTGCTAATAATGCTGTCTAGAAACCTACGAAAGAGAAGCTTCCTATTGTTGCTGTACCTTATGTGAAAGAATTATTTGAGAAACTGAAAATGGTGTGCAAGAATGATGTCATGTTAGTTAGTAAAGGCGACAACACTTTAAAGAAGACGATATTCAGTAGGCTCAAAGACCCAACACCAAAATTACAACAGTCGAATTTAGTTTACTGCATTCCTTGTTCATGTGGTAAATTATATTTTGGTCAAATCATTCAACACCTGAAAGATAGAATATACCAGCATAAATACAATATTCGCATCAAAAACAATAACCATAGCGCCTTGTGTGATCATGCCATCGTTAACAATCACACACCCTTATGGGACCAGGTCAGGATTGTTGCACGTGAAAATCAACAGAAAAAACGTGACATCTTAGAAATGATTGCAGTTAAACGAACACCTAACTGCTTGAACAAACAAACGGATTGCATTATGTTATCGACGACCTACACCAACATTCTAATATGAATTAGCAGGTCAAGTCAACAAACTTTGCTCATTGCTCAGTAATTGCATTTGTAAAGTTTTCTTTGTTCAAAAAATTTTTGATCGGATATTAATATGTTTCCGTTATCAGTCCGCCGAAATCACTAGCTGGTGACGGACAATTTTTACTGTTGACTTTATTTTTCGATTGATTGTGACTGACAATGTTTTAAAGTAAGTCAGAGTGAATTTGTCAGTGTTTTCTCATTATCATTGTTTTAATGCAAAATTTGTTTATACATTTTTAGCATTTGAATAATTTTGACGATACACACTGAGTTATTCAGTGCTTGAGCTTATTCATAGACATTTAAGGTACTAATTGCTCTGTAATGTATGAAATGTGTCCTCATTGTATTTATGTTTTTCAGCCACTGAGGATGGCATCGAATTGATGCCGAAATTTATTTGGCAAATATATTAATTTTAAACTGAGCGATTCCGAGTTTTTATATAGTTTTAAATAAAAGATCAGAAAATCATGAAAATTAAACTGGTGAAAATATGTTGAGTGGTTCGGGCTTTAGAGCATTTAGTGTGGGCCCAATTCACGTTACGTGAACCTACAAGATATTTAGTGATTTTTGATGAGCAAAATCGATGAAGTGGTATCGGATATATGGTCGAGGAAGTGACCAAAAACAAGATTTTTCGAGGGTCGGCCAAACTTTTTCGCTAATATCTCAGCAAGTAAAGCATAGAAATTGCTCAATTTGATGTCAAATGAAAGCATTTGATGTCACAAAACTGGGAAAAAATTTTGTGGGAATCAGTACAGGGGTCTGGGCACTGGGACCAATGAAATGGACGAAATTGAGATTCTTGGCCATATACGAAAACACTTTTTCGTCTATATTTCCTTAACTATGCAATATAAACATTTACTGTCAAAGGCAAAGTTGTAGAGAAATAAATTTAAGCGAACACATGTTTCAGCTTTTTGGGGAAATATGGCCCAACCCTGGTATATGGCCACTTTCATAATTGGGCAGGATAACCCACATCTCCAGAACTATGAGAGTTAGAAAGTTGGTTCCAAAGGCGAAGCTGTAGATAATTAAATTTAAGCGAACACGTGTTTCAGGGTTTTAGTGAAATATGGTCCAATCCTGGTATATGGCCACTTTCATAATTGAGCAGGATAACCCAGATCTCCAGAACTATGAGAGTTAGAAAGTTGGTTCCAAAGGCGAAGTTGTAGAGAATTAAATATAAGCGAACACGTGTTTCAGTGTTTTGGGGAAATATAGCCCAATCCTGTTATATGGCTACTTCCATAATTGGGCAGAATGACCCGAATGTCCAGAACTATGAGAGGTAGAAAGTCGCTTCCAAGGACAAAGTTGTAGACAATAAAATTTTAGATAAAACTTGTTTCTGGGTTTTAGGGAAAAACGACTTAGTCCTTGGATATAAGATTTTCTAGATTTGAATGGTCTGAGACGTTCTTCGGTAGGGCCTTTGACATTACCTTGGGTAATTTCTATGGATCTTTGAAATTCTTACAGTTATAAAATAACAGAAAACGTTGGATTGTTTGCTTATTTGTATATTTAGATACGTTCAAGTTTCTTCGCCACATGTATTCTGTTATGTTTTGTTATGGTTATGTTTTATCTATAAATTTTTTTAATATTTTATTTAGCATTATTTTGAAATAAATATTTTGAATTTTACGTATATTTCTGACTTTTATTTTTGAATATTTCTTTTTAGGTATCGCATTACAAGTAAGTATTTCCAACAGTTCGTCACTCTAGCATTCATTTGATTGGAGTTGACCGAAGCAATTATTGTGCTTGAAGTGACATTCTTCACATTCTTCCTTTGCGGAATTTTGCACAGTGCTTCTACATTGATCGCGTTGCAAAGACAAAATTTATTTTGTTCCTTTAAGCAACAAAAATTTGTGATAAAAATTAATTGTCGAATTATATTTTTATTTACATTGTAGATCAAAAGCCAAATTCGATTTGTGATAAGATAGTAATCGTTTCGACGGTTAATTTTCTTATTTACGATCTTGAATTAAAATAACAAAAGTTGTCGTTCTGCGATTAGCTTTTTGTAAAAAAAATTGTGCAAAAAAATTGTCGTTTCATCGAAAAATTTTTTTGTTACATTTTTTAAACAAATTTATAGAATGGCTGAAGGCCAGAAAAATTATTTGGAGCGGCGTTTGCAAAGAGCAAGCGATTGGCTAAAATTGCGAGCGTCTTTGGCAAGAAAAACGCCACTCCTATTAATTTGAGTGAGCTTTCGGCTACAAAACATTGAATAAAAATGGCGACAAATCAATACAAATGTCGGCTGAAGGCTCCCCATTCTTGGGATTTTCGCCTTTAAACAATCCACAGAATGAAAGTGTTATCGATTCGAAATTATCAAGCGAATCGAAAGGCTCTCCATTCCTCGGATTTTCACCTATACAAAATCCAAAAAATGAAGATGTGTGGGAAGAAGGAATAAAACTAGGTGTTTTAACTTGAATCCACAATTAGAAGTGATTTTATTGTAACAAAATGTTGTGTTTATATACAACTGCAACGGTAATATATTTTGACGGATTAAATGTAAATATGAACGGCTGATTGAATGAGTGCGTTTGGATCTGAATGTCGAATGGTGAAAAGTGATGTTCGAATCGTATGCGAGTTCATTAGTAGATGACGCCACACTACTCTCTTCCTAGTAATTTCATTACGATATAGTTATTCGACAACTGAAATTTAAAGAAGAAGAAAAATGTGTTGGTAAACAATTTTATTGAAGAGTGAATCAATGAACATTTTCGTGATTGATTGACATTTTTGTGTTTTTTTTTTTATTTTCAGTAAGATCCTCTGCGATCTTCGGTGTCTGAATCGTCAGAACTTGATGATGGTGAAGTGTCCGATAGTTTTTGGTCGGCGGCGATGTCTAAGTCGACTTGTTCGTTCCAGTCAACTATGTTTGCAGGTTACGGCGGATTATTGTCTACGTTGTTGAAAGTCGGTGAATCATCAGCGGGTAAAGTTTTAACGTGCAAATCCGGTTTTAGGGATATTTTTATGCCGGTCCGTGGTGCCTTAGGGGTGACAATTGTTTGTGGGGGAACAAATGAGCACGGTTCAACACAGTTGACTGATGCCTTGCCGAATTGTTTGTGATACCAGCAAACTTTCGGACCATTGTCAGAGTCTGCAGCTAGTATGAGCGCTCTACGTGAATTAATATATGGTCCCGGTGTTGTTTTCGCAGCGCGGGGTGAAATCTTACATGACATGCGCTCTTTAGCTTCCTGGGAAATAGCTTGGCTGACTGTAGTAGTTGTTGGCTTGGAAATAGAGCGTGCCACAGGTGTGCGTGTTGGGTTTCTAACTAGATGCCTGTGTATCTCCATGGATATTGCTCTGACTTCTGACGTGTGTGCGCTTTGCCTTGCTATGTCACTGCGAAGGTGTTGTAGCTCTTGCATGACGTTCTCTAACCAGGTTGGTGTGAGAGTATGTGATGCGGAATTTTTGTTTGTTGCCATTTTAGCGTAAGTATTAGTATTAAGTACTAATAGTTGATCTGTTGGGAACTTGGTAGTAGTGGTGATCACTAGTAATTGGTTTAAGGTTTGAGGTTTGACTTGAACTTGATGAAAGTTGAAGTGAAGTTTGAAACTAAAAGGGTTTGAACTAATAATTTTTGCTTTATATAGTGTGAACAGTGAGAGAATTCCGTTAAAAAAGGCGGGTTATCATGAGAAAAACGATTTTATGTTTTGCAGGGTTGCCTAATATTATACTACACTGAGAAGCGTACTTTTTTTGGTTTAATTGCTTCGATCTGTTCACTCTGGTTTTCGTTGATCGTAAACATGGGCTTTAGTCGATCTAACGAAATTTGTTTGTTTTTTCCTTTAATCTTAACTGTGAAATGTTTTTCATTTTTTGTTACAACTTCAAAAGGTCCTTCGTAATTTGGTTGCAATGATTTTTTAACTCCATCTTGTCGGACAAAGACATGTGTACAAGTTTCCATATCTTTATGAACAAATACTTTCTGAGAGTTGTGATTGCTTGAAGGAACTGGCCTGAGTTCGTTCATAACGGACTTGAGGCGTTCTACGAAGTTATCAGGATTAGCATTGACGTTAGGCTTTGCTTCTGCGAAAAAGTTATAGGGTAAACGTAAGTTAGTTCCGTATACTAATTCAGCAGGTGAAGCGTTAACATTTTCAAGAATTACTGAACGTAACCCGAGTAGTATTGTTGGGAGGGTTTCTGTCGGGCACTTGGCGTGGCACTTGATGGCTTTCTTGAAAGTGCGATGCCAACGTTCAATAATTCCGTTTGCTTGTGGGTGGTAAGGGGTTGTTCTAATTTTACGTGTACCAAGGAGCTTGTTCAGTTCTGTAAAAAGATCTGATTCAAACTGAGCGCCTTGATCGGTGGTTATCTTTTGACATATTCCATAGCGCGATATCCAGTTTAGGAAAAATGCCCTAGCAACTGTTTCTGCTTTGATGTCAGCGAGTGGAATAGCTTCGGGCCACCGAGAAAAGCGGTCTATACATGTCAGACAGTACCTGTATCCTTCCGAGGGAGGAAGAGGGCCAACTAAGTCGATGTGGACATGTTCAAACCGTTAATTAGGTGTCTCGATTTGACTGAATAATGATTTATTATGTCTGTGGACATTATTTTTCTGGCAGGGAACACAACTCTTGCAGAAAATTTGAGTATCTTTGTTAAGTGACGGCCAAACGAAACTGTTTTTCAGCAGTTTTGTGGTGGCTTTTACTCCTGGATGTGCTAGGTTGTGTACCTGCTCGAAGATCGTTTTTCGCAGAGACAACGGAATGAACGGGCGAGGGACTTCAGTAGAAACGTCACAAGTTAGAAGAACGTTGTTAAACTCTATTTTGAGAAGCTTGAGTCCGCTCTTTCGAGACTTAAATTGTTGTAATTCCGGATCTTCATTTTGTTTTTGAGCTATGAGGTTGTAGTCTATAGAACTGGCAAGAGAGATGGTGTTCACTCTTGACAATGTATCAGCGACTACGTTGTCCTGTCCAAAGATATGCTGAATGTCTGTGGAGAACTGACCTATAAAGTCTAAGTGTCTTAATTGACGTGGAGAAGCTTTCTCGTTTTGCTGGTTAAAAGCAAAAACGAGAGGCTTGTGGTCAGTGAAGATTGTGAATGTACGTGCTTCCAGAATGTTTCGGAAGTGCTTGATTGATTTGTACATTGCCAATAATTCTCTGTCGTAAGTTGAGTATTTAGTTTCTGTTGTAGTGAGTCTTTTTGAAAAAAATGCGAGAGGGGACCATCCATTGCTGGTTAGCTGGTTGACAACACCTCCGATAGCTGTGTCGGAAGCGTCTACCATTAAGCAAATTTTCGCATCTTCTTCAGGATGAGCGAGGAGTGCCGCCGTGGCTAGTTGCTTTTTACAATTTTGAAAAGCTTTCAGCAGCCGCGGAGTCCAGTTGATCAATGTTTTGTCTTTTTTTGTGCTTCCTTTAGTACAGTCTAGTAAAGGAATCTGGGTTTCTGCCGCGTGCGGTAAAAAACGCCGGTAATAGTTTAGCATACCCAAGAAACGTTTGAGTTGTGAAACGTTTTCAGGTAATTTAAAGTTTATAATGGCTTCAACTTTAGTATTCAAAGGTTTGGTGCCGTGTTTATTTATCGTATAGCCGAGGAATTTAACCTCAGCATTTAAGACAGCATTTATTAACATTAATTACAACTCCGAAGTCATTGAGTCTCTTAAGCAAGATGTGTAAGTGCTCTAAGTGTTCTTGCTCGCTCTTCGATGCTATTAAAATGTCGTCTAGGTACGCATAGCAGAAGTCGAGTCCCTGAATTATTGTGTTGACGAACCGTTGGAAGGTCTGTGCTGCGTTGCACAAGCTGAAGGTCATCGAAGGGAACTCGAAGAGACCGAAAGGAGTGATTAGGGCTGTTTTTTGGATGTCTTCTTCAGCCATTCAGGGATTTGATTGTACGCCCTAACGAGGTCGATAACGCTGAAGATTTCTTTATTATTCAAAAAGTGATTGGAATCTTGCACGTGTGAGATCGGATATCGATCTGGCAATGTGTTAGCGTTTAGACGTCTGTAGTCACCGCATGGGCGCCATCCGCCTGATGGTTTTGGAGCGATGTGTAATGGCGATGCCCATGGACTGTCAGATGGTCGGCAAATTCCGAGCTCGAGCATTCGGTCGAATTCGGCTTTAGCGATTTTTAATTTCTCCGGGTTTAATCTTCTTGGTTTAGAGAAAATTGGCTGACAGTTCGTTACGATGCGATGCTTGACATTGTGTTTTTTTGAAAATTTTTTAATCGCCGTAAGGTCTAGGATGTCTGGGAATTTTTGTATCAATTCGTGATACACGGACTGATTAGTTAAGGTTTTAACCTTAATGTAGGAATTTACTGGTTTAAGCTTCCCTAGGATGGACATGTTAGTTACATTGTCTCTTACTTTGCTATTTTTTACGTCAATCCAAAGGTCATGTTTTCTTAGCAGGTCTGAACCTATTATCGGAGTTTGCACGTCTGCTATTACGAATACCCAACGTATGGGCCGTCGTAACCCGATGTTCAGCGTGAGCGTTTTGCTACCGTACGTTTGAATTTGCGTGCCATTGGCCGCGAAAAGCTTAAAAAGACCAGACGAGTTGCCTTTTTCTTTGGACGTTGGAGGTACGACACTTATATCTGCGCCAGTGTCAATTAAGTAGTCTCTCCCTGACGATTTCTCCGTAACGTATAAGCAACAGAGGGTGGGACCGTGGTCGAACGTCGCTGAATTCGACCGGTCCTCTAGTTTTGCGACGGCTTGTTATTGAAGCCGCATGGAGTTTAACATTTCGTCGCCTTTTTACCGAATTTTTTATGGTAGTAGCATTGTTCACTACTAGTTACGGAGGACGCTCTTGTAGGCGTTGGTGAACGATTTCGTAATAACCGTCTGTGTCTTTTATTAGACGCGCGAAGGTTCCTCTTTAGGACTTCGATTTTGCCTTCCAGAGCACAGACGGTGCTAACTAAATCGTTGATTTTGTTAGACTCGGCTCGGCAGTTACCGCTTGAACTGCCGTGTTTTCAGTTATGTCCATCATTACGTCTGCCATGGTGGCGAGCTCATCGAGACCCTTGGGACTGACGGACAAAACAGTTTGAACGTTTAGAGGAAGTCTCTGTAGCCAGAGAGTTTGCAGAAGATCGTCACCGAATTTGTTACAAGACAGTTCTCGCATCTTGCGTATCAAATCGGATGGTTTCTTGTCCCCTAAGGTGAGTTCGTTTAGTAAGTTTTTGATCTTGCGATTGTCAGTCTCTGCGTACTGACTGATCAATCGCTTTTTAATTGTATCGTACATATTGATTGCAGGGCGGGCTAGAACTATGTCACTGACCGTTGACAAAATATCACTGTCCATTACGCCGACAATGGTGTTAAATTTTGTGAGATCGGCAGTGATACAAGATGTAGCAAACTGAGCTTCCAACTGTCTAAACCACAGTTGAGGGTTTTGCTTCCAAAAGGGAGGAACCTTAACTTGAATTCGGCTTATTGAGTTGTTGGAAGTGTTATTTTGCTGCACATTAGGTGGAGCATTTGCGTTTGAGTTCCCTGCGTGTACCTGTTGAGTAGAAGCATTGGGGTTTGGTTGATCATTTTGCGGTGTTTGTTCGGTATTTGAGTTAGGCATTTTTAATTGATTTGTTTGCACTGAAAGAATGAATTAAAAGTGTTTAACTTATTTATTTGTTGTTGCAGTAGCAAGAAAAGATTTCGATTGAGTTTGTAAGTCAGAATCTGCGACTTGAAGTTGTGTTCGTTTGTCGGAGGTCACCAGTTGTGGGAAGAAGGAATAAAACTAGGTGTTTTAACTTGAATCCACAATTAGAAGTGATTTTATTGTAACAAAATGTTGTGTTTATATACAACTGCAACGGTAATATATTTTGACGGATTAAATGTAAATATGAACGGCTGATTGAATGAGTGCGTTTGGATCTGAATGTCGAATGATGAAAAGTGATGCTCGAATCGTATGCGAGTTCATTAGTAGATGACGCCACAGATGTACCCGATTTATATTTAAAAAAATCATTCAAAGGTTCACCATTTTTGGGATTTTTACCACAGGACGTTTCGCCTGTAATCCGACGACGACAAACATCGTTCAGTTGTGGTGATTTAAAAGGCTTATCGCCTTTGAAATCATTAACGCCGAAACGTAAATCCGTCGAATTGCCAATGACTCCACTTTCGCTTAAGCGGAGTTCAATTGATTTGTCGCCATCCAGCCCAAACCTACCGTCATATGAACAGGAGGATGAAAATATTGCTGCATTGTTTTTCAACATTCAACTTCGTGCATATAGTGAATTTGATTGTTCAGAATCACTTCACGAATGTACAGCAATGTCAATGGTAGCATTATTGTACTCTGTCCACCATAATGTTTATGAATGGTCATCCAACGCCTTGGAAGATATTCTTGACATTGGACATTATTACTTTAATCAAACATTGACATTTCACGGTCGATCTTTTGAATTATTGCCGACAGACTTAGTTCATTACCTTACCATTTTTGGTAAACGTCATGAAATTCAAGTCGGCAATAACACATTTTACGAGGCACCGTTGAATGAAAAAACATTGCAAAATGCGTTTGCTCATTTTGATGAAATTGCTTGCAATTTAGCAATTGTGCTCATAAATGGCTTAGCGTATGCAATAATCGCTGTCGATGTCGTTGAGTACATACTCTTCGATTGTCACGGACGAAATTGGAATGGTGAACGTTCCGGCGAGTTTGCCGGCATTCTTTATTTTGCCGATGTTAACTCCATTTGCCAATTTATGTGTTTGGAATTTGGTGATGCGTCAACGTTCACCATGTACGATGTGAATTTCACATTTCCATGCGATTCAATATCGTCGCCAATCGCTAAGCAAAATGAGCTTAAAATTGATTCACCGGCAAAACTTAAGTTAGCCATCAACGACTTTCCTTTGTTAACCGGTGGATTATTTTATAAAAAAGTTTTTGGCTCATTTTGTCAAATGTCCAACATATTTCCTGAACCACATCATCAGTGTACAGCAATGTCCGCCGCAGCACTAGCCCACCATACAATTAAGTCGGTGGGTGAATGGAACGGTGAGGACCTTGACACTGTTTTGTTTGCTGGTCAGCAATATTATGAATTCAATTTGACAAATATGAGCCTACAATATGGTCGAGTGACCAATAGCCAATCGTATTTGGAAGCTATTGCGTTAACACCATATTTGGAAATTGGCGATTTGTCATTTACAGTCAATATCTGCAATGACGATTTGCGTGGAGGCATTTATGATGACGTAAATACGCTATCGAATGCAATCACACATTTCGAAGCCAAAAAATATGTTACTGCCATTATTACGTTTCGTACGAATTCATATGGCTTGATACGTTGTGGCCACGACAATGGCACATCGTCATACGTATTTTTTGATTCTCATGGCAGACACACTGACACAGGTCGTAGGCCTGGTGAACATTCGGCAATTTTGTTTTTCAACAATGCAGAGGATTTCATTTCTTTCTTTTTAAATGAATTCCCATTGTTGCAAACAGTTGCAGCTCAAAATGAAGCAGATCCTTTTCTGCAAATCATTTTGGTTCCTCTGGTAATTACGTGCAATAGCATTAGTGCCTGTAACGTTAATTCACCAGAGTTATTAAGTGAGCCATCAAACCAATTGACTACAGAAAATAATATGTGCGACATTGGCCAAAGTGAAAACATTTGCCAATTGTCAACACCATTGCATTCTGTAGATCAACATGATAAAATGCCTGTTCATATGAATGAGGCATTTTATGGTATTGAGGTAAGCACTGAAATTGAGGCCAATGTTAGGCCTCATTCCAATTTGTGTGTTGTTGCTTCCATCATTGCGCTAATTTATGATATTAACTTAACAATAGCCGATGTTTTTAAGCAGTCACACCTGAACCAAATTTTCAGTGTGGCAAGCGATGCTTATGCTCAAGCATGCGCACAATTGAAGAGTGGTGGTGTAAATTCACCTCCGTCGGATATATTTGATGTATTGGATATATTTCCCATATTTAAATTTGACGACGGATGTGAATTTACTGCTATACCAGTAACTGGTCGCTCAGAACCATTAGCGTTACGCCACTTGGATGCTAAATTCAAAAAGTTTGCATCTTCACCGTACAAGTACGCAGTGCTTACCATTTGCGGAAAAACATATGCTGTGATCAAATGTAATGGTTTTCGCGGTCGTTACGCATTATACGACATTCACGGTCGCACCCAATATGCCACAAGAATTGCCCAAGAAAATGAACTTCTTACTGCAGTTGTTTACTTTGTCAACGTGTGGCAATTGATACAATTTCTGTTACATGAAAATGAAATCCAATTTCCATTTCATTTCTACTGTATCAAAATTGTAAGCGATAACAATGTCGTTGGCGCACCGTTGAAGCGAAATACAATACTATTTGACAGCATCATTAGTGGCTCTATCGCTCAAAATAATGATGCTTTCAGTAGAACGTCGCGTAACAATCAATGTACGGCTAATTCAGTTGTTTTCTTAGCATACACGACGCTAATTGAAAACAATTGGACACAAGCAGACATTGATCGCATTCTGTTTATTGGCGATCACATTTACACAATTTCGTATGCAGAGGCAATTACGAAGCGTCCACGAAATAATCCATTTATTTCGGCAGAAGAAGTATTGCGTAAAATTGTGATCTCAACAGATGGCTCACGTGACAATGAAGTGACTGTAATTTCTGAGCCGGTTATGGAATTGTCAGGCAATTTCGGTAAATTCGCTCAAAGTTATATGGAACGCTTCTACAGAAAGCACAGTTATGGTGTCTTCATAAGTTCGTCAAAGTCCGTTGCGTTGTACACATACGGAAACAGTTTCGTATTGTTTGATCCACATGCACGCAACTCTGACGGATTTTATGATAGCAAGGGCACTGCCAATATATTCTTATTTGACAGTGTTCGTGATATTTACAATTTTCTTCTTCGTCAAGGTTATGATGTTAATAGAAAATTTACATTAACAGCATTTGCCTTTACGAAAGAAAATAAATCAAACGCAAAACAACATCGCATTGTCAATTTACAAGATTGGCAAGTACCAATTCGAGGTGATGACTTTGACAGCGAAGACGATGTGCCTTTAATTAATTTAATGGCAGAGGATTGGTCACCAGATGACTTAATTCCATTGATTCACTTCAAAGCAAATGAAGTAGATTCAACTCAAACAGTTTCCGCTAAAAGTAGAATATGTGCTTCAAATAAAACTTCACCGAATGTTGAAGCTGAACGTTTGAGTGTAATGTCAATGCCACTACCTAAAAGAGATGGAAGTGGTTTTAAAGCGCCTTCACAACAAAGGTATGTAGAGCATTTGCGAAAAACACAAAAAAATATAAGGTTTAAAAACCGCATCCGCTGAAGAACAAGAAATTCGTCGTCGCTGGCACAACTATTTGAAAAGATGTGAGCGTACTCAACATCCACCGCAATATCGTAATGCGATGGATTATGAGTACGCAAGGATCAATTATCAAAAAATGTTGGATGAGGCAAGCGATGATGAAGATCTGATCAAAGCAGCAGATATCGCTGTTGCCACGTCTGAGCGTAATGAAGAACGTATCAGACAACGGCTACTCCACAGAGCCAACACCACTGGCGTTAACGGACCGCCTGCACAGCTATATTATATTGATAATGCTGCTGCGGTGAACGAGCACAACAGTCTTACTGAAACACCACTAAATGTTGGGCTGCTGAAACAAATTGAAATTTTCTTGCGCGCTAATAATCCGTACGTTGGAGCTTACCGTATGTTGACAGAGGTGTTGCGTGAAGTTCGCAATAGACCCGATCCTCCGCTTACCGACGTCAACCTACAGATCTTCCAAGTGCGTCGTAGCGACCAAATAAATATTCGTAGGAATCATGGCGGTGATTTCGATTTTCCAACAGCCAACGAAGTGGCGGCTGTTTTTACCGATCCACCTGAACCGGGAACGAAAAATATCGTCATTTTCCCCACGGACACCCCAATCGAAGGTGGCATACCGATTGGATGAGCCGATCCAAATCGTGATTCTTACCTGTATCCGCTTCTATTTCCCTTTGGCGAACAAACATGGTCGTACAGATTGTACCGTGATGTTGTCAATCAGGGTCAGCGTGCTAGGCGCAGAGTAACTGCCCGCGAATTTTACCTTTATCTATTTCATAAACGACAAGGTATGTTCAGTCCATTATTAAATGCTGGTAAGTTAACGCAGCAATTTATGATTGACGCTTGGACGAGAGTTCAAGAAAATACAATGGAGTATATGAAAAGTGAAGAAGGTCAAAAAAAAAAAAAAATCCGAGCAGAAACGTACGGTGCCTTACGTGACTACATTGACGACTCGAATATTTTCAAGCCAGATATGCCTGGCAGAGTTATTCCAATGCCAGCTGATTTCGTAGGCAGCAGACGTTACATTAAAGAAAAATATCTCGTTGCAATGGCTGTAGCGTCCAAGTACAAGGCGACCTATTTCGTTACACTAACGTGTAATCCATTTAGCAAAGAAGTCTTGGCTCATGTACCGAAAGGTACAAATCCTGTTAATCATGCAGCAATTACAGCGTGTGTGTTTCGACAGATGGTCGACGAATGCGTCGCTGACATACGCAAAAAGCAAGTGTTGGGTGTGTGTAAGGGAATGATTTACGTGATCGAATGGCAGAAAAGTTCCAATCATCACGCTCATATCATTGTCTTTGCACAAGCAGAGGATAGGCCGGCAAATGCTGTTGACGCCGACAATGTTGTTTCTGCTGAAATTCCATGTCCTGTCAAGCAGCCACGCCTATACAAAACCGTTACCACTTACATGTATCATGAAAAGTGCGGTCCCAACAGCAATTCCAAATGTCAAGTGCCACGTAAAATTGGCCAAGGGACAGAACGTTCCAAAAGATATCCAAAAGGATTCTGCGATATGAGCGAGTTGCAAGACAACGCTCCGCCTGAATATAGACGACGGAACAATAGCCGTACATTCAAGTCGCCATTAGGCAATGTATTGGGCAACAGATGGATTATTCCATACAATCCATATTTATTGTTAAAATACAATTGCCATGTAAATGTAGAAATTGTATCCACAGTAGATGTGGTGAAATATTTATTTAAATATTTCTACAAAGGTTTTGATATGTCAAAAATTATTTTGCAAGTAATTGCTGGCGAGCAGGTGTACGACGAATTCCAACATTACGTGAACTGTCGTCACTTGACTGCAACTGAGTCATATTGGCGAATCGCATCATTTCCCATCCACTACAACGATCACGTTGTGTATCGTTTGCCCGTGCATTTGCCAGATTATCAACGAGTTATAGTTGACATGGCAGATCTTCAAGAGTCTTTGGCACGCAGTGGATCAGAATTGCTCGCCTATTTCAAACTGAACGCAGTAGATGAGCAGGCAAGAACACTGCTATATACAGACATTCCGTACCATTATGTTTACGATAGATCAACAAAAACATGGCGTCCACGTCAGCGCACCACTAAAGCTGTAGTGACGCGTTTGAATAGCGTAAACTATAATCAAATGGAACTGTATGCGCTGCGATTGCTACTCTTACTTTACCCTTACTGTAAAAGGAGCTCGATCGTACGAAGAAATTCGTAACGTCGACGGTGTTCAGTATGACACGTTTCATAGTGCAGCCGTTGCTTTAAGTCTTCTTACTGACGACGACATGCAACTGCGCACATTTAGCGAAATATGTCACGTTGAAATGCCTTATCGCATTCGATGTCTGCTCGCAAATTTACTTATTTTCATAACTCCGAACGATCCGTTAGCATTTTGGAATAGATTCAAAGCTGACATGATTGCGGTTTATGAACACCGTCATTTTTCCACAAATATGTCGGAACAATTGGCATTACGTCACATATCAGCATTGCTTGCAGCAGCTGGATTCAGCAATACTGATATGAAATTGCCTGAGCCAGTGTTCAACACCAATGCACAACAGGACCAAGCAAATCAAATTGCCTCTGAATATCTACATAATAAATACGATCGTGTAGAAGAAGAAGCAATCGCGCAAAATATGGTTCCATTGTTGAACAATGAGCAAAAGACCTTTTTTGATCGTTTCATGCATTGCTTCAACGCAAGCAACGAACAAAAATTGTTCTTTTTAGATGGTCCGGGCGGCAGTGGCAAAACATTCCTCACTCGCGCAATTTTGAGCACATTGCGTGGCATGGGCAAAATTTGCACTGTTGTCGTATGGACAGGTATGGGTGCATCCCTTCATAAGGGAGGTCGAACCCTGCACTCAACTTTCCATTTGCCATTTGATGTGCTCGGACCCATCACATGCAACGTTACGACGACCTCAGAAACTGGTGCTGAGTTACGTCAAACTGATATGTTGCTTATTGACGAAGTGTCCCTGGTCAATAAGCATGCATTTAATGCAGTCGACCAGCTATACCGTGACTTGAAAGAGAAGAGAGACGAACCCTTCGGCGGTATTATGGTGATAGCGGCTGGTGACTTTCGCCAAACGTTACCCATTTTGCCACGGGGCACTCGAAGTGAAATCGTCAATAATTTGGTCAAGCGAAGCACCACATGGCCATTATTTGAGCAACATGCCCTTCGCGTCAATATGCGGTTAGCAGATCCCAATGATGTGGCATTTGCCGAATGGTTGATTAAAATTGGCGATGGTCAAATTAAAGATTATCCAGCCAATCAATATTATGATAGCTACGTCAAATTGCCTGCATCATTGGTCGACTGTATTTACGGTCAAACATTCCGCTCATGCGATATAAGAAATTATTGTCAAGTGAGAATAGATGGAGGAGATGAAAAATCAAAACTTCTCATGTATATAACAGTCTGATCAGGTCGAATTCCGATGAGTCCCATATTAGATATTACGTGTAGATCGATCGTCGGAAATCTCTTTGGTACGTTATGGATGCACTTCAGGATCTTGTTTTGTGTCAGCTGCAGCCTTTTTATGTTCGATTTAGCAGTTCCGGACCACACAGGCGAAGCGTATGTGATCTTTGGGAGGATGACTGCTTTGTATAAAGTCAATTTGTTGTCGGTGCATAGCAAGGACTTTCTGCAAAGTAGCTTGAACAAGATAAGCTATCAAACTCGCTTGAGTTGACGAACATTGTGTCTGGTGATGAATGCCTACTTGATGTTGTTATTAAAGTTGGCAAAAAAGTCAATGTGAAAATTGTGGCGACTGACTTAGCATCTATCCGTCGTTGTACGTTGGACTCATCTCGACTGACCCCAACATCGTAATAATATTCAAAGATTCTGCGAAGAGGAATGAGTTGTTGACTAAGTGCCGTCTGGCTAATGGTTTTACCGCTACCGATTTGACAGATAATCGCAAACAACTTTTCAAATTGGCAAAAGCCTTCAAATTGACTAATGGGTTTAATTATCTTTGGGTTAATAACGGCAACATCTTTTTGAAGAAAAGTGATGGTGATCGTCCTGTCATAGTTGACCGATTTACTGATTTTGATAAGTTGAACGAATTGGCTAATGTGTGCTCGGTGTCGCCATGGGTGAGTGAATTTATTCTATTCTTATTTTATTTTATTTTTTTGACCTTATCAGATCAGTTACAATGGCTTTGGCCCTATTTCATAAATATGATCTCGGTAATTTTACGAACGACAACTTTGACAGTATTGATGTCTACGCTGTCCCTGCAGGCTTTTCTAAGGACTTTTCTGGCCTCAGGATTCTGCAGGTTAACTTGCGAAGTATGCGTTATTTGAATAGATTTGACCTGTTTTTGCATTACATTTCTAAGTTCCCACATCTATTTGATGTTATTGTCATAAGTGAAAGTTGGGTGCAGTCTGGTGACATAGACCTCTATAGAATTGATGGTTATGACGGTCATTTTTCTTGTAGGGATGGCTTTGGAGGTGGACTTGCAGTATATGTAAACAAGTTTCTTAACTTTTCAGTAAATATTATTTTGTCTACAAATTTGTTTTACATATCAGGCACAATCTTTTTAAAGGATTGTGTTTTTAAGGAATTTAAACTTCATGCATATTATCGGCCCTATTATTGAAATGAGGCTCAGTTCTTGAAACACCTGGCTATGACTGTGAATAAAGGAGATCAATTTTATATGATTGCTGGTGATATTAATAGTGCTGTGCTGAAATATTCCCCCTATAATGCTAATAATCATTTGAATGAATACGTCAACATCTTGCTTGGGGCTAACATAGTTGTGTCTAATAACTATATTACGCGTCCCTCCTCAAAATCAATTATTGATCACGCCATCTTTCATTGTTCGGATGCTGTTAGTGTTCACAATTCAACTATCAGTAGTGAATTTAGTGATCATAACCCAATAATATCGCACGTAAAGTTCCCATGTAGGATGACTAAATACATTACCATAGATAAGCCAATGGTTGATTATGATAGAGTAAATGCTAAATTGGGGTTGATGCTTGATGAATCTAACTATCCGGATACTGATGATGTTAATGTCCTTTATGACTATTTTTTCGATTGCTTTTCCGGTTGTATATCTGAATTCATTAAGGTGAAAAGATGCCGAATTAAGCGCTCTTATGTTAGGTGTCCAATGTCCATACATGAATGATCATTTGGAATATTACATTGGCAAAAGGCGGACATTATGGCATAGCTTAAATTTGGTAGGAAAAATAGTAGTGTTCTGACTAAGAAATGGGAGAATCAGCTTGACGTGATTAATTTAATATTATAGGGACCTGTTTGATAACTGTGAGAACCCTAAGCAAATTTGGCGTGCTATTAAACAGATTGTTGGCGGTGACAAAAGACGCGGTATTAAAATAAATGTCAAATCAACACCGTTCGATCTTGATGACGAAAGCGTTCCTGTGGCATTTAATGATTATTTTGCCAATATTGGATCTCAGCTTGCATAAAAAATCCCCGTACGCAATGATGAGATTTTTAATCATGAAACTTTGATTCGTAATGAGAGATCTACTTTTATGAATAGTGTGTCTCAGGTTGACATATCAGAGGTGATATATTCATTGAATGGCAGATCTATTGGTTATGGTGGGATATCTGTGAGCTCAGTAAAAAGTTGTTCCCTGGTTATCTCTCCTGTTTTGGCTGTAATTTACAACTTATGTATCCACTGGGAAGTAGCTGTAATAAGATCCCTAGCTGGCTCGACACCAGCGAAAATATTACTTCGGTGGCGATAAGATTCCCACCGCAAAGTATATACAACGAAAATAATCGTTCCACTAATCAATCAATAACTCAATTCCTCTTATCAAATTCAAATATATATTGGAATTTAAATATCTCACCAATGTGTCCACTATTCACGCGTAATTCTTACTTCTCCGCTATAATTCTCCTTGCACGAATATATGATATCTCCTGGAATGATTCCCAACGACTTGCTCCTGATTCTATGTCTCGTGCGCCCCAAACTTGTTCTAAGACAGCTCGACTTGTTATCAAATTCCAACACTGCACCAAAGATCTTCATGCACTTTCAATAGTGTACATCAGATTGAATTGATTTCGACGGTGATGTACTTCGCCAAAATATGCTTAGAATTGTTCCTTATTAACAGCATGCGACAATGAAACTCAGCATTCAATGTAATTGCTTCTCGTTTATTGAAATATAATCATGTAGCACTTTTGTTCTTCAAACAAAACAACTTCAAACAATTTACTTCGTTTGATTCTATTTATATTATGTTATTTAAATGAATTTACTAGATAATATTGACTGGCAACGAGCTTCGTTTTTGTACGTTGCGAAGTCGTTGCAGGTAAAAAAATAATTGACTGCAATCGTATGCGATATTGAATAAAAAATGGTAAAAAGCCCCGATGTTCTTTGTTGAGTTGTATTTATAGGTGTTTAACTCGTATAACTAATGAGCGCGAAATTCACTCATACTCGTTTGTGTCGTCTGGATATCGTTGTATGAACGGAGTGAAATATTGTGGTGTCGGCGTGTATCGATGAGTAGAATTGAGATGAGAGTTAAATAGCGCTATATTTTTGAAATTGTTTTTGAGTGTAATGACGATCGAGGGGAATCCCGTGTTGAATATTGGTATAAAAGAATGAGTGTTGAATTGCATGATTGAATGTGTGATTTGATTGAATTTGAATGGATATGAGAATGTCTTTTTACGATTGAAGATGATTGAAATTAGATTTTTGAGGGGATTAAATCCGCGATGATAATGTGACTATGCGGTCTCATTATATAGCCTGATATCCTGAAGAAGGCTAACGTGACTCCAGTTTTTAAATCTGGTGATTCTGGAGATATTACTAATTTCAGGCCCATATCTGTTTTACTAGTGGTAAACAAGATCTTTGAAAAATTGATTTTTTCTAATATCGTTGGATTTCTCAATTCATCAAACTTTTTTTATAATAAACAATATGGGTTTAGGTCCTCAAGTGGTACTCATGTGGCATTATTTGAGCTCGTGGATTATATATCTTTTCATATCGACAAAGGGAAAATAGTTGCTGGCCTTTTTTCGGACCTTTCAAAGGCGTTTGACATGGTAAACCACGAGCTTTTGTTGGGTAAATTATCATCCGCCGGCATTAGAGGTCTGACCTTATCTCTAGCTACTTGGAGCACAGATATCAGCGCGTTGTTGTGAACAAGCATCTGAGTCCTTGGAAAAGCGTTTCCTTAGGAGTGCCTCAGGGTAGTGTCCTGGGACCACTACTTTTCTTGATCTTTATTAATGACCTTTCGTCTTCCCTTAGTATCTCAGCCTTACCTATTTGCGGATGACTCGAGCATTTTTTCTTCTTCAATCTGCCTCGAAATAATATTATGAATATTAACAATGACCTCAAATTATTATCAGATTTCTTTGATATTAATAAACTTACTTTGAATCTCCAAAAGGCCAACGTTGTTCATTTTAGATCTCTTCGTACAACAGTTGATAGCTCTTTGGAAATCAAGTTAAATGGAAATGTAATTGAGGCTGTTGATTCTGTAAAATATTTGGGAGTGATTTTAGACAGGTTCTTGAGCTGGAATTTTCACATTACAAAGCTTTGCTCTAAGATTTCAGGGCAAGCTGGTGTCTTGCGGAAATTGCGTTATGTTTTTCCTACCAAAATTATGCAATTTCTATACTTCTCAATGATACATTCTCGCTTATCCTATTGCGTTGGTGTAGTGGTTAACACGTCTGCTTGCTACTATGAGATCGAGTTGCCAGTGCGTTGGTTCGAAACTCAGCCGCAGACAGATTTGTTCCGATTGTTAGATTTGTAAACAAAACAAAGCTAATTGAATCGGTTCAAGTCATGTGAAGTTGAGTGTAGCGCCATCGTACGGCTTACCGGTGAAGGGCATTGTTGGGAGGTGCCGGTATTCTACTCCTACTAGTTTCGTTCCTAGTAGATCTCATGGATAGCACTGGGTTTGTCGCACAGCTTACCACTGGCACAGTAAAAACTTTCCGGTAATGAAAGGATCTCAAATAGTAGAACCACAAAAAGTAGCGAAACTAGTAAATAATGATCTAGCCCCTAACCCTTCATGGGTTGTTAAGGCAGATTATTATTATTATTATTATTGCGTTGGTGTATATGTATTTAATTTGTATTTAATTCTACTAGAGGTCTATGTCACCACACAGTGGAATTTCGTAAGCCACAGCATGGTTATGGTACAAGAGGATCTAAGATGCTATGTGTCCCATTTTCACGAACTGCCTCAGGAAAGCGTAGAGTTACTATTTCCGGGGCGAAGTTATTCAATTCGTTGCCACTGGATGCACGATCGGCAGTCACGCAAGCACAATTTTATCGATCATTGAAGTCTTACTTATTGGTGAAATAGTAATTGACGGAGGTAACTGGTTTTGGTCGATTTAAATGAAGAATAAATGAAGAATAGAATTATGACACTGCCTATGTCTTGAGTTAGTTATTTGCTGGCATGTTTCCAACTCCATTTTCAGCCATTCGTCGTTTCTTGGTTTTTGCCTTTTTTATTTATTTTTTTTTTTTTTGGATTTTTTCTTCTTGATATATTGTTGATATATGAATGATGTGAGCTTGATTTTTATGATATTTTAATGCTCCTTCGAATTGCTATGCATAATGGAACATTTTTCATATTTTTGTGATAATTGCTATCACAACAAAAACCTCTTAAAGGTAAAGTGTGACGCAGTCCCTAATGTCCACTTCCAAAATTAATGATATCAGTGGAGGTGACGCTTACGCTGAAAATACTCAAGAAATGACGATGCAAAAAAAAACTTTTTAAAAAATTCAAATGTTTGAAATTGCGTCACAAATGCCAGAGCCAACGACGAAATAATTTTTCTGTGCTTTCAGTTTTTACATAGCAAAAATTTGACCTTATTGATGCCTGACTTTTGAGGATAACTTTTTTACTGAGTTCGAAATTAATTTTTCAAACTCTTCTAAAATGTACCCAACTAACTTTATTAACTTAGTTTTTGAGAAAATTTTGCATGTGAAAACTGAAAGTGTTGAAAAATTAGTACGTTGATTTTATTTTATTTTGATATTAAGCTGATTTTTACTACTTTTCAGTTATTTTGACGGAAAATTCATAAAAAAGTTATCGGTGCGGTTGAATTATATTATCGGTAATGCAATAATTTCTATCGGTAGTTCCAAAATTTCATTTCCAGACATATCAAATAATAAATTTCATGTATTCACCTGTAGCTGTTTCATAGTTCATTTATTAATTTTTATCTGTAATGTTGAATTAAAATATCGGTCGTTTATTACCATCCAAATTTTTCAGTGGAGTGGAACTCTGAGAAATCAAACATTTTTAAAAAAAAGCAATAACCCTTGTTCCTCTGAACTGGGCCCATTTTTGAGAAAATACTTTGGCGACTTTAGCGAAATTTTGTTGCATTTTTTTTTTTGAAAAAAATACAAAAACGTGCGATATTTTTGTTAAAATACAAATATTTAAAAAAAAATTGCATTTAATTCGTGAATTTCATGAATTTCGTAAAAATTTCTCAAGTTCAGGTCAGCTTTAGTTTGTTGATTTTCGACCTGATGAACCTACCGTCCCAATTTTACATCTAACGTAGATAGAAAATTATTTTCACTGCTTGCTAAAACCCTTGAATGAAGAAACATTGTCTCAGTTCGAGCAAAACGCTCAACAATTTCTCAATGAAAGTATTTGTACATTATTCAGAAACAGAATATTGGAGAAGAAATTTACGGCAAATAAATAAGATTGAAATGGAAATTATATTTCAGAAAGGAACTTAACTAATGTTTCTTTTTACCAACCGAAAAATTTTAATGAAACCACCCCGAGCGACTTGAATTTGGATAATTTCGGTTTTATTCAGATTTCCCTAAAAAAGCTGACGATTATGAAAATTCTGACATGAAACTCATTTTACTCAACTCGACACTTTCTTTATCCAGGTAGCTGTTAGGAATTTCGCACCATGAAGGCGTGAGATTTCTGATTTTACTGTTTAAACTGTAAAGAAGGAATCTCGCGCCTATATCAGTGGGGAATATTTCCAAAAGTATAGCAGAAAGGTGCCGTTTGCACCAGTTGTTGGTACTAATGACACGGTTCTAAAATGATTAAGTGAACACTAAAAACCCCCCGCCCTCCCTAAAGCTTTCGATGTAGACCTAACTTTGCCGAAATATAGTGAAAGATCTGTGCAATTCCACGGACTTCGTCATCCCCACGATCAAAGAAGAAGGTCCAAAGCTTTGTTTTCCAAATTTCAAATTTTCCATTTAACAATTAAACTCTCCACAACTTTGCCGAAGACGTGGATTTTTCATCTTTTGAAATCCACAAGTTGAATGTAATTTATTAACAAATTTACACGGCTTATATACTACAACAACGGTTGATAAAACGGTATTTTTTTTTTTTGTTATAGCAGGCTACAGCCCATTGCTATATTTGAATATTCACTTTAGAATAAAAACAATAATGAGGATCTTAACTATCCCTTCATTTCACATCATTTATCAAAGTCATTTTCTTTCCCATATTTTTTCACATATTCCTTTTGTTCTTGTTTTTTTTTGGTTTTCTTTTGTTTAGGTTAACGTCTATTTATTTCCACACACGCCCTTTTTCTTTCACCTTTGTCGCCATTTTGTGATGCTTTTAATTCCCCTTCGCGCCAAACTTCACCAAGTTGATGGCGTCCAAAACAAAGCGCCCCTTACGACCTACCCACTGACGAACACCCACACCATAGAGCACCCCAGCCAACCGGTTCCGTAGGAACCGTGGCCCCACTGGACCACCCCGTCGGGCTATTTAGCCCGGACTGGCCACAAGGAACTATCCCCTGCCCTACCCACGCAACCAACTTGGGTTCATTCAAGACTTTATATTTCCTTTAAACACTTTTTATTTCCTTTTAATTCAATCCTTATTCTGCACTTTTCAATTATCAAATCTTTCTGTACGTCCACGTTGCCTTTATTATGTCTATTGTTTTACCAATTTTATTATACATATATTTATCAAAGCACGCCAGGCAAATTCCTTCAAATTTGATAATCCTTCACAAAAATTCCTCCAGTCTCTAACTATTTTCAATCATTTAACTCCAAACAACACTACGCCCAATTATTCAGCTCTTTATAGTTTTTTTTTCTGTAGCCACGTTTTTTATTATTCTATTGTTATAGCAATTTTATTGTCCATATTGCTCACTTGCACAAATATTTTATCGTATTAAAATCATATTCTACCCAACCAAACATCACTTTACTCTTTAATTTTACTTTTTACATTCGTTCAACAGGGTCTAAGGCCAGGTCACAAACACTATTTTATAAAAGTACGAACCGCTATTGCAGTCAAACTTTCCTTTATTTATAGAAATTCTATTCTGACCACACCTGAAACACGCCTTCACTCAACGGAGGTCGCAGCGCGAATGAAAACGGTATTGAAAAATGTAAATAATAAACAAATGATTTGATTTTGACATCGTCGAAAATGAATGCGTTCTTGGATGGATTCGAACGTGTGCGTCCAATGTCGCGTTTGATATGAAGCGCCACAGATATTTTTTTCGTCTTATCTATCAAGGAAAGTTGTAAAACTGTTTCCTCTTGGCAAATCAGACTATGCCGGTCCTCATCAGAAGTGCTCTATTTTCCTATTTTTCGATGGTGTTTTTCGGCGAGAATAGATGGCGAAATTAGTGAGTCCGCTCTGTCTCCGCTTCTGTTCACATTCACAATTTTCACGGACAAAATCATCAAGCAGGCCAACTTGGGAGGGAATCTTGAGGTGGATGTGTCCTGGCATGTGCGGATGACTTGATTTTGTTGGCAGAAAATGCCAACGATTTGCAGGGTGAGATTTGTTGCCAGAATGCCGCATGTGAGGAGTGATAGGATGATGAGGAATGAAGATAAATATAAGAAAAACTAAAATTGCGCATTTCGGCAAATCTCGGAAGGAGATAGTTTGCAATTTAGGTGGGGAGCGGTTGGAACAAGCTTCTGAATTTAAGTACTTGGGAACTACTTTTTCGGAGGATGGGAAGTTAGTTAGAGAATTCGAGGAGAGGAGGAATATGGGGAACGCGGTCGCTAGTCAGTTGACCTCTCACGTGTTCAACAGAGAAATAATTAAGTAGCGGAACGAAGCTAGCTATCCACAGGTCAATCTTCAGACCGACGATTCTGTGTGGTAGTGAATTTATTTTTTACAGTTTACAAATTTACACATAACTTCAAATTAAATTTATAGTCTAAGTATGTTTAGCTCGTCGTCGTCGTCATTGTTTGATTTGAAAATTGATCCTATAATTGACGAAGCATTGCCTCTTTGGACTGCAATGCTTAATCTTTGTTTAAAGAAAAATGTTGAGCGGGGTTCATAATTTTTGAAGCCAAGCCCAATACGTTGCCAAATTCCTCGCAGCAAGATCCCATGGTCTTTGCAGCAAATTGGACAAACAAGTAGTTCTGTCGGATCAATAATTCTATTTTGCGGTTTTCACGGTAATGAAAGTTGGGTGAATTGCGGATATCTCGTTCATCAAATTCTATAGACAATTTATACCTTTCGGTGTAAGGCATTTACGATTAAACCCGGTTATCACTGATCACCACCCTCTAGATCCTTCTATCCTCTGCCAAGGATATGGTTTGTTCGCCCAGTGAAAGTGCCCTAACTTCTAAATCTGATTTAATTGAGTCTTTAAGCATTCTCCTTGGTCTACCCCTAGACGACACTGTGGTGCAAATTTGTAAAGAAACAATTTTTTTTGTGTATGGTTAGCGTAAAACTGTAAGTTGGTGGGTCTGGCATTTGTGACGCATTTTTTGCAACACCTGATAACATTCTATTCAAACAAATTGTTGCGTATTTTCCGAGTGGTGACTCACTTAACTTTTTTAGTCCATTTAGTCCATTTAATCCCATACTATTTAGTCCATTTAGTCAATTTAGTCCAAAGAGTGAGTCACCCCTCGGTATTTTCGGCGTAAGCGTTTCTTAAACGATATCATTAATAATAGTGGTGTCACAGATGACTTACGAATAAAGTCTCTCTGAATTTTTCTTGACCGTGAAGTATGAAATTAGTTGGTGGGGGCTTTTCTAGATTTTTCGGTCCAATTGTTTTAAAACTAAGTATGTTTATGAAACGTTTCGCATCTTTATTGTTGCATCATCAGTCTTGTACCTCGTTAAGCTTATCTATAATATTAATTTTAGCAACTCAAGTGTTTTGGAGCTGTGCGATTTCCAAGACTACTTACAATTGTAAACTTAAATTTTGAATATTAGAAAAATTCTGCGTCAAGACACTAAATTAAGAATAAAGAACAATTATACAAACTTAATCATGCTCGGAGCGGTAGCGGAAAGCGTGACGCAGTCCACACACCCCAAAAAAAACGTCCACAAACCCAAAAACCTCCATACAAAAACCATTGGGACAAGACACGATGTATAGGTGAACTTTTGAGTTTTTTCCCCTCGCCCCCCTCCCCCTCCAAATTATTTAAAAAAAAACTACGTCGCAGCAGGTTTCCAACAAGCCCTCACTCATCAAAATCGGTTGAAAACGAGCCGAGACATCGCCAATCCAATATGACCAATACCTATGGGAAAATGGTAAAATTATCTTTGAAAGTAATAACAATTTCATTCCTGTGTTGTGTGTCAACGATCTATGTATTATGTATGTATCTATGTATCTATCTACTTTTTTTTCTCGACAACCGCTCGAGCGATTTCCTTAAAATTTTCAGGGAACGTCAGTCTCGGCCCCAAATGAAAAATTTCATATGCCGCTTTTCCGGGAAAATTCTGGAAAAGCCGTGGCATGTGGGAAAGTGGTCAAAGTGGTAATGCACGGAGTTTTTGAATTTTAGCTCCGAAGTGACGATAGCTAGACACGGTGGGCTTTAACAGATTTAAATGAAAAGTGCTTGCACATTGGGTTTCTCTCTTGATTGTCTTTCTGGGATACCGTGTTAAACAGAAACAATAAAAAGTAAAATTTTTCACTGGAGAAATTTTGAAAAAAGTGATGAAAATGAGATTTTTTCGGGTTTTTTCATACATTTTTCAGGTAAGTCTGAAAATGAAAAAATTAAAAGTAATTTTTAATGGAGAATGTGATTGCCAAATCATTTTATGACACCATACGAACACAAGTGCTCGGCAAACGAATTTCGAAGAAATTGACCATTTTCGTTGACGAATTCGCTTAAAATGCAACCAAAAACTCGAAATTCTTCAAAATCCGTCCGCACGACGATTTGTGTCCTCATACAAAAAAATGTTCGTATGGTGTTATAAAATGATTTGGCATTCAAATAACCCATGAAAAATGACTTTCAGTTTTTTCATTTTCAGACTTATCAAGAATATCAATGTATGAAAAAACCCGAAAAAATCTCATTTTCATCACTTTTTTCAAAATTTCTCCAGTGAAAAATTTTACTTTTTATTGTTTCTGTTTACCACGGTATCCCAGAAAGACAATCAAGAGAGAAACCCAATGTGTAAGCACTTTTCATTTAAATCGGTTAAAACCCACCGTGTAGAGAGTTGGTTTCTTCGGGAAAGTTATAGTGTTTGGTCGGGAAAATTTTTTGGGATCTTAAGAAAATGACTGCCAGCGGTCAAACTGGCGCCATCTTGAATTTTCCCAAGCAATAAATTAGGTTTTTTTTGGTTTTCGAATTTTAGCTTCGGAATGACAATACTTAGAGAGTTGGTTCCTTCGAGAAAGTTATAGAGTTTGATCAGCTGAATTTTTTGGGATTTTCAGAAATATGCCGAAGTGACTCCATCTTGGATTTTTGTTAGGTATAAATAGGCTAGGTATATATATAAAGAGGCATATTGGGTCTTCGAATTTTTGCTCCGGAATGATAACACTTGCAGAGTTGGTTTCTTCTAGACAGTTATAAAGTTTCATCAGGAGAATTTTTTGGTATCATAAGAGAATGGCTGCCAGCTGTAATAGCGGCGCCATCTTGGATTTTCGTTTATGCTTCTACGGTTTTCGAATTTTAGCTCCGGAAGGACGCTACTTAGAGAGACGGTTTCTTCTAGAAAGTTATAGAGTTTCACCAGGAGAATTTTTTATTATCATTAGAAAATGGCTGCCAGTTGTCACAGCGGAGCCATCTTGGATTTTCGTTTATGCTTCTACGGTTTTCGAATTTTAGCTCCGGAATGACACTACTTAGAGAGATGGTTTCTTCTAGAAAGTTATACAGTTTCATCAGGAGAATTTTCTGGTATCATCAGAAAATGGCTGCCGGCTATCATAGCGGCGCCATCTTTGATTTTCGTTTATGCTTTTTCGGTTTTCGAATTTTAGCTCCGGAACGACACTACCTAGAGAGATGGTTTCCTCTGGAAGTTATAGAGTTTCATCAGTAAAATTTTTTGGTATCATTAGAAAATGGCTGCCAACTGTCAAAGTGACGGCATCTTGGATTTTTTGCTAAATTCTGTATAAGAATACCTAGACAGTTGGTTTCTTCAGGAAAGTTATAGGAATCAGTGGGAAGAATTGGTGACACGAAGTGTTCCGAAGGTAGCCGAAGGTGACATGAAGTGTTCCGAAGGTGACACGGAGTGTTCCGAAGGAAGGCGAAGGTGACACAAAGTCTTCCGAAGGTGATACGAAGTGTTGCGATGGTAGGCGAAGGTGTTGGAGAACAAATTTTTTTCGAAGAAAATTTTTTTGGAGAAAAATTTTTTTCAAAGAAAATTTTTTTGGAGAAAAATTTTTTTCGGAGAAAAATTTTTTTTAAAGAAAAATTTTTTCGGAGAAGAAGAGAGAAATTTTTTTTTGGAGCGAAAATTTTTTTTCGGAGAATGTTTTTTCGAAGACAATTTTTTTTCGGAGAAATTTTTTTTCTAAAAAAAATTCTTTTCTGAATAACTGAAAACTTCCAAAACGATTGATATCACAACAAAAACCTCTTTAAAGGTAGAATGTGGCGCAGTCCGTAAGTCCGCTTCCAAAATTATTGATATCGCTTGAGGTGACGCTATCACAGATAAAATGCAGAAGTTTGTTTGAAAGGAACCTTGTGTTAAAAGTTTTGATTTCCTGAAAAAATTAGAGCGCTTTCTTTGAAACAAAATTACGTTGTGTTAAAAAAATTGCGTCACAAATGCCGGACCCAACAACGAAATAATTTTTCTGTACTTTAAGTTTTTGAGCTCCAAAAGTTTGACTTTTGTTTCTTATTGCGTAGATTGTTTGAGGTTTAAGGTTTAATGAAGACTTATAAAAATGTTTACTGCACTCGAATTTCGTCCACTGAAGAGAATGAAGTAGTTTGGTTCAGTAATGAAAATTTAATAAGAAAAGTTTAAAACAGCGATAGTGTAATGTTCCCTTATTATCTCCCCTGGCTCGACAGGGAGGAAGGAATCATTAACAATGAATTATTCAATCCAAATAAATGAACCAAATAATCCTTAGAATATGTAATAAATGAATAATAAATGGAACGATAAAAATAATCTCGTATGTTATTCACGCTTCACAAAAGTATCTCTGTGCTTTTAATGATCTGAATGGCTATACTCTTTCTATAAACGACTCACGGTTATCCTTTCCTGAATGGTACAACTATGCAGCTTTTCTAACGTGACTTGCGACCAACAGAAGTAATGATCAATAATGCACGCCTTTCCAATTGCCGTAAGATGAATATGGATAATATCTCTCAATGATTATGGTAATAAAAGGTTCAAGGTAACGGTGTTCTTCTCATAAAATGCATCCAACTACTTTACGTGATCTTGCAAGGGATTGCGATTGATGCCAATTGAATGTAACCAAAATGATAAGCCAGATATTTGCTTATATTGTATTCTTAATGGTTTTATTTATAGCGATAACGATTACAATTTGTGATCGACTTGATCTTATATTTTATACTTGAATATTGAATGGAACTACGCCTTCCGGTGAGGAAGCGCGTATCCTCCGAAACAAAATTAGAATCAAACTGAATATAAAACTAATTTGAGATCCTCTTCTGAGGCAATCTCCCCCCCCCCCCACTTAATTCTCTTTTCTTCGTATATTTTAGCGGTCTTGTGATCCGTTAATTTGAATTTAACGAGTATCGTTGTAGCCATTAATGTATACAAATGAAATTTGATGGATGTCCCTACTGGCGTGAATAACTTAACGCGCGAGTTGATTTGAATAATTTTATTGTGTACTTATGATAATATGAATATGGAACGTGCGGTGGAACGCCGTCACGTTACAATAGCGAAATTCTGACCAGAGTGTGCTGACGCTATTTAAAAACTAGTAAATACCCCCGCCCCTAAGGGCTACGCGGACATTAAGCATTCTTGTCCGCTAGGTCGGAGATTTGCGACTTTAATACTAAAATGTATGCGAGGGTGTGCAGTTTTTTCTTGATTACCGTTTCCCCTTGCAAACGTTATCACCGTGCTTCTTTTTCTTCGTACTGTAATGTTTCATTTTTATCTTCCCTGGCTCGACAGGAAGAAAGGAATCATTGACAATATATTATTCGATCCAAATAAACGAATGGAATAATACTTGAGACGGGTGACAAAATGAATGATAAAATGGTCTCGTCTGTTGTTCACGTTTTACAAAAATATATATATGACTCTAATGATTTAACGGCTATATTCTTCATACATAACTCACGGTTTTCTTCTCCTAATATTATGATAATGCAGTTCTTCTAGTGACTCACGATCAATATACATGACTAGTAAATACCCCCGCCCCTAGGGGCTACGGAGGCTTTATCATTTTCGCTTTAACATTAAAGGGTAGGTTACGTAGTCGAGACCCCCGCCCCTAGGGGCTACGCAGGCTTTATCATTTTCGCGTGTTGTCTATTCAGAGAGCCATATTTTTTTTCGTTTTAAATAATGATGCGTAATGTTTCAACTTCCCCCGTACTCCACTTCCTCCGTGGAACGTATGCAACGTTCCCCTTATTCCACTTCCCCCGTATTCCACTTCCCCCGTATTCCACTTACCCCGTATTCAACGTTCACCGCATTCCAAATTCGCCGTATTCAACTTTCCCCGAATTTTATTTCTTCGTATTCCACTCCACCGTATTCCACTTCCCCCGTATTCCACTTCCCCCGTATTCCACTTCCCCCGTATTCTACTTCCCCCGTATTTCACTTCCCCCATATTCAACGTTCCCCGTATTTCAAGTTCCCCGTATTCAGCGTTGCACTTGCTATGTATTCTACTCTGACACTTCCCCGACCAAATCTCTAAGACGACATCTAACTGACTTTTAGCCGATTTTCAATTATGACCCGTTTTTTACCCATAACTCCCTTATTTCAGAACAATATCCCACCCCGGAACATGTTTTCTCGACGTTTTGCACCATACCCGACAACATATCAAAAAAAAATTTTCAATAATTTTCGGGCAGCGGAGCAAATTTTTGTCCATTTTTGCCTCCTTTGATCGACCCTGGGCACCGAACCGCTCAACCGATTTTCTTTAAATCGGTTTCTCTACCTTCACACTTCCGAAACCTTTCATCTGACACCTCACTGGCCTCATTCCGGCAACTACTGGCCGAGATATTGGTTAATAAGTGCTCCAGCTCTGGATAAAATCCCCAAATAATGACCTATAGCTCGGTAGTATGGAACTTTTTCACCCAACATTGTTCAGCAAATTTGTTGCCCCAAGCCTCCACTATCGATTGGCACTCAAAAATTATTTCTACTTTGTCCAGCTTTGTTCTACTTTGTTCTACTCATCAACATCAACAACTTTCCCGAAGAAACCAAAGGCGTAACTATTCTCATTCAGAAAATATCAAAAATCCAAGATGTCGTCACTTTCACAGGTGACAGCCATTTTCTTAGGATTCATAAAGATGCTA
>CM055404.1:76092320-76130627 GCA_029228625.1 Pseudolycoriella hygida
GATCAACATCAACAACTTTCCCGAAGAAACCAAAGGCGTAACTATTCTCATTCAGAAAATACCAAAAATCCAAGATGGCGTCACTTTCACAGGTGGCAGCCATTTTCTTAGGATTCGTAAAGATGCTACTCATCAACATCAACAACTTTCCCGAAGAAACCGAAGGCGTAACTATTCTCATTCAGAAAATACCAAAAATCCAAGATGGCGTCACTTTCACAGGTGGCAGCCATTTTCTTAGGATTCATAAAGATGCTACTCACTAAACTCTAAGACTTTGCCAAAGAAACCTATCGCCCAACTCCCATACATTCCAAGATATATTTAAAAACATAAAAATTGACCCAATGTCCAACTGCCCGACATTTTCACCAACCAAAAAAATGTAAAAACAAAATCAAAGCATCATTTCGTTCCATACAAATAATTCCTTACAAACAAAATATTTTAATACGCCACATGATTTCATTTCATACAAATAAAAAAAAATATTTGAATACGCCACTTAATAAACAAACGTAAATGCATTGAGAATATTAGTGAATGAAGCCACATGCCTAAAATAGTTTTTTCGTTTATTGCTTCTTACATGTACGCACACACACACACGTAAATATTCTCCCTGAAATTACTTGAACAAATCTCATACAAAATTTCTAATCATTTTTCGTTGTATAAATTTTATACTTCACAGGAAGTACGCAGTTCCAAATGTATAAATACCACTTTTTAATTCGCTTGAAAGTATCGCCGGTTGGTGATGTCCAGCGCTCAGCGTCGTTGCAAAACGATGCTAGGTGCGGATAGCGATACTGTTCTTATTATGGGAGACTGTACCCATAATAAGAGCAAACTATTTTTGAAGGGACTGCTTCATTGCGGTCCCAGTACTTTAACAAAAGGAACGTCTCTCGTTCTCTGTCTCTGGGTTTCCCTTGCGGTTTTCTCTTCCCCCTCGAAATTAGGTTTGCATTGCTTTTTTGGGTTAAAAAAAGCAGTGCAAAAGGGTTTAGTTCCTCGGAACTCTTCAAGCAGGTCGGGCGTAGATAGATTCACATGCGAATCTACTTTTGCATTGCCTTTTTTTGAATCATATAAGGCAATGCAAAACGACTTTTTGCTTTAGTTCCTCGGAACTCTTCAAGCAGGTCGGACGTAGATAGATTCACATGCGAATCTACTTTTGCATTGCCTTTTTTTGAATCATATAAGGCAATGCAAAAGAATCTACTATTGCATGCCTTTTCTTTGGCTTTCGGCTTATAAAAGGCAATGCAAAACGACTTTTTGCTTTAGTTCCTCGGAACTCTTCAAGCAGGTCGGACCTATGTTGGTTCACCCTGGAAATTTGTGACCGACAAACCGACAGACAAACAGACAGACAGACAGACAAAGAGACAAACTTTTGAATTTTATAATTATAAATGACCAAAGATATACATTTTTCCCATTGCAGCAAAATGTACGTAGGTAGTATTTCTCATGGATTGAGATGAGATATGATTTGGGATAGCGGTGCTCTTCTCATACTGTATCTCCAACTATTTCAGGCGAACGGGTAACGGTTTGTAATTGACGCCAATTACGCCAATGACGAAATGATAACCAAACGTTTGTTTCTTATGATTGAGGTTGCTTTTATTTAATGATAATGATGATAACAATTTATGACCACTTCGGTCTATTATTCAATGCTTTTACTATTAATAATATTTGAGTGAAAACTTGTGTCTTCGACGACACTTGAACTAAAAAGGTCCGTCTTCCGTGACCTCAAAAGCAAGAAGAATCCCTATCAAACTAACTTGAGATCCTCTTCTGAGGTGATCTCCCCCCACTTAATTCTCTTTTATTCGTAAATTTAAGCGGTCTTGCGATCCGTTAATTTGAAATACGAATATCGACATAGCCATTAATTTGTACAATTAAGTTTTAATAGATGTCCCTACTGGCGTGAATAACGTGACGCGCGGGTTAATTTGAATTATTTATTTATATATATTGTATATTTATGCTAATATGAATATGGAACGTGCGGTGGAACGCCGTCACGTTACAGTACATCCGTTTCTCCCGTCCTACAATTTCCTCCTCACTACAGTTTTCCCCGTACTACCATTTCACCGTTCTACCATTTCCGCACAACCGTTTCCCCCACACTACTGTTTTCCCCGTACAACCGTTTCCACCGTACTACTGTTTCGCGTACAACCGTTTCTCCCGTAATACCATTTTCTCCTCACTACTGTTTTCCCCGTACTACCATTTCTCCATACAACCGGTTATCCCCGTACTGCTTCTTCCCCCGAGCTGCCATACCAATACTGGTGACTTTCACTAACAAAGCTCTAAGACTTTGCCAAAGAAACCTATGGTCTACCAGCCATACATCCCAAGATATTTTTAAAAACTGAGTTGGCCCAAATTTTTACAGTTTTGATCATTTTTCACTGATTCTACTAACAAAAGTCTAAGACTTTGCAAAAGAAACCTATCGCCTAACTCCCATACATTCGAAATTAATTTTAAAAGCATAAAAATTGACCCAATGTCCCACTGCCCGACATTTTCACCAATACTGGTGACTTCCACTCACAAAACTCTGAGACTTTGCCGAAGAAACTAATGGTCTGACTCTGATACCTTTCCAGATACTTTTAAAGGATTAAAATTTACCCAATGTCCAACTGCCCGACATTTTCACCAATACTGGTGACTTTACTAACGAAACTCTGATTCTTTGCCAACGAAACCAATGGTCTGGCTCTCATACCTTTCCAAATACTTTTAAAAGCAAAAAATCCAAGATGGCGTCACTTTGAAAGCTGACAGCCATTTTCTTAGGATTCATAAAGATTCTACTCATCAATATCAACAACTTTCCCGAAGAAACCAACTGTCTAGCTATTCTATTTCAGAAGATAGCAAAAAATCCAAGATGGCGTCACTTTGACAGCTGGCAGCCATTTTCTTAGGATTCATAAAGATTCTACTCATCAATATCAACAACTTTCCCGAAGAAACCAACTGTCTAGCTATTCTAATTCAGAAGATAACAAAAAATCCAAGATGGCGTCACTTTGACAGCTGCCAGCCATTTTCTTAGGATTCATAAAGATTCTACTCATCAATATCAACAACTTTCCCGAAAAAACCAACTGTCTAACTATTCTAATTCAGAAGATAGCAAAAAATCCAAGATGGCGTCACTTTGACATCTGGCAGCCATTTTCTTAGGATTCATAAAGATTCTACTCATCAATATCAACAACGTCCCCGAAGAAACCAACTGTGTAGCTATTCTAATTCAGAAGATAGCAAAAATCCAAGATGGCGTCACTTTGACAGCTGGCAGCCATTTTCTTAGGATTCATAAAGATTCTTCTCATCAGTATCAACAACTTTCCCGAAGAAACCAACTGTCCAAAAAAACAAAAAAAAAATTTTAAAATTACATCAAGAAAAATTTCAAATGAAATCTAGGTAGCATAATGGTTTTTTTGCTATAAAAGGCAATGCAAAACCGCATTTTAATTCAGTCTCTTTGGACTCGTCAAGCAGGTCGGACGTATGTTGGTTCACGCTGGAAATTTGTGACCGACAATTTACAGACAAACGGACAAACAGACAAACTTTTGACTTTTATAATTATAAATAAAGCGCGCTGACGTTATTCGTTTAGTGAATAGCAACAGTGAAACAGCGTTTTGCTATTGTCAGCGAAGCTCATATCAACTTTGCTTCAGGGCTTCCAGAAGCAGAAAATCACAGCCGACATAATTTAACGAAAAGTCAAGTCAAGGTCAAGGTCTCCGAATTTTTCCGAATTTCCCCAAAAAGCCCTCAAGCAGTTTTCCGCATATTATTGTGAGCTTCGAAATGCATCGTAATTTGATGTGTTGAGCGAAAGTCAAAGACTGAGCGGCAATAATTATTATAAGTGCGACAAAGTGGCTGTTGTTGATTGACATGTTTGACATGGTTTAATTAAATTCGACCTCTTCAGACTTAATTTTGACCATATTACTTAATCTATAGTTTTAATTTGTTAACATTCACTTTGTTTCCCCCAGTCCGCCCCGAAATTTCGATTGATATTCCGCATGTTTTGCGATGGTTGTCATCTTCTTTCTGATAATTTCGACTTTCGGAGAAGCACTGTATACATACACTTCGAGTGGATAATGGGGTGGGGTGTCAAATGGTGTGTTATGCGTAATATAGTACTCCTTATGTACCTTAGCCTCTGTCCACCTACTCCTACATCCTATCCTACCCGTGGTGACACCTGTTATAGTGAGCAACCCACATGAACGATCAGGTAACCAACCCTGGTGTAGTAGTGTGGGTCACTTAGCATAAGGATGAGGGGGGCTATCTTCGGGTAGTACCTTAACGCCACGTATAGAGAGGGCCGAAGGCAGCTAGGCGCTATGATGATGGGATGGCGTCTTAGTATGGTGGCGGATGACCTCAACAGCAAGACACAACGGCAGCATACGCAGTCCTAGTCAGTTGGACTACCATCAACAAACCAAAACAAAATTGGTCCTCCGGTGAACAGGGGGTTGGAGTCGAGGCTTGCGACCTGGCTCTAGGACACATGACCGTGAGCGAGTGTGGAAAAATAATTGCAATGAAAGATCAAGAAAAGAAAGCCAACGGAGCATGGCCTCATTCGGATTGCTCGAGGCTTTCGGTGACGGCACGGAAACGTTTAAAGAACATACGAGTTGGATCCTGGAATGTAAGATGTCAGACTTACAGATCAGGAGGACTTATAAAACTGACAAAAGAGCTTAGGAAAGCTAAAATCGACGTTGCTGCCATCCAGGAGAGCGGATACAATAAAGATGCTCAAACTTCCCGCTATAATGGCTACACAATATACCATAGCAGCAACAGTCGTAACCATGTACTTGGCACTGCCTTCCTGGTAACCAGTAAATCTAACCACCTGGTACTGAACTTCCGAAAGGTCAATGAGCGATTATGTGTACTAAGAATAAAAGGCCGCTTTAAGAACTACTCCTTGATTAACGTACACGCCCCTCATAACGAAGCGTCTGAGGATGACAAGGACATTTATTATGAAGCGCTCGCAAAAGCCTACGATGAAGTGCCGGCGCACGACATCAAAATCGTTTTAGCAGACTTCAATGCCAAAGTAGGCAAGGAGGAAGTTTTCAGACCAACGATAGGAAGATACAGCCTACACGACGACACAAATGAAAACGGACAGCGCATGATATTATTCCCAGCTGAAAGAAACCTCGTAGTGAAAAGTACCTTCCACAAACACAAAAGTAGGCACCTGGTTACCTGGAATCACCCCAATGTCAACCTCCCGTCTAGTCAGATAGACCACCTTCTGATTAGCGGTAGGCACCTCACTGACGTCAATGACGTCAAGACATGTTGGAGAGCAAATGTCGACTCTGATCACTATCTTGTGGTGTCAACACTGAGAGCACACCTGACCCGGTTTCATAATGGTCAACGGGAAACTGTGAGGCGATACGCAGTGGACAGACTACGCGACCCACAAATAGCTACGACATTTGCTGAAAGCATTAGCACGAAGCTTCGGCAACTACAACAAGCTCAGCCAGGCGATACTCCTCCTGACTGGCAATCAGTGAGTGAAGTAATCAAACAAGAAGCAAACACAACCGTATCAGAGTCCTAATGATTTCAAGACCTGGTTTGACGCAGAATGTGCTAATGTGACTGAAAACAAAAATGCGGCACGATTAGTGTGGGAAACAGCAAGGACGAGAGAACAAAAAGCGACGGCCTTTGAGTACTACAGAGAACTGCGTAAAAATGAAAAACGAGTGCAACGGCGTAAAAAGAAAGAGCAAGAGTGCAGGACGCTGCTCGAACTCGAGAGATTACGTAGCGCAAATGAGTCTCGTAAGTTCTATAAAAGAATTAACAGTCAAAGGAAAGGTTACAGCTCCCAAATGACCTTGTGCAGAGCAGCTGATGGCACATTGCTGACCACAAGAAAGGATGTTCTGGAGCGATTTAAAGAACATTTTAACACGCTTTACAACGAGGAGAGTGATGAAGCCTTTGATAATGATAATGATGTCTCCACACTTAGCGACGACGGTCGTATCGTGCCAGCACCAACATTTGAGGAAGTCTCGGCGGCAATTAATTCACTAAAAAACAACAAAGCTTCCGCCCCGGATAATATTCCAGCTGAACTGCTGAAGATGGGTGGTGAAGAATTGCCGAAAGTGATGCACATGATAGTTGAGCGGATATGGAACACCGAAACGTTACCTGAACAGTGGTTAGAGGGAGCCATTATACCTCTACACAAGAAGGGCGATAAACTAGAATGCAAAAACTACCGTGGGATAACATTGCTGAACACGGCTTATAAAGTTTTTGTTGGAGTGCTTAGAGAACGACTATCACCGCGTGCCGAGACTGTCATTGGGGAGTACCAAAGCGGATTCAGACCGGATCGATCAACCACAGACCAAATATTTAATCTCCGTCTGATTCTGCAAAGGGGCAGAGAGTTTCAAATCCAGACGTACCATCTTTTCATAGACTTTATACAGGCTTACGACAGGGCCAAACGAAAGGAACTGTATATAGCGGTGAAGGAGCTGGGATTTGAAACGAAGTTGATCAGATTGGTGAAAGCGACATTGGAAGGCACCAGATGTCGGGTCAAGGTGCAAAATGACCTGTCAAATGAGTTTGCTGTAGGAGAAGGGTTGAAACAGGGAGATGGACTGTCCTGTTTACTCTTTAATTTGTCGTTAGAAATGGCGATGAGGCGTGCTGGCATTAAGACGAACAAAACAGTGGGAAATGGAACAATACAAGTACTGGGCTTTGCAAATGACTTGGACCTCGCTAGTCGAACACACGCAGCAGCAAATGACACTTTCACAAATCTTAAGACCCAAGCGGAAAGAATGGGATTGTTGATCAACGAGACCAAAACCAAGTACATGAAGACCACGCCAAATTCGGTAGCCGGTAAACAAGATAACTCGATAACAATTGGGGAACTCAACATAGAGGTGGTAGAAGAGTTCACATATCTTGGTGTTCTAATATGACCCGACGGTGATACAACACCTGAGATCCAGAGGCGTATTATGGCGGCAAGCAGATGTTATTTCGGGTTAAATAAACAATTGCGCTCAAAGTTGCTATCAAAGAAAACAAAGCGCCAAATCTACAAAACTCTTATACGTCCAGTGCTGATGTACGGCTGTGAATCCTGGACTGTGAAAAAGAGTGATGAGCGGATGCTCCTAACATTCGAGCGTAAAGTCCTTCGCACGATCTTTGGGCGGTGCGCGAGAATGAAAGGTGGCGAACAAGATACAACTTCGAATAACAACGTGACTTTGGCGAACCGAATATACTGGCAGTGGTAAAAGTCCAGCGATTGAGGTGGGCAGGGCATTTAGTGCGCATGGATGGAAGCAGGGCCCCCTCAACATTATTCCGAAACAATCCTGACGGGCAAAGAGGTGTTGGCCGCCCAAAAATGCGTTGGATCGAATCAGATCTGCGTGATTTAGGAATAAGGAGCTGGCAGGGAGCGGCGAGAGATAGGCGCCGGTGGAAGGACGTTCTGGATCAGGCCAGGGCCCACAAGTGCCGGAAAAGTAAGTAAGTAAGGATAATGGGGTGACAGTGAGAGCAAGTTGTTGGATGAAAACAATCCAATATCTAAAGAAGTAATGTAATTCAGATAATGAAATTTTGCCATGAATTTGAAACACTCAGTTTTATCAACAAATCATAAAAACTAAATATGGAGCGAAGGGCATACGATTTTGCATATTTTTCGTCCAAAGCGAACTCATTCGTTCGATTGCTATTAGCGGAGCGCTAAATTCGGTAAGTGAAAATAATAGTATTAATCGACTGGTTGTTTTGCTTAAGTTGCAGTAATCCGCAGATACAATAAATAACGACATCTATAAGTTATCGCTCTAAACTTGCAAACTGTTGGCGCAATCTTTTCAACATACATTCAAAGTTTTCATATTGTGTATTGTTAATAACGTTGCGTATCGTCTACCGTCTGCCATGTTCCATTATTGTTGATCGAGTGAAATTATTTTGAAATTTTGAATAAAGATGGACGAAAATAATAAACAGTTTGAGTGCAACATTAAGGAAAGCGAAAAAATAAAATGTGTACGAAGAAAATTACCATATCCTCCCATTTCGGCCTTCGTCTTACGAAAATGCGTGTAAAAAACTCGATTGGTAAACTGTGCAAATATGCGATGTCTTTGTTGAATTTGCGTAGGCGTATCAGAGTCTGCAATTTCACCATTTTCAAATAATTCTTCAAGAGCCAATTGCTCCGGCCCAGGTGGTCACTCTTTCCATTGGCGCGACATTTTTGACAACAGAATATTTTAATGAAATGTATACAAGATAAGAAAATGCAGTACCTGATCAACTATAACGGAAAATTTTTTTAACGAAAGTGTGTTGTCCATCTATTACTGTTCACGAATGAATTCGTCAAAGTGACGTTCACCTAGAATTATCTACTTGTGTTATGTTTGATATTCGACTTATTCGGCCGAACGTTTTATTAATGAAAGCATTCACTTCCGAATAATCAAATTTCAATTACAAAATGAAATGAATTAAAATGATATCGTGTACATTATTTGACTGAAATGTAATAGAGGACTTTGTTTCATCTTTTCTTGGTGGCTATTGAATATTTTTTCGGAAAAAGCATGTTTTGAAATATAATATCACGGAATTATGATGATTGCTTACATTTATAATGTTGAAGGTATTATCACCGCGGGCTTTAAAATTGTTGTCAGCATGACCATCATTTATAAACTTGATGAAAACAGCAAAAATACGTTGATGAATGGAGGTTATGTGATATGGTGTAAAAAATTTTTAGAAGAAAAACTCGTTCCAACTATGTAATTTGGCCTCTAATCGGGGTATCTTACTGTAAACAATGGTTTCAAGTTACATTCAAGCACTAATTTTCACTTTTGGATCACTTTTTAAAATCGCATTTTTGTAAACAAACAATATTTTCTTGACTTTTAACCGAATATAAAACACTGCGCTCACCGATAGTTGTTTAAAATAACGTCTTTTAGTTTGTATTATTTATAAACATATCAACACTTTACTAGTGTTGCGTTTTATTATACAAAAAATATAATTTTGTAAATTTTTGACAGAAATGATATGGAGAATGCCATTTTGATAGCCGCCGACACATCGCGCCAGCTATGTTTTAGTACTGAAACTAGCATAGCAAGCCATAGCAAAGGCAATAATTAAAAAATCCATTTGAATTTCGTACTCTGGACACTGTTCACTTGTTCTATATGTTCACTGTTATGACAAAAAAAGCGAAAAAATTATGTGACATTTTAACGAAAGAAAAAAAAAACGAAAATAAGTGTTATGGTGATTCGATTGTAACGACTGCATAAGAACAAATAAAAAAAGTGAAGTTTTCTGTGAATTGCTTATTTGAAATGACATGTAAGTTACAGAAATTTGAAGATGAAAGTTGGATTTATTTTACGTACTGTGAGTTGAATAAAATAACATTTTTAAATAGTATCAAATAATTGATTGAAAAAAGTAAAAGCCTTTTTTCTAAGTAAAAAATTTTTATGTTACAATCGATAAGTACCTGCTTTACCTACAAGAATCGAAAGATACTTGTTTGTTTATTTCAAATTTGCAAAAAGCTTTGCAATTTACGACAAGTTCTTTGTTAAAACTCGTCTGAAGTCTGAAGACTAAAGTGACGGTTGTATGTTTTCATAAGCGCAACAGAAACATACAGCCGAATTTCTTTCTTTGTTTTGTCCTATTTTTTTCTTACTTTACATCGAGAATCGAGTATTTTCTAAGAATGAATATCAGTCGTAAACTTGTTTTGCATTCGTAAAATTTCAGAATAAATAGTTTCACGCTCTAAAGTAAAAAGAATAAAACGCCATTTTTGCTAGATTCATCTTTTTTTCTTTCCACCTGTTGCTGAAATGAACTGTAGGTGAAAATAATTGTAGATTTTGTTAGCCCCACATATGATTGCATATGCTAGAAAATAATTTGTAAATCGTCTGTTGAATGCCATGGAAAAAGCACAGTTCATTCTCAACATTCAGTGTCAACGTTCTCATGCATTCTTCTCATTTAGACGTAAGCGCATCGATGTTTTTGAGAATTGGAAATCGGATAACGGAAACAAAGTGTCGTCAAAAGCTATCAACCAAAACCAGACGTTTCAAATCTTTTTTTGGTGTCACCCCGTCTGTTTGTGAAATTATTTGGAAGAAAATCTGTAATCAAATACCACATGATTTCAAGCCGAAGTTCTTGCTGTGGGGTCTAAACTTCTTAAAGCAATATTCTATTGGGAATACGAGACACTTGCTCTTTAAAGCGGATGAGAAGACTATTCGGAAGTGGTCGTGGATTTCAGTCAAGCTTTTGTCTGATTTGAATGTGGTATTTTTTTTTCTTTTCGTGTTTTCCATTCGACATTTTTAACATTTGGCTTTTAGGTTAAATTAAAATTATTGTAAATAGATTATAGAAAAAACTAGCTATTAAAATCTGAACTGTACAACAACTATAAGGCTACCGCCTTGTGTACATTATGAATATATAAAAACATACAAATGGGAAAATAGAATAAATGGTTCTGTTGACGGTCAAACCGTGTTCGTTTCATTGGATGGCGTCGATTTTAAAATAAAGGAGCCGATTCCTTTCAGTCGCAAGTGGTACAGTCACAAGTTTAAAGGTCCGGGGTTGCGCTACGAAATTGGATTGAGCATTCGTAGCGGCAACATAGTGTGGAAGCATGGAGGATATCCATGTGGTGAATATTCAGACCTAAAAATTGCTCGTGAGGCATATATTCATGCGGTCGATGTCGGAGAAAAAACTTTAGCAGACAGAGGATACCGTGACGACAATTTCATTTTACCAACTCCAGGAACCGCCGCATTACATGGTCATTTGGTCATATAATGGCACGTTATGAGACTGTAACAAGAGGATGAAACAATTTAAAGCACTTAAACATTCCTTTCGCCATGAGTTGAGTAAACACCCAATGGTATTCCATGCTATAGCGAACTTAACTCAGCTCATGATTGTTAATGGTAAACCACTGTTTTCCGTTTGAGAAATAACGTCATGAATCCTAATGTCAATTGTTAGCTATTGAAAATAAAAAATCGAAAAAAGTACGAATGTTGTCATTTTCCCGCAGTTTCCTGCTGAGCAAATCGCTAAACTTTGAGAGAAAATAAGAGACTCAGATTTCTCGAAAAATGATCTAATCCCAATATTTTTGGCCCATGATTCATGGGTCTCAGAGACTATCTTCGATTCGGCCTGCAAAATTTCTGATTCCTAAAATAATAACATTAAATTTTTTTCTGTATATTCTGATACGTACGAAGAATGAAGTTGTTTGAAGAGGACTCTATTGCGTTTACCACGACGTTTGTAGCCAGTCGAATTTCAATCCGAGAGTAGGGGGAGCATCGACCATAATCCTTAGATGACGAATCAGCAATAAAAAAATGTCCGTCGGTCCATCGGTCCGTCCGTCACCACGATAACTCGAGTAAAACATAGCCAATCTTCAAAAACTTTTTTCCCTGAAAGGTAATCAAAAAATCTTTTATGGGATCAAACCTGGGCGCTGTTGGCCCAAGGACCGCCGAGCCAGGGCCGTTTAAGTGGTTTTTGGCCTACGAGTTTTTTGTACCTAACTCGTATAAATCTATTCCGATTTTCAAAAAATATTTTTTTTGTTTGAAAGATATAGGCATGGCCGACAATATCAAAGCTACTTTTGTCCTTAGGGTTCAAGTGGGCCTCATGTCGGTCCTATGGTCGGCCCTAACCAAAAAATTTTTTTTTTTTGCGATTTTGCAGAGCAAACTGAAGGTAACATTTTCGTCTATGGAAATATATGTCCGAGGGGCCCTAGGTCAGTACGAAGGTCGGCCCTAGGTCAGTACTAAGGTCGGCCCTAGCCAAATAAATGGTTTTTTGCTATATTGTGGAGAAAATCAAGGCGAACATTTTTCTCTATTTGGGCTTTCGGAAAGGGTTTTTACACCGTTTCTTCGGACGGGTTTGCAATATTGCAATATCTGCGATTTCCAATACAATTTAATGTGGACGTAAGGTAACTTAAATACGTTCGAGTCTTTTCCTAAAATCAACTTTGCTTGCCGCATCTATTCTGATACGTACAGGTCCCTTCATATGTTTAGACCCGTACGAATTTCGACCCAGTCGAATCTCGATCCGGGAGTAGGGGGGAGCATCAATCATGATCCTCAGATGACGAATAAGCTATAAAAAAAATGTCCGTCCGTCCGTCCGTCAACACAATAACTCGAGTAAAACTCATCCGAAGTAGTTTTTGGTATTTTGTACATAACTCGAGTAAATCATTTCCGATTTTCGTATTTTTTTTTGTTTGAAAGTTGTTGGTAAGGTCGACAATTTAAAGAAGAAATTTTTAGCTTTTGAGCCTTTAGACTTAGCTAGGGCACTAAAAACGAGTCTCTGCTAGGGCCTTACATGTTTTTATACATAACTCGAGTGGATCTTTCCCGATTTTCAAAAAAAAAAAATTTAATCGAAAAGAAGAAAATGGAAGAAAATTTTTTTATTAGAAGCCCTTGGACTCAGCCAGTACTCTGAAACTGAGTTTCCTCTAGGGCCCAACATGTTTCTTTACATAAATCGGGCAAATGCTGACCGATTTTGTTGATTATTCTTCATTAATGAGAGGTAATCGAGTACCGAATTATATTCAAAAACAAATTTATGCCCGGTGCCTGTGCTTAGGGCTCACGTGTGCCTCAGGTCGGTCGGCCCGAACCAAAAAAAAATTTGGATTGATTCTGGGCACAGTCGGTTTAAGGGCCGAAATATCGGCCAATAAACAAACGCAACTCAAAGAAAAACTCAAATTTGTTTCAATCAACCCAAGCAATACAACCGCAATACATTAGAACCTTGAAACAGCAACACAACAATTACAATATATAGCCGTTTAAGTGGTTTTTGGTCTTTTGTACATAAATTTAATAATCAATTTTTTGTTTGAAAGGTCTGGGCATGCCTGATAATTTTGGAGGAAACTGTTTTAACGTTGAGATTTTCTACTCAGCCAGGGCTCTAAAAGTGAATCTGTACTAGGGCCCAACGTGTTTTTTCTACATAAGTCGGGTAAATCTCATCCTTTTTTTCCTGAAAGATAATAAAAAAATTGATTACGAGATTGAATTCGGTCGAAAACTTTCGAAGTTACGGTCGAGAAATTGGTCAAAAACGTGGTGAAACTTTTAGAACGGAAATCGCTTTTGAAGGTTTTATGAAAGATATGGACATCAGAAAATCGCGAAATTTAAATTAGTGGAAATCTGTTGAGTGGCTCGGGCTGTAGTTGGGCCAAACTCACGCTCAATCCTTGGATATAATCTTTTCTAGATTTGAATGGTCTGAGACGTACTTCGGCAGAGCCTTTAACATTACCTTGGGTAATTTCTATGGATCTGTGAAACACTTACAGTAATAAAAAAACACAAAACGTTGGATTGTTTGCTTATTTGTATATTTAGATACGTTCAAGTGTTTTTGTAACATCCATTCTGTTTGCCACATCTATTCTGATACGTACGGGTCTTTGGTTATGTTTTTTCTTTAAAACTTGTTCGATTTGCGTAACAGAAGTTGAGTGCAAGGCCTATGAGCAAACGACCATTGATATCAAAAATAAACCAATTGTTAACATTGATGTGAGCTATTTTATTAACATCGTCAACGTCTGGTGCATCGGCTGCTTGTGCTAACAAAATGTATTCGGACCCGTACGAAGTACAAAGTACGTTTACTACAAACAACTTTATTGTAACATGTGAAATAGACCCGTACGTAACAGAATAAATGTGGCAAAACAGACAAAAAGGTTCGAACGTATCTAAATAAATATTGCCCCAACTCTTAAGTATTTGAAATTTCTTTTCTTTTATAGCAATTTTAGTTCAATTTAAAATTTCGTCCATTTCATATTGGATTGGAAATTGTCGAAACAAAAAACCGCAATGACAGCATTTTGTCTTCTAAACTCAACTGGCGTCGCCGTCGCGATATTTTCATATCAAAACTCATAAGCCAAACACGATCTATAGACATGTACAAGAGAACAGACGGAAATTGTGTTACTAAGTTTCCGTCAATAGATGGTATTGGTTTCACAAAATTATGACCGGTTTAACAATTTGGTCATCAATACAGCGAAGAAATGTGTGCCAAGGGGCTATCACAAGGAATACATTCCATGCTGGAATGAGGATAGCGACCGCATGTATGCCGAATTTCAGGAAAACGAGGACCCGGAGACTGCTAAGGAGCTTTTTTCGTATCCCGGCACCCGTCCTCGCGTTGCTGACCGGGAATCGAGATGATATGACAATATTTTCCGATGTGAAAAGCAACAATAAACGATGGGTTGCATATTTGCTTAGATTGCGATATTATGCTTATGCTCGTGCATCTCGCAATTTGAATTGTGTGTCAAGTGGGAATGACCGCGAGTTATTTCTCAATAAATTTTTGATAAATAATTTCGCGGTAGGGGAAAGACTTACTGGGACGGTGACAAAAGTCATGTCTGGAAGTCTAGTTCTGAATAACCCGGGCACCGGGACGAACACCCGATGCAGTTATTAAGTAGTTAAGATCACAAGAATTATAACTATTGCAATAAATACAAGTGTGAATCTTCCCAAGTTGTACAAATGGTTTTTTATTCGCATGTACAGTGAGAGCGATAACAAATGCATACCGGCCCGGTGCATGGCTGATTGAGAACTCTGAGAACTTTTAAAGTCTCTAGACGCCGAAAGGAGGCAGCGTATGGTCGAAACGGTTGAAAACATCGACATGAGGCAGCAAGGCTCGGAACAGTTCGGGTTTGACCTGACCTGAACCTGAAGTCATATGACCTGAAAAATTCTAAAGGCAAATATTATGAATGTTTGACCAAAGAATGTGCAAATAGAGATTTTAAATCGATTAAGAGCAATCTTTGTAACAAAGATGTTTTTCTAGCGATAGTTTTTTTATAAAAAATTGTCATTTTCAAAAAAGTACCTAAATAGCTGTTTACACTCATCGTTCATTAATCTAGTAGTTGAGCTATTTTTTGTGATTATTTTGTGTCTATGGTAGAATAAGTACGTAACTCTTCACTAGTTTTGAACTCGGCACCAGGCTGCGTACTTTATAAATTTGATTTACAATGTAGAAGGCAGCCTGGTGCCGAAAAGGGCTCGGTATAATCGAAACGGCTGTCATGAATACTATACGTCATACAAATTGCAGATCGCCACTAGGCTGCGTGCTTAAACTTTCGTATTATGAATGTAGATGGCAGCAGCAGCCTGGTGCCAAATTGAAACTTATGTGACATGTATAATTCACTCCTGTCTACATTTTGGCAAAAAACAGATTGGCAGCACCAGGCTACCATCTACATTGTAAGCTCTACCACTTTAGTACGCAGCCTGGGTTAGCGAATCTGTTTTTGCCAAAATGTAGACAGTAGTAAATTATATATGTCACATAAGTTTCTGTTCGGCACCAGGCTGCTGCTGGGTCTCAAATGGTGTGGTATGCGTAATATAGTACTCCTTATGTACCTTAGCCTCTATCCACCTACTCCTACATCCTATCCTACCCGTGGTGACACCTGTCATAGTGAGCAACCCACATGAACGATCAGGTAACCAACCCTGGTGTATTAGTGTGGGTCACTTAGCAGAAGGATGAGGGGGGCTGTCTTCGGGTAGTACCTCAACGTCACGTAGAGCGAGGGCCGAAGGCAGTTAGGCGCTATCAAGATGGGATAGTACCTCAGCATGGTGGCGGATGATCTCAACAGCAAGGGACAACGGCAGCATGCAAAGTCCGAGTCAGCAGGACTACCATCACTCACCAACCTGCACCGGCCAGCGTGGTGTTTTAACGGCTAAAACCCCCCCGAAGATGAAGAGCACAACCAGGAAAAATCGGCCCTCAGTTCCCAGCCGCTCGTTGATCCCTGACTCCGACAACGGTCAGACCAGACGACGAGCAGAGGGTGCTAAGAATCCCTGGGTTACAATAGGTTGTCACACCGGACTATACATTGCCACGTATAACACTCGAACGCTATCATCGAACGAAAAACTTCTCGAATTGGAGTCGGCACTGGAAAAGATCAAATGGGACATTGTCGGATTGAGCGAAGTCAGGCGACGTGGTGAAGAATGCTTGAAGTTGAAATCAGGAAGCACTTTGTACTACCGTGGAAGCGATAGCCAAACAGCGATGCATGGTGTAGGACTGCTCATCAGCAAACGCTGGTCGAACCGTATAATCCAAATCAACAGCATCTCCGACAGAGTCATCTATGTGCGGCTGAAGATAAATGCGATGTACAGTTTGAAAGTCACCCAAGCGTACGCACCGACGACGGATCACGACGACGAAGAAATTGAAAGCTTCTATGAAGATGTCTCCAAAGCGATTGAAGAAAACAGAGCTCAATATCAGTTGCTAGTCGGCGATTTCAATGCCAAATTGGGAAAAGGAGAAGACGTTGCAGAAACTTCGATTGGAACGTTTGGTTACGATCAGAGGAACGAACGAGGAGATACTTTGCTGAATTTTCTCCAACAACAAGGAATTTTCGCAATGAACTCATTTTTCTCCGGTAAGGTTCAGAGGAAGTGGACTTGGGCCAGTGCAGACGGCAGAACAAAGAACGAGATCGATACATCATATCGAACCGCAAATCGATTGTCAAGGATGTTACTGTGCTTAACCGTTTCACAACAGGCAGCGATCATCGAATGGTGCGAGCCAAAGTCGTCTTGAACACACGGACAGAGAGAGAAAAGTTGGTCAAGAAAAAAGTCGTTTTAGACATGGAACGCCTGAAAGAACAAAGCGACGCATTTAAGGAAGCTATGGACAACGAACTGAACGGAACGAATTCACACACTGCAACGATTGATGAGCTGACAGAAAGAATAGTGACCTCAGTGAGAAGCTTCCTGGAAACCAGATGCCGATCTACATGCACTAAAGAGTCGAAGCTCAGCAAGGAAACGCTAGACCTAATAGCAGAAAGACTGGATTTGGTGAAAGGTGGAAAGCGAGACACTGTTGAATACAAAGACAAAACGAAAGCCATCAACAAGAAAAGGAAAACCGATCTGCGACAATACAACGTGAAACTGGCCATGAACGCTATCGAAGCAAATGGGAATATGAAAGTATTACGAGCGAAACGGGCGAACGGGTACAGACAAATTTTTAAATTGCGCGATACGGCGGGCGTCATACAAACAGATCAGGACAAGGTATTGGACATCGCGCGAGAGTTCTATGAGGACCTTTTTACGTCGGTTCGAGCCAAACTACCGGCAGAAAGAGCAAAAGCGAGACCGGTGATAATGAACGTTGGTTCCGAAGATTTGCCGGACATAACGATTAACGAAGTACAGGCTTCGTTAGACGAAATGAAGAACAGAAAAGCTCCAGGTGACGACGACATTCCGATCGAAGCAATCAAAGAAGGCGGACCCACACTGCTCAAAATGACAACGGATCTGTTCAACACGTGTCTCGAACAAGAGAAAATACCAGAATCATGGGAAAACGCAGTCATCACTTTGCTGCACAAGAAAGGAGACATCACGAAACTGGAAAACTACAGGCCCATCAGTTTGATCTCGCACCTCTACAAACTGTTTATGAAGGTGATAACGAAACGGATCACAAAGAAGCTAGACTTCTACCAGCCGATCGAACAAGCAGGGTTTCGTTCCGGATTCAGCACAAATGACCACTTGCAAGTGATGAGAAGTCTAATAGAAAAATGCAACGAATACAAATTCATCATCGCGATATGCTTCATAGACTTCGAAAAAGCGTTCGATTCGGTCGAATTATGGTCGATTTTAGACTCCTTGGACGATTGTCGGATTGACTCGAGATATACCCGGATGATAAAACATATCTACGAGCACGCAACGTCGTGCGTCAAACTGCATAAAACCACCGATCAATTTCGAATTGGAAGAGGAGTCCGTCAAGGAGATACCATTTCACCGAAATTGTTCACGTCAGCTCTGGAAACGGTTTTTAAAAAGCTTGATTGGAGTGAACTGGGAATCAACATAAATGGGAAGTTTCTGAACAACCTTCGATTCGCCGACGACATTGCCCTGACATCAACGACTCTGGAACAGATTGAAGCGATGCTGTTGCAGCTCAACGAGGAAGCCCAAAACATCGGTTTGAAGATGAACATGTCGAAAACGAAAGTGATGACAAACATCGATGGTGCTACACCAATCAAGATCGGAGACGAGGAAATTGAAATCGTGAATTCGTACAAGTATCTCGGCCACGTCATGAAGCTCGGTCTCGACAACCAAACGGCTGAAATAAAGAGAAGGATCGGTCTCGGTTGGGCGGCGTTCGGCAAGTTACGGGACATCTTCAAGAGCAACATGAGCAACAGTCTGAAGAGGAAAGTGTTCGATATGTGTGTGCTGCCGGTCCTGACATACGGAGCCGAGACTCTCACGATCACCAAAGCATCAGCGAACAAATTGAGAGTTGCACAGAGGGCAATGGAAAGGGCAATGCTAGGAATCACACTCAGGGACAAAATGACAAATGAGTGGATCCGGCGACAAACGAGAGTCATCGATGTCATGACACGAATAGCGTCGCTCAAGTGGAATTGGGCTGGTCATATTGCCAGAATGACCGACGATCGATGGACGAAAACTATAATGCAATGGCGGCCACCAACGAAACGACCGATGGAACGTCCACCGGAAAGATGGACCAACGATATCAAAAGAACGGCAGGCACGACGTGGCAGCAAGTGGCAATGGACCGAAAAAAGTGGCGATCTATGGGGGAGGCCTACATCCAGCAGTGGATATAAAAGGCTAAGGAAGAAGAAGAAGAAGACCAGGCTGCTGCTACTGCAACCTTCATTTATAAAACAAAAGTTTAAGCACGCAGCCTAGTGCCGACTTGAAATTTGTATGACGTATTGTGTTCATTATTGCCGTTACGACGACAACGATCGATTTTCGGCATCAGGCTGCCTTCTGCATTGTAAATCAAATTTATCACGTACGCAGCCTGCGGCCGAGTTCGAAACTAGTGAACAGTTGCGTACTTTTTCCACCATGCAACATTGTTATAGACACTTTTTCAGTACCAGACTAGGCAGCTCAAATACAGCGAAAGATTTGTTAAATAACTAAGGTATCAAAAAAGTAGCTCCACTACTAGATTAACAAAAGTTGAGAAAAAACTCGCCATTCCTACACTTACTTTATTCTCAGTCGACGATCCAGTGGACACTATTACTGAGAGCAGGCTATTTACATTGTACATCAGAACACAATGTTGATGGAGATGGAGATAAGAAAAACTTGACATTACATAAATAATGTGAATGGCGAAGTAAACTCATAAAAACTCGACATTTATATGAAAACTTTATTTTGTCGGGTCAATCAGGTCAGGTCAAGTCAAAACAGGTTCAGGTCAGATCAGGTCAGGTCACAGCTTACAAAATCAGGTTCAGGTCAACTCAGGTTTCAGGTTCCTGTTCCGAGCCTTAAGACAGAGCAGTAGGAAAGGTTGGTCAGTTATAAGAAAACTGGGCGCGGCTCCTGAGCTCTGCAGGAGAAAACCAAAAATCAGAGCCGATCAAATAGCCCGACGAAGTGCTCAATCTTCCAAGGCGCCGTCAAAGAAATTCTTCACCAGAAAGGTAATTCTAGCTTATCAACTAATGCGGAAAAAAACTCCCACCTCCGGTGACGTATTCAAAGCTTTTAATGTCGACGATGTAAACTTTGCCAAACTGAACATAAAAAACGGCAAAGCAAAAGGTTTTGTCGCTATATATCCGGAATTCTTAATACGCTGGACTCAGAGCCACATTATGGCTAGCACGGTTCTTCTCAAACATAGTCGCTAAGAACACTCTTAAATCAAATAAATCAAGTAAATCAACGATAAATCGAGTAAATCAAGTAAATCACAGGAAACCAGTTAATCACGGTAAATCACGGTAAATCAAAAATTTTTCTCAAATCACAGAATATCTACTTCGATTTAAAAGTGGGTAGCCCCTCGATGAAAACCGAATTTTCTGGCTCGTGCTCGAAAACGACTCGATAAATTTTCTTGAAATTTTACGGGGACCTTCGGGTGGGCATTATACGTCATATGAGATTTAAAAAAAGGGGGTGGGGGTACCGGCCTCGTTTGGGAGCCAGAGCTCTTAGAAGGCGGCATATAATAAAACCCATATAAAAGAATGTTTTGTATGTGTCTGAGTGTATTCAAAGTATGGGTCAAATATGAGCAAAATTTTTTAGGATGGAGAAAGATGTTTGCTGTCAATGGAAAAGATATTGTGTTGGGTGTGTAGTTTGTCAGGCAACAAAATGGCCACAAAATGGCAACAAATGGCCAACAAAATGACCGATGGTGCTAAGGGACGAACTTAGGGGGAAAAAAAAAGTTTTTTTTTTGTTGAAGATAGATGTTTCGTGTCAAAGGAAATTTTTTTTCGCTGAAATTTTTTTTTCGTCGAAACTATTTTTCGGTAAAAATTTTTTTCGCTGAAAAAAAGGGTTTTTGTTGTTATGTTATCAGCGGGAAATATGTTAATGTTGTTAGTTTGGTATACAAGTCCCTTGATGATGAGCAACTTCGTGCTCGAAACTGCAGTATAGGCAAACAAAAAAAGACAAATTTTGGCATAATTGTTTGTAAATAATAAACTAAGAAATTTCTGTTAAGTTTTAAAGAATTGTGCCGAGTTTCACGAGCCGAGTAATTTTTGTTTACGAAAATAGTTTTACTCTTGGCTATTTTTCAAAAGAATCCCTTACTTACCTTACTTACCGTTTAGTCGGACTAATACTTCTGGTTCAAAAAACAAATAAAAGAATTTCATTTGCATTTCAATTAAAATATATTGATAAGTTCCTTCGTTTTTAAACTTTTTTGAGCTCAGTATACATACCAACATAATTGACCAATTAATTAAAAAAAATTAAGAAAATTTTAGAAAAATCACAAATTTTTGCCATTTTACATTCGAAACAGAATTTCAAATTCTAATTGAAGCAGAGGAATCCGTGCAGTATTCTTGGACAATCCAATTGCTTCAAAACTGTTAAGGCATCCTGTGTATTATGATTTAGAAACGCATGTCTTCTAAGTGCCAGTCGTGACAAATTCAGTAGGGAAATATTTTGTGGACCTGCATGCTGTTCTTTAAAGAAATTGAAATAATGCAGTAACCAGTCTTCTGATGCATTGAAAGGGGCGTTTACACAAATATTATCGTTTGTCTCTTCCATATCCGAATCAGTTTCTTCCAAATCCAAGTCAGGTAAATGATCATCAAAACACATTTTCATATGTCGACACATAGACGTCATTGATAAAGTCCCTGCTCTACCTGCTGTCGCCAAGATATCAAATCCATATCGTAGAAGGTTTTTCCCAAAGTTACGCAAAATTTCGTCCGATGGCATCGCAAGTCGTGTTGACAAAAAAAGTTGGCGCATGATTCCGGAAGTGCAAAATTTATAACCCATTTGCACGATTTCTGCGATGTATTCGTTGGCCAATGCTTTATCTTTCGAAAATAATTCGAACAGCTCTACCAAAAAATGAACGTATATTTCTTCCAATTTCGCCTTCTCACCAAGTTTCCATGCCTCCGTACTATTAATGTCTTCGATGTCTTGCTCAAAGTTTTTTAAAAAGAGCAACACAAGCAACGAAAAATCGTTTGCAATTTCGGCAGCCATTACTTTCTCCATTAAATGAATTTTACGATCGCTTGATGAAAATGCAAATTCAACAATTTCTTGAAATCGCTGCTTAGCGATGGGTCTCATGTTTCCGTGGTCTTTATACCAACAGCATTCGATTAACAATAGGTTCAGCTGAAACGATTGAGCCGACGGTGTTTTGTGCGACCGTGAAAAGAATTCCAATCCAACTTTGAAATGAGTGTCTGAGTCTATAGCTACCGCAAAACATGTGCGCATAAACAGGAAGCAAGGAATCCATCCGAAACTATTTGCTGCCCAAGGATCACAATCAAGTTCGTTTAGATAATACCGAATAATGTCCTGTCGTAGAAACATTGCAGCTAAATGTAAACTATTAGATTCGTTTTTGTTTTGATGCTTCACGTCAGCTCCTAGCTCCACTAATTTTTTAATCACTTCCAAAGGTTGAAATTGCATGGCATGTTGTAATGAATCTCGTCCAAATTTGTCGTAGCGGTTGATTAAGTCTTTATTCACTTTGCACAGCGTATCTATCATTTCTATTGTATGCTCCGTTGCATATAAAGTTTATAAAAGACTGGAGTTCTATTTTACGATAACAGCTTTATTCGTGGATAATTTATAAAAATATGTAATCTCTTCTTTAATGTTCTTGAAAATGCGCCTAGAATGGCACCACTGGGTGATACGTCCGCAACGGAGTTAATACAGAAGGTGTATGTCGTTATGATGAGTATCTGTTGCGTAAACGATATGTATGTGTTGCCAAATTGCTGATGATAAATCTTGTTGATAATGCCTAACCGTATGAGTCACGTCCCTATATTAAACTAAAGAATCAGGGAATGATGTTAAAAGCCAGTTGCTAGCGAAGTTAACACCACGGGGCATGGACCTCAAGAATTGTACGCTGCTATACGACCAGTATTTATACCAACCAAACCGTCATGGCGTCTAGTCTCGAAGTTTCGATGACGTTGTTTGTGTTGTGTCACTGTCATATTGAATGCGTTCACTTTTGATCGAATGGTACATGTGTTGCGATATTTTAGGGTTGCCAAGTTATTTTCTGCTTTCATATTAAAATGTTGTTGTCAATGAACAGAATATTGTGGTGTGGTACTACAATCTCCCCCTCTGGTTGCGAAGACGTCTCGACGAGTGAACCAGTGTTGGTGGGTTGTGAATGGGTGTCGTTTGTTGAGCAGGAGGTATCGACGGATGAAGTGGTTGACCAGATAATGTCGGTTGACCAGATGATTTTGGTTGACCCGATGATGTTGGTTGACCAGGTAATGTTGGTTGACCAGGTGATATAGGTTGACCAGGTGATGTAAGTCGACCAGGTGATGTAAGTTGACCAGGTGATGTTGGTTGATTTGTTGAATTTGATTGACCAACTGTGTTTTTCTTCGGCCGGCCCCTTTTTCGGATTGGGTTGATTGGCTGTGCGTTACCCTCTATTGCGTCATGAACGGGTGTTAATGCTGAAGCGTGATAGGTGCCCACTATAACTTCTGGGTCTGTGATCGTGCGAATTACAAAACTTGCCGCGCCATGTTTTTCTTTGATGACGTATGGTCCGTCACGTTTTGGTTGAAATTTGGCAGTCGTCTGATTTTTAGCTTTGCTTAATATATGTGACGTGACCCATACTCGTTGACCAGGCTGTAGTTTCGGACAGGGTTCCCGTCGACCGTCTTGGTATTTTTGATTATAATCTTGTCGCTTCTCCAGGTTATCTCTGGCTTGATGTAACGTATTTCCTAGTTCCACTAACCTTGGTACAATTTCTGGTACAAAATTCGACGATACTGTTATGGCTCGGATATCCCTGTTAACATCGTCCGGAGTTCGCAATTCTCGTCCAAATGTTAAGTAAGCCGCTGTGAATCCATTACTCGTACTTCGTGCTGTATTCATAGCAAATCGAATCGCTGGTAATCTCCGTGCCCAGGATGTGTGATCATTCTGCACATATATAGCTAATTGTGTTTTTAAATCTCTGTTGCGCCTTTCAACTGGGTTTGTTTCAGGATGATACACCGGTAATAATACCTGTTGTATTCCTAGTGACAGTGTTACTTGTTGCATTATTGCCGATACAAACTGTGGTCCATTATCGCTTATAATTTTTCGTGGCGTACCATAGCGTAGGATTATTTCATTTATTAATGCCTCTGAGCATTGTATTGCTATTGCCTCCTTTAGTGGAAAAACTTCTAGCCATTTACTTGCGACGTCTTTAATTATGAAAACATGTCTAAATCCTTCGTTGGTTGCGGGTAGTGGGCCAAACAAATCCACTGCTATTATCTCAAATCGTTGTTGATGCGGCATACTTTGCATTAGACCTATGGGTTTTTTATTTGATGGTTTATATCGTTGACACTCGATACATTGTTTTACGTATTCCATTACATCTTTGCGAAGACCTTTCCAATAATATCGTGTAGTTATCCTGGCCATGGTTTTTTCTACTCCATAGTGCCCTGCCATCTCATTACCGTGATAAATTTGCAGTATTTTCTTTTGCGCTTATTTTGGTATTACTAATTGTGCCTCTTCATTGTCATCCGTGTATCTGTATAAGACTCCATTGTTCATGATGTAGCCCCGATTTTAATTCCGTTGTTGAAATTCATCATTCTGTTCCAAGCTGTTTATGATGGATTTTAAATTTTCATCTTTCCGTTGCTCCTCTCGAACCTCTTGGGCCCCTTGTCTAGGTACCTCGATTTCCACTGAGCATAGTTCATGCTTCGTTTCTAATGGTGGTCTGGATAATGTGTCCGCTATTATATTAGATTTACCCGGTATATAATTTACTGTGAGGTTAAATTCTTGTATTCTCAAAGCCCAACGAGCTAAGCGACTTGCCGGTGCTTTTAAAGTCATTAACCATTTCAAAGGTTGATGGTCAGTCTGTACACGAATTTCCGCACATTCTACATAACCTCTAAATTTATCCAATGCCCACACTATCGCCAGAGCTTCACGTTCTGTTGTCGTGTAATTTCTTTCTGCTGGTATTAACAGTCGACTCGCGTATTCTGTGAGGTGTTCTTTTTCTCCCTCCCCCTGGAGTAAAACTGCTCCCAGCGCATAATTGCTGGCATCTGTGCGTAAATAAAAAGGTTCCTTATCATCTGCTTGCTGTAAGATTGGAGCTGAGGTTAGCCTTTTTTTTAGATCATCGAATGCCTGTTGTTGTTCAATTCCCCAGGCCCATATTGCGTCCTTTCGTAATAATTTGGTTAAAGGTTGAGAAATAGCAGAGAAATTTTCTATAAACCGGCGATACCAAGAACACGTTTGGACAAAGGACATTACTTGTTTCACTGTTTTGGGGGGTGATCGTTCACTAATTGCAGTTACTTTCTGTGGATCTGTTTTCAATCCCTCCGGTGTGATAATATGGCCCAGATATTTTATGCGGCTGCAGCAAAATTTACATTTTCCTTTGTTTACTCTCAGGTTAAATTGCTTTAATTTGTTGAAAACCTTATCTAAATCAATTAAATGCTGTTCATATGTGTAAGAGCGTATAATTAAGTCATCCAAATAAGCTAATAAACAAATATCGCTTAATTCACTTTTTATTTTATCAATTAGGCGTTGAAATGTAGCCGGTGCGTTCCGAAGACCGAATGGCATTCTTTTAAACATGAACGTTCCCAATGGTGTGATAAACCCAGTTTTATATTGGTGGTCTTTATCCATTGCAATTTGCCAGTATCCTGATCGTAGATCCATTGTTGTCATAAATGGAGTTGTTTTAGCTTCGTGGAGTAGATCGTCGATTCGTGGTAACGGGTAACGATCTGGGATGGTTTTTGCATTAAGTTGGCGATAATCCACGCAAAAACGTATTCCTCCCCTGGTTTCTTGATTAAAACCACTGGAGATGCCCACGGAGATTTTGTTTCTTCAATAATATCTCCTTCCAACATTTTATTTATCTCTTCTCGTAGAATTTCTCGCTTCTGAAGCGTCATTCGATATGCTGGACTGGCGATTGGCTGTTCGTCTGTTATATTGATATAGTGTACGGTATGCTGTGTCGGTGGGCCAAATTCTTCAAATATAGTGGCATGTTTATCCAGGAGTTGGTTTAAATTTTCACGCTCATCTAACGTCAACAGTTCGTTTTCATTTATTTCACAATCCAACGTTGCGATGTCCGTTGTAATCATGACATCCTCGAATAAATCTTGTATTTCAGTGAGCAGAGCTGCAGGTACTCCTTCTGGTATTGAAATGGCTTGCTGCCCTTTTTCCTGTTGGTTTATTAGTGCTTCGACACCTACATAGGATTTTTTCTTCCGTTTCGGTGCTGTTGCTGCTTCTGGGGTTGTCGGTATTGGTGACAGCATTTTTGGGTTCTCTTTCCACTGCAGAATTTCTCGCACGAGATGTGAATCTGGGCTATTTGATTCGGTGAAAACTTGAAAGATCGATGCCACTGGAATATCTTGTGGAGGTGCTGGTTTCTTAAATTGATAGTCATCGTTCTTCTTAAATAATGGCAATATAGGTGAAACTGTTTTCTTGTGAGTTACCACATTTGTTACTTGGTTGGGTGCTTTGCTGGGGACTAATACCAAGTCATGCCAATTGGATGGTGTGTCCCTAAACCACCATGCTCGTTGTCCCGGATCTAAGACCATTCCACTATTTTCTAAAAAGTCGTAGCCCAATAGCGTGCGATTGTCTATAGCTTCTGGCAGATGAATCATAACTTCTTTCTGCAATGATGATTTTAGTGCGAACTGCGATTACACTTTGTGTTGTAGTCTCGCCCGTGGCTACTGTTATATCGACCACCATTTTCTTAAATTTATTCGCTTTATTTTGAATTAAGCATTGGAATAGTCGAGTTCCTGCCAAACTGATACGAGCCCCGGTGTCAATGTGCGCTGTTCCAAATGATCCACCGATACATGTTGGAATTGTTGGTATATCACGACCAAGTTTTAAATGCAAGGAGTAAAATTCTTTGTATTCTCTTTGCACCGTCACACTATTGTCTTTGCATTTCGGACAGTTGCTTCGCACATAACCTGGAGTCTTACATTCAATACATTGAATGCCTTGGGGTCTCCGTTTTTCGCTGCTAAAACATCACTTCTGGTTGCCTCCTTCCGTGTCAATTTCCTGCACTCGTCTATCGTGTGGCCTCTGAAGTTGCAGTAGTCACATCTTTTCTCGGTAACTTGTGATTGCCGGTTACGACGTTTTTCACGAAGATTTCTTTCTGCTTCTCTGGCATATATTAGCAATTCGTCCAAGGTATGAATATCGAACTGGGTAACTTTCTGGCGAATGTCCGTGTTCATTAATGCTAACACCATATTAACTTGCACTTCTGTAGCCGGACGTTGTTTCATATGCGAAAATAAATTCCTCACTTCACAAACGAACTCATCGCATGATTCACTTGTTGTCTGCTTTCTGCGAAAAATCTCTTGGAACAGCAAATAATCCGGTTTCGGAGGTGCGTAATGTTCTCGAATTAACTCGATCGCCTTTTTCCAATTAGGAACATCATGGTGAATTCCATCCCACCACGTAGCTGCTTTTTCTGTAAAAGTGTATCTTAGTGTTTTTAGTGCGTCTTCGTCGGAAATATTTTGAGTGAGTTTAAAAAGCTCAATTGCTCCAATAAATTCTTCGACGATATGTGGTCGCCTTATTCCATTAAATTTATGGGTGCAGTCATGGAATGTTTTCTTCGGTCCCATGCTAATTGTTTGTAGTAACGATAGAAATTGATCATGTGTTTTAGCCGTTGTTATGTTTGCACTAGCTGTGGTCAACTCTGAATGCGACTGAGTTGACATGGATTGAATAGATATTGCTGGGTGCGTGATTGTTGGTTTGAAAATTGTAACATCTGAGGACTGAGTCGACTCGGTTGAAATCGTTGGTGGTGGTGTTCGTAACATATTACGAGACTGACCGTTTGTGTTATGATTTTGGGCTATTTCTACCGCAACAGTTAATGGCGGTGGTTGCGTAGCACTTGTGTTTTCCGAGGAATGGATCGACTCGGTTGAATTTGTAGATGACGTCGGTGTTCGCAAAATGTTCCGGGGCAGATCGTTCTCTGATGATTGATTGTGCTCTGGAGTCCTAGGTATTAGGGCTGCTTTTCCCGTTGCCTTGCTGCGTGTATTTGTTGCCATGTCAAGTTTTTAGCACAACTAAAGTGATACTAAATATCAATATAGATCCCTGGAACTAAACTGCTGGCGTACAAAAACCCCTTCTCTTATCAATTTTATTCGGTGGTTACTCGGCTAACTACGTTTCTTCCGAACCACTAGTTGGGCGCCAGTTATAAAAGACTGGAGTTCTATTTTACGATAACAGCTTTATTCGTGGATAATTTATAAAAATATGTAATCTCTTCTTTAATGTTCTTGAAAATGCGCCTAGAATGGCACCACTGGGTGATACGTCCGCAACGGAGTTAATACAGAAGGTGTATGTCGTTATGATGAGTCTCTGTTGCGTAAACGATATGTATGTGTTGCCAAATTGCTGATGATAAATCTTGTTGATAATGTCTAACCGTATGAGTCACGTCCCTATATTAAACTAAAGAATCAGGGAATGATGTTAAAAGCCAGTTGCTAGCGAAGTTAACACCACGGGGCATGGACCTCAAGAATTGTACGCTGCTATACGACCAGTATTTATACCAACCAAACCGTCATGGCGTCTAGTCTCGAAGTTTCGATGACGTTGTTTGTGTTGTGTCACTGTCATATTGAATGCGTTCACTTTTGATCGAATGGTACATGTGTTGCGATATTTTAGGGTTGCCAAGTTATTTTCTGCTTTCATATTAAAATGTTGTTGTCAATGAACAGAATATTGTGGTGTGGTACTACAAGTTTCTAAATTGATTTTAAGTGTTCTTAAAGATTTCTTCGGATTCATTGCCGTTATTAGGGACGTGTTTCCATCTTTGTCTACAGCATTCACGTCGAGTTGTAATAAATAGTTCACTGCTTCGATGTCGCCGTGATATACGGCCCAAAGAAGACAGTTTCTTCCATATTTTACGTCCGTTAAACGAAATAAAGCGCTCCTATCTTTGCGCCTTTCTATGATAATTTTCATTTGTTTAAAACAACCGGACTCACAAGCACTTATAAACGATGCCATTTTAATTGAAAGACAATTTTTCGTTAAATGTTGATAACAAGCGAATGAATATAACTCACGAAACTAAACTACCGACTTTGTTGAAAGACTTGAAACGAATGAAAGAATCAGGTCAATGTTGTCGAATTATATAGGAAAAGAATTCCCCACTTCACACACTCAAACCCCCCACTTCACAACACACAAACCCCACACTTCACAACACGCAAACCCCCCACTTCACAACACACAAACCCCCAGCTTCACAACACACAAACCCCCCACTTCACAACACATTTAGCAATTTGCATACGATCGAAGATTGTTTCAGAATACCTCAAAACAGGTAAAGCGCCGTTCATAATATTAATAAAAAATTGAATTTTACTTTGTAAATGGAAAGTTTCAATTTGATAACTGTCATGGGACTGTAATGGGACAACGTTTGCAGATATACCTTTTTAATGGATGACAAATGGTATTTTACCGAGAATTAAGCTAGATCCTGAATTGTTTTGTATTTTATTTCGATAAGTTGGGGTTATAGGAGGAACGGGGTTGCCCCATGTCACATAATAATTTCTTTTTTATTATTTATATCGATTTCAAGTCCTTCATTCAAATAATTCGCGCGAATATTTACTCACAGCAGCTACAGAATAACATATTTGTTTGTCACATTAGTACCAACAAAATATATGAACTTTTCAATTTGAAAACGTCAGAAAGTCAACGTTTGAATTGAACTGAATCGTGTTTGAATTAATGAAGTAATTTAGGCTGTAGGCAAGATGCAATTTTTCTGAATCCGTTGTAAAGATCCTACCTGCTTGGTGCTTACCTATACCGAAAGCGTAATCTAAAATTGTTAGACTTTCGTTGTGACATAACTTGCGTAGTACCAATAAAATATTTCGCTTGGACACTCCCAACTTTTCAGAAGTCAAATCGATGAGGACTCTTGTGAGATTCCGGTGTAATGAGTCAAATTCTTTAACATCATCTTCATTGTGAAATCACAAATTACTGTCTCGTCCTTTTCGGACAAACCGGAATCGACATCATAAACATTTTCATCAAAATTGTCTTCACTTAATCCTTCGCTTTCATCGTCTTCTTCGATTTCACTAAGACTGGGCTCATAAAGTGAATGTCAAGACAAGGAAGTTTTTCAGATATTTTTCCCAATTTTTTGTTTTTTCGTTGGGACATCCAGGCACGAAACACTTCTTCGACGGCGCCACTATAAACAAAATTAAATGAACATTAAGTTGCACATAATTTCAAAATAATCGCTTTCGTACATACTTTTGAACTCTTATTTTCAATTTAAAAAAATCCGTAAATTGTTCGCCAAAAAACATCAAACTGCCACAATGTTTACGTTGTGACAACAAAATGTAGCCAACTTAAAAAAGTTATTATTTCTATTACACACGAAAACTGACAAGGTTCGATCATGTACGAGTATGGTGTTACAGCAAAATCCTTTAGCCACAGTTTTTAATTTATATAAAATAAAATAAGAGTCGAACTAAGTTTTTGAAAGCAAATTTCGGATAAATAGAATATCTTATCTGGGTCTCCAGACTTTGGACTACATCCTAGAGGTATTCCCAAAAGAATTTTTGTTTATCATTTTTACGACGCGATAACTTCAATAATTCTTAACGGATTTCAACGAAGAATAAAATTCATGAGGTTCAGTTCGAAAATGGGCTGTATCGATCCAATAATCTCAAAGATATTATTAAAGTCCGATGCTATTGGCATGCGCGTGCCAATAGCCTCCCTTGGTCACTATTGGCAGGCAACGATTATGATACAAACGTATCGCGGCGAAATCATGTAAAATCACGTTTGTATCATAATCGTCGCCTGCCAATAGTCTCCAGTGGGCACTTTTATTTTGCATAATATCGTCTTGCCTTTTGTAAGCAACAAATAAATTTAACTGCATTTTTTCTTTAAAAATTGGAGGTTCGTCAAAACTGCCGTGGATATGTCCTCTGTTCTATTTCTCTTTAGCATGTGAAATTATGTACGTGTCTGCTTGCAAATTGTGTTGGCAGATACGTAAATCTATGAATATTTGGTTGGAAGTTATGTTCTTATCATCAATTTAAATAGTTCTCTTATAGTTCTAGTGATATGGATCATCCCTACCAATTCAAGAAGTGGTCATATCCCAGGATTGAGGCATTTTTACCCAAAACCCTGAAACACGTTTACCCTTAAATTTCATTCTCTACAACTTTGCTTTTGACAGTGAATCTCCATATTGCATAGTCCCAGTGGCCGGACCCCTGACCCGATTCCCACACAAAATTTTTCTCAATTTTCTGACTTCAAATCCTTTCATTTGACACCAACATGAGCAATCTCCTTGCTATACTTGCTGAGACATTTGCGAAAAAGCTTGACCGACCCTCAAAAAGCCATGTTTTTGGTCACTTCCTCGGCCATATCTCCGGAACCACCGGATCGATTTTGCTCATCTTCGAAGTTGAATCATAGGATGCATGTATCTTTTAGGGGAAAAAAGTTTCTATGAGTTATTTCCACACTCATTTGCTCATTTCTGTTAGGAAATGAAATTTCTATGAATTATTTCCACACTTATTTAAAATTTATTCGAAAGCAACGCAATGTGATGTTTGTCGGATACGTTGATTTTGCTGAACATGTTTTCAGCCTGGAAAATGACACATTGTTGTGTTGCTTACGAGACGGTAATGAAAACTTTGCAGAGCATGTTAGTTACCTTAGTGTGTGAGTGTGAATGACGTCACGAAAATGAAATTATTCAATTATTCAACAAACGGTATTGTTATTTCGATAAACGTCATACTTTTTTCAATAAACGATATGGTTGCTCATCATTTGGTGTCATATGATGTCATAATATATCCATAATTATTGGATTCAAAATTGATTTTGTTTACATAAATATTTGACGTTTATTACGAAATGTAGATAGTTTCTTCAACAATCCGTCTACAACATGACAAAATCAGTACCGTATTAACCGTATTAAATGGGCAATCGCCCAGGGCGCTGGGAAAATGGGGGCGCTGGAAATGATAGTGTTACGAAAATACATTTTAATCAAATTTATTAATATTAATAAATTGCGTATAATATGCAAAAAACAGCCTGCGGCGCGCGCATATTACACCAAGCAATACCGTTTCGTTTATTTATTGCTATGGTGTACCGATATTGACAACTAGAAAAGCCATGGGTCAGATAACTTACGTAACATTATAGCAATGTTAGGAAAGTACACAGGACACAATTTTTAAGAGAACTCTTCTGGCTATGCGTGAAGTATGATGACGTATCAAACTTAGACTACAATCTTTCGGTCCTCGATTTCAGCATGATTTTTAATTTGAATGTCATTTTGGTAGCATACAATTCAAGTTTGAGAAAACAGCTACAAGACCGCTTTAATTAATTAATTTTTTATTTGCTCGCTCTGCTCTCATATAGCGTAATTATTGGTAATAGCACAACAAGTTTTCTCCTTACTTCTAGACACTTGGGACTCGCCCAATAGATCTTAACCTAGCAGCACACACCGCGCACACACCAAATAATTTTTTTAACTTGGTCCTGATAAAAAGTATCTTTGGAGGCAACTCAATGTGGAGTGATCTAGGGGTTCCGCAAAATCAAAATAGTCAAAAAATCCCAAAAACTGTGAAAAACGTAGACTTTTGCGAAATTGCATGAAACTAGTGTAAGGGTAAGGCAAGTTTAATGAAATCCGTTCAGAATAGTCCGCAGAGAACGTTTTTTGACTTACTTCGAGTTTCCGCACGCTGTCGGAATCATGGGAGCCCATTGAAGAACAAAGTGTACCCAACTTTTCCTAGCGCCAGACCGCGACAACGACATCAGGTAGTGGCAAACTAGTTTAGGGGAAATGTTAGGAATGAATAGTACTTATAATATAAAAATTAACACTTGGGTTCAATTCACAAACTTGAAGTTTCCTGTGTCTAAAAAGTTGACCCATATTTCACACGATAATGTTAGAGCCACATGAAGTCGCTTGTTCCTACGTTTGAAATTTTTCTACTCCGAATATTTTTATTCCCTAAAACATAATCGAAAATGGTCAAGTTAGAAGATGAGCAAAATCGGTTAACGGAAACCGGAGTTATGACCAAAAAAGTGGTCAAAATCGGTGTTTTTTGAGGGTATCTGAAACTTTTTCGCACATATCTCTGCGAAACAAGCACGGTAAGTGATTTCCATGGTTTAAAATGAAAGCTATGTAGCTAAGGAAAGGAACCAAATAAATTTTGTGAAAATAGGTTGAGTGGTTTTAGCTGTAGGGTAAATATGTAACGAATCCGCGGACGCGGCTTCGTTCCAATGTAGTATACTAAAATATCGCGGAAAGAACGCATTTCGTGATCATATTTTTCACAAAATTGTATAAAAATAAATAAATCATTGTAACGTCATGAGAAAAGAAAGGCAGGGGTTTTCTGATACCGAAATGTCGGATATGAGAAAATCCCACATTGGCATCTTTCCCCTGCCTCAATTATATAACGATCGCATCTCACAAAACAAATTAGTTTGTAAGAAAAAGAATGTAACAATTTAGAACATAAGTTTTAGTTTAAGAACCACCCTGTATTCTATTCGTTATTGTATTCGTTAAGTTCATTCGAGAACTTCGAATGAGTACTTCGCGCGTTTTTGAGAGTGAATAAATAGAAGTACTGTCAAAGAACATATTCATTCTTTGAACAGTTCGGTCTTGCAAATCGTCATCCACGTACAAATTAGTTTACGCGGGTGAAATCTGCTAAATTACTTTGCAACTTCAATTACCGAGTTTATCATAAATAAATTTAATTTTATATCTAGTGTGCCCCATTCGCATGAAAAGTGAACAAAAACAACGCGCCGGCATCGAGATAAAATTGTTTATAAATAAAGACTTCATCATCATCCAATTCCGTCCATTTGGGGAAATAAGGACGGACTGGATTAAAAGCATATATAAAAGTGGTGATACTACAGGTCGTCGTACCTGCTCCGATATTGTCCGCAAACGACAATATCCTAAAGTGTAAAAGTGTTATTAATCTAAGGCTGATTTGGTTAATCGGTTCATCCAGCTGGCTACTACTTGCATCAAATACATTTGGTCTGGAATCAAAGAGCTCCAACGGTTCGTTTATCTATTCAATACATATTGCGCAATATATTTCATCATATATTTTATCGTATAACATTAATGGCATTCCAACCGTGTGTTGGGATCCCATCTTAAAAATCCAAATTATCATCTGCTAGGCATGACGGTAATTCGGATCTAATTTTAAATTAATCTAGCACATAAGTTCATTGAAGATTTTGTTCACTGTTTGATAAATATAAGTATTGTGAGATCGCGAAATTCGTCTCGTTTTTTTTTGTGCTTGATTTTTTAGAGATCTTGATTACTAACGGTAAGTTTCTATTGAGACGCCGATTAACGGACCCACATTCTTCCGCGTCGAGCCAACGGAAGAGGACCCGTTATAAATAGAGTGGACCAAACTCGGGTCTCAAACTCATCAGAATATTCCACAGAAAAATCTTGTTTTTTCATTCAACTCCCGCACCTCCCTGTGCATGATTGCCTGTTACAAAAAATCCTTTTTACTGTTTCTTATTGTTATCATGGGCGCTCGGTAGCGATGCGCCCGTAACGCAAGTCTCCATACGATCAAAAAATCAAGAAATTTTTTTTTCGTAGACGGCGGACCCATACCTAGTTTGTTCTACGTTAAATTTTGATTGAAGTCGACATTTTACTCATTAAAATCGGTCCAGTGGATCGTAATTTTCCATACAAAATGTGGTATTTCATAGAAGCCAAAGGTAATGGAAACATCCTACGTTAGTGGGTTAGTTAGTTCCAGAGCCATTTGTAAGGACAAATGTAAAGTCATCACTTTTACGAGAAAAAGAAATCCGATTATTTTCAACTATACCATAAATGGAGAACCTGTGAAAAGAGTCAAAGAGACAATGGACTTGGGTGTTCTTTTTGATGAAGGCCTAACATTCAAGCCACATTACGAATACATTGCTAATCGAGCGATTACAACATCAAAATTTGTAAAAAGGCAGTCAAAAAATTTCTCAAAGGATACGTTAAAAATCATATACCAAATGCTGGTTCGCTTCATATTAGAATTTGCATCAATAATCTGGTCGCCCAATTACCAGGTTCATAAAAACAAGATAGAAAGTGTGCAAAAATAAATGGTTTTGTTCCTCCTCGGTGATGATAACAGACACATAACGGAATCATATGTTTTAACCCCTTATACCTATAGATGTGAACGGCTAGGATTAATGACGTTAGTGAGACGTCGGGTTAACGCGATCATCCTGTTTATTCATTCAATAATTATGGGCAAGTACAATTCACCATACCTAAGATCACTAATTACTCTGAATGAAGGCACACGCTCTTTGCGATATCCAAATTTTATCATTGTAAGAAATATCAATAATTCTCCGTTCAGCAATGCCTGTCGTTTGTTCAACATTGCTGCGAGAAATACTGACCCAACTTTACCCCATAACCAATTTCGAACTGCTCTACTTAATCTACCAGATAATATTTTTGGGAATTGGCTAAATTTGTGATAAAGTTGTTGATTATATCCCACCTTTCTAATATAATTTGACTTAGAACATACGTTACTCAACTTCTTCTAATTTATTATTATCATTATTATTCTATATTTATTGACGATTAATCTCTTTCTGATTATGATTACATTAATGATGATGACGACTTCCTGAAAGCGGACCGAGATGACAATAATTTAGCTGAAAGTAATGATGAAACTAATGGTGAGAACATAATATCATGAATAATTATTTTCACTTATACGAACCGAAGGTTCTCTTCCTAATCATAAACTGATTAGTCAAATCAAGTCTCACGACTCTTGAAATCGAACACATGTCAAACCGACTTGTCGCAAATCATCTAGTCTAATCGACTAGATCGCTAATCGTTCTTTTTCAGGTGGACCATTGCAAACGAAACATATCATTGTATTAATTTTTTTTAATGTCTCAATTACCTAAAAACTGATTTTTGTATATATTATATTATACTATCTTATTGTATTGAAAATACCGTCGACTGTATTAGTTGACGTTAAATAAATGTATTGTATTGTATTGTATTGTATGAAAACCTACTTCTTTGGCTCTTGCTCAAAAACGGCTCGATAACTTTTCTTGAAATTTTGCAGAGACCTTCGGGTGGGCATTATACGTCATTTAAAAAAATAGGAGGGGGGGGGGGTACCGGCCTCGTTTGGGCGCCAGGGCTCTTAGAAGGCGCCATATAATAAAGCCCATATAAAAGAATGTTTTGTATGTGTCTGAGTGTATTCTAAGTATAAGTCAAATATGAGCAAAATTTTTTAGGATGGAGAAAGATGTTCGGTGTCAAAGGAAAAGTTGATGGGTTGAATGTGTAGTGTATCAGAGTAACCGACAAACTGGCCGACGGTGGTATGGGACGGACTCAGGGGGAAAATTAATTTTTTTTTTTGAGTTGGAGATAGATGTTTGGTGTCAAAGGTGTAGGACGGATGTACTTGTCTACTTGTCTTCAACTATGATTTAGAAAATTTATTGTTCAATTCCTTGTCGCTTGAAATTCCAAGACGGAAGGCTTGAGGGCTGAATATTCGGTTTAATTTCACACACTTAGTTCATCAAATGATAATAACTTATTTTTCTTTCACAAACTTTTATAATTTTATTTTTCACAATATAAATTTTTCAAAAAATAATGTACACACTATGATTGCTAGAATCAAATTGACAAATGTATGGGGAGTGTTGATCGTATTTATACTATTCGCTTAACGGTATGCATACATCCTTCCAGGAATTCAAAGAAGGGTCATAAGTCTTAATTTTAATGTGTCACCTCTTTAACGTGTTGCATCATATCTTGTGTAAACAACATTCCTTATGCGACATGTGTCTAATGTATTTTTTTTTATTCATCTTCTTGCGATTATATTTTTCTTTATAATTGTTTATTTTATAAATGTCCGTCAGAGGAAAAAGGGTTTCATTTAATAATTTTTGTTTATTTTATAAGTTCAAGGCCACCTGCCTATAAGTTGCATGTATTTGATTTTTTTTTATATTGTTTCTCATAAGGATATATTGTTATCATACTTGCATATTCTTTTAGTATGCCGTTTGGTGTAAATTATTTCTGTTTATGTTTTTGCCTGAATTTATGCTAAGCATAACGAGATATGATACAGGGTGCACTCGTGAGATGATTATTAGTGTGGTGCATTCGTGATGCGGATAATAGTGTGGTGCACTACAGGTGTGGTGCGCTACAGGCTCCCCCCTTAAAAGTAAAGAAAAAAAATAGGGATCAAAGATTCATATTTTTTTTCTTTGGCAATCTGGGTGTGGTGTTTGTTATATTGTTTGAATAAAATTTAGAATATAAAGCAATTTTTTGAGGAATTATTCGCATAAGTTGCGTTCATGTATGTTTCCTGTTTAGAGGAAAATATGTGTTTTTATAAGGTAAGGAAAATCATAATTATTTAAAGTTCCGTGCGTTTATCGTTATCGTGCGTTAGGATAAGTCCGGAGAATGATATTTTAATTTAATTGACAATTATGGTGTTCCTTATTGTTTTTATTTTTTAATTGTTTATTCGTTTTTTTTTTAATTTGATTGAATTTTTGAAATTGAATTGAATTGAATTTATTTTATTGAACTTGAATTGTTTGTTTTTTTTTTAATTCCTCTTTTTTCTTTTTTTTAATTTGATATTATGTGTTCTGTGAGTATTATATATTTTTTTGTTTAATTCCTTTTGTATGATGTTTATAATTTGAATATTTTTCCTTTTGTTTTCAAAAGAAAATTAGTAATAAAATTAAGGAAAAATGTTTTGTCTCTTTTTATCTTTATTTTGCTTTTTATTTTGTTTGTTGTTTTTTTTTATATATATGATTTTGTTTTAAATATGATTTACTCTAATGAATGTCTTTGATTATATATATATTTCTTTTTTTAAATAAACGAGTTAACCTCCCGGGCGCCAAAATGAAAATGAAAATATTTACTTGGTTCGGAAAATGAATTATTATTCCAGTTAACTGCTTAATAATTTTTTTTTATTTTTC
>CM055404.1:76139938-76151054 GCA_029228625.1 Pseudolycoriella hygida
TGTTTTACTAGTGCTGTTTTGGTTGGATTTTTATGTTTGTTTTTCACGTCATTTTTGTGTGTTATGAACCTGTCACAAAGGCACCACGTGGTCTCTCCAATGTAGAACTTGCCACAATTTCGACAACGGACTCTGTATACTACAAAAGACTGTTGGTCTACTGTAAGTTTTTGTTTTAACTCAGTGAAAATTCCTCCAACCTTTACTGCCGGTCTCGGGGCTATGACGACATTCGGTGCTTTTCTTTTGACGGTTTTGGAGAGGATTTCGGAGATCCCCGGTACATACGTCATTCCAACATATTGCTTGAGCGGTTGAACGACCATCGTGGAGTTAGCGTTCGGTACCAATGCGTTCGTAACATTCAATTCGTAACTCTTCTGCGTATAGGATGGCGCGATTCCTCGCTACAATCTTACGGAAATCGTTCAAGTCCAAATATAGCATAAAAAACTCCAAAGAATTCGTCAAAAGGATACGACGCACAAACATTGGTGAGGGCAATGTTTTGGTGTCGTTTGATGTGGTGAACTGTTTTGGTAACATCCCAGTTGAGCTCGCCTTAAAAATGATCGACAGGGACTTCGACCAGGTTGAACCACACACGTGCATCTCAAAAGAAGACTTCATGGATATGCTAGGAATTTGTCTATGTGAAGCTAATTATTTCGTTTACGAGGATAAATTCTACAAACAAAAACGTGGTATGTTTATGGGGTCTTCACTTGCACCAATCCTAGTGGAACGAGTTGTAGACGACATTGTTGACACAACGATCAAAGATCTGGACCTGAAACCCGATTTTTGGTTTACATATGTTGATGACCACCTGACAGCCCTAAAGCTACAATTGATCCCAAAGATTCTTGATAAATTGAACTCTTTCGACCCATCGGTTCAGTTTACCATAGAGATTCAAAAAGATGATGGTTCTATCGAATTTTTGGACACAACAGTCATCAAGGATGGAAGCCGAGTAAAAACTAAATGGTTTCACAAGCCAATTGCGTCAAACCGTCTGCTCAATTTTTACTCGATACACCCGAGAAACATGATACTCAACACAGCGACTGGATTTATAAAAAGGGTTTTCAGTATCAGCCATTTTTCATTCCATGAAGAAAACAAAATAACCATCAGAAAGATTCTGTTGAAGAACAATTTCCCGGCCAACGAAATCGAACAACTCATCAAGAAAGTGGTCCGCTCAAGACATCAAAATAACACAAGACATTCTAGCTACCCTTTCCTAAACCAAACCACCAACAGAAGTAGCACGGAGCTGCTGGCGAGATCAACATTGAATGTTACGAACGCATTGGTACCGAACGCTAACTCCACGATGGTCGCCCAACCGCTCAAGCAATATTTTGGAATGACGTATGTACCGGGGATCTCCGAAATCCTCTCCAAAACCGTCAAAAGAAAAGCACCGAATGTCGTCATAGCCTCGAGACCGGCAGTAAAGGTTGGAGGAATTTTCACTGAGTTAAAACAAAAACTTACAGTAGACCAACAGTCTTTTGTAGTATACAGAGTCCGTTGTCGAAATTGTGGCAAGTTCTACATTGGAGAGACCACGTGGTGCCTTTGTGACAGGTTCATAACACACAAAAATGACGTGAAAAACAAACATAAAAATCCAACCAAAACAGCACTAGTAAAACACGTTGTAGACGCGGGCCCCCAACACCACACATTTGACTTCGACGGGAAGGAAATTATTAAGAAAGTAAGGAAAAAAGGCCTCATGAAAATACAGGAAGCAAACCAAATCATCTTACATGGAGCGACTGCGATAAATTTCAAATCTGACGCAGCACATATTTCTCCAGTTTTCTATAACCTAATCATGAAAAATTCCAAACCCCCGATTGTAAACCCACCACTCGATACTATGACAAATTCCAAACCACCGAATGTACACCCACCACTTGATACTTCATATGTAACAAATCATCCGACAGGTGACAGTCCAGCTGTTGCACCTGTCAACAACAATAATCGTAATACGCTGACGATATACAATTTACGTCCGATAAAACAGAAAATTTCCTATTTTCCTAACAAAAAATAGCGATTGTGATTATTAACCGTAAGTTTAAAATGAAACTATGTACCTGAAAAATGGAAATTTATTGTTAAGAAATGTTTGTTTATTTAGCCATGATTATGGTCACTAACCCGACCGAATGCAAGGGAAATAAACGATCACAACATTAAATTGACGTTTTTCAATTGGTCCTTTTCAAGCAATACAACAGTAAGAAATTGATGTTACGCGACCAGCAATACAAAATCTAGAGATATATAAAATATTTAGCCAGACCATTAATCTGAATTTGGACCATTGTTATCGCCATCCCAAAGGTAATAAATTATTTACCCACAGCCCATTAATGTGAACTACCCTATTGTCCCGTACTGAAGAAAAGTGCTCAAAACCCATTAATTTCACCCCTCCATTGTTATCACCCCTCATCAGGTAATAAATCATTTAGTCACACCCCATTAATTTTTAAACAGTACTTGCCAAAAGTGCTGATCCCTCTTCTCTCGCAGCCCTTTCAATAGTCCATTACATTTAGTCAAAAAAGGACCAGATAATGAAGGAAAACACAAATATCGTTTAGTAGTTGATTTTCGACGACTTAATGAAATCACAATCCCAGAACATTATCCTCTAATTCAAATTACAGACATTCTCGACCAATTAAGTCAATCAAAAATATTTTCCATATTGGATTTATCAAAAGGTTATTATCAAATTCGCCTCAAAGATTCATGCAAAGACAAAACAGCCTTTTCAAGTGGTTACAATCACTACCGTTTCACTCGCATGCCTGTGGGCTTACGCTCAAGTAGCCACACATTCAACAGAGCAATGCGCGCCGTCCTTGCCAATCTCATAGGAAAAATCCTATACATATATCTGGACGACATTATCGTATATTCCACTACAATGGAAGAACACCTCGAACGATTACAAATTGTTTTCGATAGACTTCGTGAATACAATCTCAAACTTTCACCAGGAAAATGCAACTTCTTGCAAACTAAAATATTATTTCTAGGTTTTATCATTTCTGGACAAGGAGTAGAACCCAATCCTATCAAGGTTGAAACCATAAAAAATTTCCCGAGGCCCACTAACCCTAAAACTGTGAAAAGTTTTTTGGGAATGGTCGGTTACTACCGCCGACATATACCCAAATTCTCAGACCATGCCAAACCACTTACTGCTCTATTTAAAAAGGACACAAAATTTATATGGTCTAATCTATGTCAAACGAGTTTTGATCATTTTAAGAAATGTTTAATGAATCCCCCTATTCTCCAATTTCCCGATTTTGACTCCCCATTCAATATAACCACTGACGCATCTCAAGTAGCCATTTCCGCCATACTCTCACAGGGTAAACCAGGCGACGATCTTCCTATAGCCTATGCAAGTCGTACCTTACTAGATGCGGAAACCCGCTATACGACAGCAGAATTAGAAGTATTGGCTATTCTTTTCGGAGTCACAACATTTCGAACATATATAGGACATCAACATTTTAAAATTTTAACGGATTGTAAAGCCTTACAATGGTTATATCAAGTGAAATCTCCTAACAGTCGACTTTTACGATGGAAATTTAGGCTCACAGGCTATGACTACGAAATTATACATATTAAAGGATCCTCCAATACAATCGATGATTGTTTATCTCGCACTAACATTCCCAAAACTTCGTCACAAGTACTTGTCGTGACAAGAGCACAAGCACAACGTAATAAAACTTATTATCAAACACCGGAACAAAACCGGCAAAATATTATCCGAAACAAAACACAAATATATGAACCACAAATCACTCCAACTATCACTGAAACAACCGACCGAAACTTACTTAACGATTTTCCACCGAACTACTAATTTACCGCACCGATGATGTTACCGAGTTACATAATCTCCAAATTGAACCCGATTCAATAGCATCCGGTGAAGTTATATCCAAACTTGAAATCAAGAAATACATTATTATCAATAATAATATACAACAAGACACGCAATTATTAAATAAGAGTTTAATAACACTCAAAATTCTATGCACCGAGAATCTTACAAACTGCATTCATTTCATTCGTAACAATTTTTACGGTACCACACATGCCTACGAAATCCTTAAAACACAAATACACCAAATATTTTCGGGTACTTCAATATGTTTCTTACTACTTACAAACGAAATTACACTCCCTACAAATACCGACGAAATTAACCAAGTTCTGATAGATTTTCATTCTAGGCCCCTTGCTGGACACCAAGGCATTAAACGTACAACCAATAAAGTCGCTAATCAATTCAAATGGTTAGGCACGAAGAGAGACATACAGAATTTTATAAAAAATTGTCCCACTTGCCAATTAACTAAACCGGCTGGCCTTCACAAAGGACCTATGCAAATTACTACCACAAGTCACACACCATTTGAAAAATTATTTATCGACATTGTAGGACCACTCCCCAAATCCTCACAAAATTTCGAATATCTGCTTACCTATCAAGATGATTTGACTAAATATTTCGGAGCCATTCCCATACCAAATTACTCAGCGGATACTGTCGCTCGCAACCTAGTAGAACATGTTTTCTTAAAATTCGGCTTACCAGAAACAATTCTTTCTGATCAAGGTACAGATTTTATGAGCATACTTTTCACACAAGTAATGAAACTATTAGGTATTAAGAAACACACTACCAGCCCATTCCACCCACAAACTAACGGTGCTCTGGAACGTACTCACAAAACTTTAAAATCAATAATACGTGGTTACACAGATAAAGATATTACCCTATGGCCAGAAATCGTACCATACGCGGTCTTTGTTATTAATTCCTCAGTAAATCGAAGTACCGGCTATTCTACTCACGAAATGATTTACGGTTACAAGCTTACTTTACCTACCAATCTCACACGGAAACCCGACTCCTTTTATACTTACGTAGTCATCGTAACGTCGTAACGTCTCTGAACTACGATATAAATTGCAAAAGGCACATACATTAGCCAGAGAAACATTGATTCAAAGTAAAATTGATAACAAACAAACATACGATCAAACCTCTAAACGAGTCACTTATGCTATCGGTGATCAAATATTACCGACAAACGATAACCGACAAACAAAACTCCACAACCCATTTACCGGTCCATACGAAATCGTCGACGTGATTTCGGATGTAAATGTTAAAATTAAAATTAACAACATTGACAAAATAGTGCTTGTTAACAGAATTAAAAAATTCTTTCCTAACAAACAACCTACAAATGAAACAATCTAACATAACAGACCAACATGAACCCTCATTACACACCTCTCATATGATATCTTCCAGACGGCTTTAAAAAATTTACACCTCACATACATACATACATTTTCATGTCTAATTTCAAACCAACCTCGTCACACTCCATACCAACAATATTTCCCAGTACCGGACACGTAGTAGAATTCTCTACAAATTCAACACACAAAATTTATTTCATTACAGGGGGATGTTCCACATAACATTGGCAAAGACAAATAACTCTACTTTACATAACGAAAATAAATTCATTTTTCAACAATTAAATAATTCCTTAGGAATTTATTTTGAACAAATAACACTTGTTCGACTTTACAATAATGAATGGAATATTGTATGTCACATCAATTTAACCACACTTGAGGAAGAATTCAACGATATCAAACAAACCGCAGCTCTAGCCACAAATATTTGCAAAAAATTCGAAACATTATACAACTTGGAATCCGAACAACATGCAAGCCGACATTTTAATCGTCAATGTAGTTCAATCATTACTAAGATTAACTTGACAATGTCTGAAATCGAAGAATTCCACATGCATTGGTTTGTTACCCAAGCCACAAAAAGACAAAAACGAGGAGCTTTTAACGTTATTGGAAACGTTTTGAACGCTCTTTTCGGCACGTTTTCCCAAGAGGACGCTCAAAAATACTTAGCACATTTTGATCGTATGGATAATCAACAACGAAATCTCGAATCTACAATTGACAAACATACAACACTAATTAAATCCATGTCTAAAATTATGTATGACATGACACAAAACCACATTGCTCTTCAGAACCAGATACAAGAACAATTTTTAACTGTCAACTTTACTCTCAATAAATTACGAGTTGACTATGAGAACTTATGGATTAACATGGAAACACAGTCACAAATACAAGACTTACTGATGTTTATCTCAATATCACTGACGTCATTTCAAAATAAACAACGTCAATTTTTGGATGCTTTAACACTCGTCTCGAACAAACACTCACAACTACCAATACTTTTACCACCAACTATACTCACACGTGAACTATACAAAATCAAACAAGAAATCGCAGGCAAAAATATGGATTTACCACTTCCAATTGTGACAGAAACACTTCCTTATTTTTACCAGCTGGCAACAACCAGGACCCGCATTATAGCGAACCAACTATTAATAGTAATGACAATCCCACTGCTGAATCTAGAGAAATATGACCTCATTAAACTGACAAGTTTTCCACACCCAATACCTGGTGACGTCTTCAGTTTCATTCTTCCCGAACACGAATACATTGCAATCGACTCATTTAAAGAAAAATTCATAACATTTTCTCATGCAGGATTAGAGAATAGCCAAGATTTAAGACCAACATCTATAAGCTCGGAACTTATATGCCTACAATCTTCACCAATACTACAAACCAACTCTATACAAAACGATTGCGGTATCACGATACTCACTAAACATCAAACAATCGACAACTGTAATATTCGTCTCAGTAACATTACTTCCGAAATATGGATCAAATTACATTCACCGAATTCATGGATATATGTTTTCCCTAAAAAACAAATGGTATATATCCGATGTAAGGACATACCCATCATGGAGAAACCCATCATAGGAACCGGAATTCTCACAATTCAACAATATTGCCAAATTAAAACCAACGGTGTTCTCATACAAGGATGAACATTTTATAACTCACAAATTTACCCAGAATTAAAGCCAACTCTACATCCACGTTTCAATTTCAACTTGACACAATACCCAATAATTAACAATCACACTTTCAACTTTAAAAGATCCGATACACCACAAATAATTGCACTTGGAGAATTAGATAAACAACGAGCACTCACCAACGACGTCAACGACTTAAAATTATTCCAAAACAATAATTACAAAATTCACACGAATGACAAGAACAATTTCAGCACATGCTTTTGGTTAATAATGACCGGATTGATTATTCTATACATCTGCACGCTTTACTGCAAACTATACAACAATCATCAATCCCACGATATCCATACCACTCCAACCCATACCAGATCGCATGCACCACATGATACACCTGTATAAACAATCATTACTATTTTCTCCCCTTTCTTCATTTCACACCAGCTCCACAACACACATAAGTAACACCCAACATGAACCGTTCAAGACCACACTCTTTCAACAAAGCACCAGATCACATCAAACTACATGCAAAATCATTAACTAAAGCCGGATTTTCTTATACACCATATCATACTATTCAATGTCATAAATGTTCACTAATAATTACCGAACGCATAGCAACTACAATATAGTACTCCTTTATGTACCTTAGCCTCTGTCCACCTACTCCTACATCCTATCCTACCCGTGGTGACACCTGTTATAGTGAGCAACCCGCATGAACGATCAGGTAACCAACCCTGGTGTAGTAGTGTGGGTCACTTAGCATAAGAATGAGGGGGGCTGCCTTCGGGTAGTACCTAAACGGCACGTATAGGGAGGGCCGAAGGCAGCTAGGCGCTATCAAGATGGGATGGCGACTTAGTATGGTGGCGGATGATCTCAACAGCAAGAGACAACGGCAGCATACACAGCCCTAGTCCGATGGGCTACCATCACCACCTGGTGACTTCCCTACGGGTCATCGGGAGAAGGAAAGTAGGTTGGGCGCTTGGCTAACTCCCAGACACCGTAAAAACAGTCTTGTTATGAATTCCCCAACACAGCCTCGGATCGGACAGGATAAACGGCAACGACTCAAGCATCGGAAAAAGGACAACGATTTACAGTTAGGAACATGGAATGTAAGATCTTTGTTGCGGCCAGGAGGATTGAGATCTCTCACAAGTGCTCTAAGAGCGGCAAAAATTGACATAACAGCTGTGCAAGAAACGAGATGGCCTGGAAAGGACACCATGACCAGTAGCGACTATAAGTTCTACTATAGTGGGAAGAGTAACGACAGTCCAAGAGAGTAAGGAACAGGCTTCATGGTCCTCGGCAGAGCTAGAAACGCGGTGATTGGTTTCAGTCCTGTTGACGAGCGATTGTGCTCTCTACGGATAAGAGGAAAATTTTTCAATTACACTCTTATAAACGTTTATGCGCCTACGGAGGAAAGCGACAACGAGGTGAAGGAGCTATTCTACGCGAAACTGGTGGATGTATATGATGGAGCGCCGAAACGAGACATTAAAATTGTGCTTGGAGATTTTAATGCTAAAATAGGCCGCGAAGTATTTTATCGTCCCACAATCGGTAAACATAGCCTTCACGAAAACTCGAACGAAAATGGAACGCGGGTGGTTGATTTTGCAGCATCAAGAAACATGGTTGTCAGCAGTACCTATTTCCAACATAAAGACATCCACAACGCGACATGGGTATCACCGGATAAACGAACCAAAAACCAGATTGACCATATTTTGATAGATGCACGTCACTGTTCAAATATGTTGAATGTCAGAAGCTGTAGAGGACCGAATGTAGATTCCGATCACTACCTGGTGAGAGCGGCAGTTAGGTCTCGAATATCGGTTCAACACAATCGACAACCGGCATTGGAAAGGTGGGACGTGGAAAAACTACAGAACGAAGACATTAAACGTCATATGTCGACAGGCTGGAGACGAATATTATTGCCGGAATGGTCAGCGAACAACGAAGCGTAGACGATGCGTGGAATCAAATTAGACGGAATGTAGAGAGCGCCGCAGCAGAGACAGTGGGAACGAGAACGGGAAATAAAAGAAATATCTGGGTTGACGATGAATGCCAGAAGGCCATGGACGACAAAAACGCAGCTCGCCTGAAAACTCTAAGTAGATTCACTCGAGCTGGCCAGGAAGAGTACCGTTCTAAAAGAAATTTCGAGAGAAAACTCTTCCGACGGAAAAAGCGACAGCGTGACAAGGAAGTTTTGATCGAAATTGAGAAGTTTGGCAATCGGAAGGAGACTCGGAACTTTTACCGGGAACGAATCCAGAAACGGTTACAGTCAACAACCTTTGCTGTGTAAGGACAAGCATGGATTGGTCTTAGCAGATGAGGAAAGGTGCATTGCGAGATGGGCTGAGTACTTTAAGGAACTGCTTAACCCGAACAGACCGCTCAACCGAGACGACGAAAACGACGAATTGCCATTTCAGACTGCGCAACCATACATAGAAGAACCAACGATGCAAGAAGTTGAAGCTGAAATTTTAAAGCTCAAAAATTTCAAAGCCCCGGGGACTGACAACCTATTCGGTGAACTTTTCAAGAACGGCGGCAACGCGCTATGTATGGAGATGCACGAGCTCATCATACGCATCTGGAATGACGAGGAGTTACCGGAAGATTGGAAGACCAGCATACTTTGTCCCATATACAAAAAAGGTGACAAATTGGAGTGTGGCAATTTTCGCGGAATCGCTCTGCTGAATATTGCTTACAAGATATTTGCAAATATTCTATATCAGCGCCTTCATCCATACACGGAATCTACGATAGGTGAATACCAAAGTGGTTTTCGTGTAGGTCGTTCAACATCGGACCAGCTGTTTACTATCAGACAGATCTTGGAGAAGTGCAAGGAGTACAACATTGAAACACACCATTTGTTCGTTGACTTCAAGGCAGCCTATGACAGTGTTAGAAGAAGTAAGCTATGGAGAGTCATGGAGGAGTTCGGAATTCCCAACAAACTGCTCTCGCTAACGAAGCTAACACTAAACGGAGCTAACAGCCGAGTAAGGATCCGCAATCAAATGTCAGAGACTTTCGACATTGAGGAAGGCCTACGTCAAGGAGATCCTCTTGTAACGCTGCTTTTCAATTTAACACTCGAAGCAGCTGTTCAAACCATGGACATAGACTCCAGCGGCACCATTTTCTCCAAGTCCAGTCAGTTGCTTGGTTTTGCAGATGACCTGGACATTATTGGCCGAACTATGGATGTTGTTAAAGATAAGTTTATGGCCTTGGAGAGGAAAGGTACCGACCTTGGGTTGAAGGTCAATGACGAAAAAACGGAATACATGATCATCCCACCTACGAATCGATATCGGGAAGATAACGTAACGATCGGCACACACACATTCAAAATGGTCAATAAGTTCGTATACCTTGGATCAGAGCTGAACATAAACAACGACATTGCGGACGAAATAAAAAGGCGAGTAACTTTGGGCAACCGGAGTTATTACAGCCTGCTGAAAATTCTAAAGTCCAAGTCAGTAAGCCGAAATTCAAACTGCGCACTTTATAAAATTGTGATCAGACCGGTAGTTACGTACGGTTCGGAGTCGTGGTGCTTGACACAGAAAAATGAACAATCTCTGCATACGTTCGAGCGAAAGGTACTGCGTACAATATTTGGACCAGTATTTGACCGACAACTGAACCGATGGCGCAGACGATATAATCACGAGCTCATAGAGCTTTTTGGAGAGCCCGACATAGTCAGAACAACAAAAATAAATAGACTACGTTGGCTCGGTCACGTACAACGAATGAATGAACATCGTATTCCAAAAAAAATTCTGAAGTCCAAACCTGAAGGCAAAAGGAGTGCAGGGCGACCCAAGTCCAGGTGGAGCGACGCTGATTTTGCCAACTTAAGAACTGTGGGAGTAACCAGCTGGGAGACGTTAGCTGCAGATAGGCCCGGTTGGAGAAGCATGTTGGAGAAGGCCAAGACCCTTAATGGGTTGTAGTGCCGGTAAAGTAAGTAAGTAATAGCAACTACGCAACCTCTTGAGCATCATCTACGCATCGCACCACACTGCAAC
>CM055404.1:76158988-76206015 GCA_029228625.1 Pseudolycoriella hygida
ACGTACTTCGGTAGGGCCTTTGACATTACCTTGGGTAATTTCTATGGATCTTTGAAATTCTTACAGTTATAATAGAACAGAAAACGTTAGATTGTTTGCTTATTTGTATATTTAGGTACGTTCGAGTCACTTTGCAACATCTATTCTGTTTGTCACATCTATTCTGATACGTACGGGTCTTTGGTTATGTTTTTTATATTGTTTCTCATAAGGATATATTGTTATCATACTTGCATATTCTTTTAGTATGCCGTTTGGTGTAAATTATTTATGTTTATGTTTTTGCCTTAATTTATGCTAAGCATAACGAGATATGATACAGGGTGCACTCGTGACATGATTATTAGTGTGGTGCATTCGTGATGCGGATAATAGTGTGGTGCACTACAGGTGTGGTGCACTACAAAGGAAAAGATATGGGGTTGGGTGTGTAGTTTGTTAGGCAACAAAATGGCCACAAAATGGCCAACAAAATGACCGATGGTGCTAAGGGACGAACTTAGGGGAAAATAAAAAGTTTTCTTTTGTTGAAGATAGATATTTCGTGTCAAAGGAAATTTTTTTTCGCCGGAAATTTTTTTTCGCTGAAAATTTTTTTTCGTCGAAATTACAATCGTGTGCTTTAATATATGCGTTACTTCTCTACTTATCAGCTGTTGACCAGCTTATGGTAATACGTACACAGCAAGTTGCTTATGTATTATAAACTCATCTTCGAATCATTCGAATTTGATAGGAAGAAAAGTCCCAGCGGATAAACGTCTTCAATTTACTGCAGCTTCTGCCAAAAGACATGACTGATGTTATCAACATCTCTTGAGCGAAACGTAAAAATAAAAAGGAATTCATTGTACCAAGAACATATTTAAGTGAGCTAACAACTTATAGTGATATCTGTTTATGATGCAAATAGAAATACAAATTTTTGTAAAATGTAGTGAAAATATGAAACCAAGTGGAAAACCATGTGAGTTAGCTTCTCTTAGCTTTTGGCCTAAAAAAATTTTATCCTAATTTGTGTATCCAATTTTTATTTATATTTATTTAACCTATCTTTTGTTTCCCAGATTTTGTTCTTCATGATTAAATCATTTAATCTTCTTTTGATTCCTTATGGTTTCACCCAGAAACGTGCGTCGGTTGAAACTTCTAGGCGGCGGCCGATGGTAATTTTTCAAACGTCGGCGGCAGAAATTGCTAAACAATTTCGTGCACAGATTCAATTTTAAATAAGTCTTAATTTTTGACGTTTTCTTTCTTTTCTTTTCTTCAAAAATGTATTGTTTGGATGTTTCAATTAAATATTTTAAAAGAACTCATGTTATTGCGCCTTAACAATGCCTTTGACAGCTGAAGAGCAGATGAATCTCAGGCTGACAGAATACTCCTATTTGACATTCGTTTGTCACCTTTCCTATCGCATGATCCAGCTGGTGCTTCCTATTTGCTAAAAAAGTCATGTAGCTTAACTTAGGAACCGCAAGTATCGATTCTCATCCAGGGCTTTTGTCGTTGACCGAAAATCCCATCCATGGTTGTGCTAATGACAGCACCTTACACAACTCCTACAAATTCAAGAATAGGCCGACTAGGGAGGGTCAAAAAGCCTCGAAGGCTTGTGATGCACTTTCTAAGGGCAAATGTCAAGGAAACTATGGAACGGGCAGGCATATAACAGAATTTAACTCAATTTGAATAAAATTCAGGCTAGCCGATTCTCCCATAGTTGCTTTGAACTGACGTCAGGTGACACAAATTTAATTAACCTTACTGATCCTTACGAACACCGCCGTAACGTACGTGCTATTACAAAATTCTATGGAAACCTATGGTCGATGTTTATCGGAGCTATGGGACATCATGCCTACTCTCCGCAACTTGAGCTGTGACACCCGAAAGTCGGCTCATGCTCACTCCTACATTGTAATTGCTACATTTTCTAACAAGAGTTGGAAAAAAATGAGTGTTCAATAAGCGTTTACAAAAAAAATGTTTATTCAATGTTACGTGGGGAGGTGACGGGGACGAAACAAGCATTCCCGCCAAAAATATCTCATTTTCTCAACGCCGACGCACGGCTCTAGTTCCGTCAATCACTTATTGTTTACTACCTCATTTTTAAATTCGTTGTCATTTTCAGTAGACTTGAAACCGTTCAAAAAAAATTGTAAAAATCTTTAAATGGATTATCAAGAAGAAATATATCAAAGTGGAAATATGGATGAGGATGTGGCTGCCTCGGTGGCTGCAGACAACAACTGGGAGGTTGAAAGACAATTACTAGAGAACAAAATAAAAGAAATTCAGAAGGCCTTCGACAAGTCCAAGAAGAGACACCAAAAATTCGTCGATGATGTGATCGAAAGTGAAGAAATGCGAAATAGAGAATTCGATAGAGCGACTAGAGAATTGAAAGGGATTAATAAACAGCAATTAGCTCAAATACGTGAACTTACAAGGGATAAAAACTTTTATGAAGCAACATGTAGAGAGTTGATGAAAGAGGAGGAAAGTGAGAATTCAAAACAATCACCAAAATTGGGCCAACAATTTCAACAAACAAAATTCGCAACGGCTCAAAGTTCCAAATTATCGTCCATACCCCGTGCTAAACTTAAAACTACTCGCGGTGCTTCGAAGTATAAAATTTCGACTAAGTTGTTCGAAGACAACAAGAAACTTAAGGACAAAATATCGAAATTAACGAAAGCTAATGCAACTCTTAGACAGCAAGTACAGCGATTGGAACGTTCGCAGCTCAAAATGAAAAGTGGACAGGATCAGCAACAGGCCGATCAGCAGAAATTGCGAGATTTGTCGGTGTCGACGAAGCGAACTAACAGCCAGATTTTTAATGAGTTAGCGCTGTCCAAATTGGACGAATCCTACGGAATTCGATCAAAAAATTAGAATTCATATTGAATGGAAAATGATTGTACAAAAAATTTATTTTGATAAAAAAGTGTTTCATGATGCATTCCATTTCAGCAGAAACAGTTCGACAACTCATAGATTTGATTCAACTAGTTGTCAGAATTGGTATCTGATTCTTCCGCTATGATTTTCATGATTTTTGCTGGGCGGCCAGCACGACTCAACCTTTTAACTTTACCCCGACCCCCTCGAAGACTACTGTTCGTTGAAGTTGACCCCGTGTCTGACGATTCAACTCCATCCTGGAATGTGAAAATTTCCAATTCATTAACAACGCTAGGTATACTGGAATTAGTATCGGAATTATTTGTAGGAGGCGATCGAACTGATGCTACTTCCGTATTTTCGTCCTCAATAAATTCTTGAATGACGTCACAAAATTCGAGTATTTCCTCTATCGTGCTGTTTAGTTTGTCTTCCATAATGAAAATATTGAGTACGGCAGTTCCGACAAGATAACTTCTAACTGATTTTCAATGGACAGTGTCGTGTACGTAGACAACGCATCCATTTTTCTTGCAAAAAATGATCGCAAGCTTGGCTCATTCTCATAACTGAAATTCAATTCTTTATGTTTGTTTCGTGTGTAATCTATCGAGTACTTCTGAAGGAACGTTAATTTCGCTGTCTGCCAATCACTTCCGAAGAACAATTTGCTGAACTCCGCCTTGTCATTTTCTTGAAATTCCTCAGTTTATATAATTTGTCTTTTTCTGATTTTACATCAGAACATTTTTCAAAATTTTTTAAAACAAATGCTGGATTCGTTATGCCAAATTTAAACACCAACTGGTGTGTGCTCGTTATCGTTACCCTTTTGCTAGGATACGATTGATCATTTCCCCTTGCTGTTACGCCTGACAGTTTAATAGCTATAATGGGTAGTAAACGAAAGGTGTAACATCGATCTTTTATAGACATCTGTTGTACACAACTTACCTGTCTTCAATTCTTTTCCCTTGAAAACAAATTTGTCTTCTTGCACGTAATTATCTAACTGATCAGCATTTAAAGTTAAAGAAATGGGCTTCACTTTATTCACTAACTGACTTATTTCATTTACTAAGTTCGGTGACAGTGAAACATGTTCATCGAATGAAGAGTCTTCTTCTTCAAAGTAGTGCCAATCAGTAAGATTATTTTTAATAGCGTAAATGAAATTCATTTCGCAATAATTTCCGCAAAGAAAATCAAACGTCTCCATGTTTCGGTTTGATGAATTTGACAACATCATTTCATTACACAAATCGTGGCTATCTATCTATAGTTGGCGCCGTGACGCAAGTCTTACCGAAAAAAAATATAAGAAATGTCTATTAGGAGACACTCGACAGGGGCGTAAAAAAACGCTGCACCCCAGGCTCTAAAAACGCCGGTGGCGCTGATAACACCTGCACCCCTGGCGTTAATAACGCCTAGTTTACAGCCGTGCGCCGCCGGTCTGTTTGTAGTGGATCGGCGCAACAATCGGCGTTGACTCTTAATGACAACCTAGACCCATACACTCTTCAGAAAATTTTTAAGTAATAAATCAAAGCACGAATTTTGTAATTTAATTAAATCGGCTTGAAGCAAAGTACGAAGTATCGCTTGCGCTGATAATATTCGAGGCTTTTATAAAGAAAGTACTTTGTACTTTGCTTCAAGCCGATTCAATAAAATTGCAAAAATTGGTGCTTTGATTTATTACCTAAAATTTTTCTGATGAATCTATGGCTCTAGGTTGTCATTATGACCCAACGGCGATGGTTCCGCCGATCCACTACAAACACACTGGTGCACGGCTCTAGCCCAGCTACGTAATTGGATGAACGGCAAAAAATTGCGTTGTCTCATGGATTGGCCACGGTAAGCTGAACAAAGCGGGCCGGACGTTAGTGCCCGAAGAACGGGTGTTATTGACGCCCCCTGTCATTTGTTTGCAATTGTAGTTTTTGTTTATTTGCCGTGGGTTATCAAATTGTGGATTTTGTTTCTTGGTTTCATGCGGCATTTAAAATTGATTTTTCTTTGATGCAGCATGAAACCAAGAAACAAAATCTACAATTTGTTTGCAATTCTCGAACACAACATAACGTGCTCTCAAGGGGATGTTCCCCTCGACCCTCTTTTCGGGGCTGCCGCTGCTTGCCTCTGATTTTTCTCTTTGTCTAATCGTTCACAGACTCTGCTTGAATAATGCAACGCTAAATGCACACATTTTGGGGTTGATATGTCATGTCCTTCTCTGAAGGGTTATTTTGTCAATGCTAATTTACACCGAGTAATAGACAAAAATGACTTGCGTCACACCTCCACTTTAATAAGTGGGCTTTTGTGACATGTTAAGACTTTCAGTCTCTTTGTAAGCATTGAAATTTTATTTTTGGAAATCTCGAATCAAAATGGGAAAACGTTTGTCGTTCGACGATAAGCAGCTAATCGTTCAACTGTACCTCAGAGGATTTAATCATCGTTTGATATCTCATCAACTTAATTGCTGTATGAAAACAATTTCAACTACAATTACTAGTTGGAGAAGAGGCAGAATTGATGGTCGGAAAAGAACCCAAAAACGACACAAATTAAGTGCTCAAAAAAAGTTTCTCGTTTTCAAAAACTTTATCAAAAATCCATTCAATTCATCCGCGCAGTGTATCAAAGATTTGTAATTGTCTATTTGCCGCACTACCATTGAAAGAGTATTAAAGGGAAACGGTATCAGAACTTATACGGCTTGTTCAAAACCATTTCTTTCATTGAAAAATCAATTAACACGTCTTCAGTTTGCATTGAAGTTTCGGTGTTGGACCTCTGAGCAATGGTCGAATGTGTTTTATGTGGATGAAAAGACGGTTCAAACATTTTCGAATGGAAAAGTTTTAGTGAAAAGGAGAGAAGGGGAACGTTATAATAGCGATAAGTTGGTAACACAAGAAAAGCAAAATACTGGGAATAAAGTGAATTTAGTCGGCCTGATACATTTCAATGGTCCGAATATGGTATATTCGGTATCAATCCACCTGAATGGTATCCATTTCAAACAGCTCATAAAAACTCTAATTCAACCGATTTTGAAATATGATACAGTTTTGATGGACAATGCAAAAATCCACTTGGATGGAAAAGATTATTTGCGTCAGAATCATATAAGAGTTCTGGATTTTCCTGCAAAAAGTCCTGATCTAAATCCAATAGAGAATGTTTGGGCAAAATTGCAAAAAATCATCAACGCAAAAATGAGGTGTACAACTTTATCGACTAAAAGTGATTTAATTGAATTGATACGTGTCAGCTGGAAGGAGATTTCACCAAATTTTATCAACGATTGCATATTATCAATGCCCCACCGTGTACAAGAAGTAATTCGTGCGGAGGGCAAGCAGACACGCTACTAGTTTACCTTTGATGCAAATTTGGAAATCATGGTCGGGTTGAACTGCTTGAAATATAAATTTTAATTAACCAACCAATATCAATTACATATCAATATCATCTATCGCTTGTTTCACACATAACACCATAATCATGGGTTGTCAAATGGTGTGTTAAGCGCAATATAGTACTCCTTATGTACCTTAGCCTCTGTCCACCTACTCCTACATCCTATCCTACCCGTGGTGACACCTGTTATAGTGAGCAACCCCACGAACAATCAGGTAACCAACCCTGGTGTAGTAGTGTGGGTCACTTAGCTGAAGGATGAGGGGGGCTGTCTTCGGGTAGTACCTAGACGCTACGTTGAGAGAGGGCTGAAGACAGCTAGGCGCTATCAAGATGGGATGGCGGCTTAGCATGGTGGCGAAGGATCTCGACGGTAAGTCCTAGTCAGATGGACTACCATCATTCACCAGTGCCACGGGCACATTAAGACCAACGCCAGTGCGGTCTTAATTACGGCATACTGGCAAAGCATTGAACACGGACAAGGAGTATCGACCAGCGGATGAAATTTTAGACAAGGGCTGACAACTGTGGTATTCCACTACCTTAATAAGGAAAGGTGACATCTTCACGAAACGGCTAGTGGGCTAATATCATGGAGTCGATTATTGACGTGACATTCTGTAGTCCAACACTAGTACCAAGTCTGAATTGGCGAGTGGATGAAAGCTACACATACAGCGACCACCAGGCATTGAGGTACACTTTGAAAAAGAGTACGGTGGCGGGAAGGCAGATGAATCAAGTAAGAGAGCGGAGATGGAAGACGAGAAATTTCGATCAAGAAGCTTTCAAGGAATACCTCCAATCAGAAGACGAAGGCGTTGAGAAATCGGCAGAAGAATTGACGAAAGTATTGGGGCATGCATGCGACGTAGCGATGCCAAGAAGGATAGAACCGAAGAATAAACGAAAATCGGCATTTTGGTGGAACGACGAAATTAGGCTCTTGCGCGCAGACTGCTTCAGGACAAGAAGGAGGATTCAGCGGGCCAAAAGTGAGAGTGCCAGAGCCGCGAGGCGAGACGAACATCGTACGGCAAAACTAACATTAAAGCGGGTAATCCGAGCTAGCAAGAGAAACTGCTTTAAGAAGCTGTGCCAGGAAGCTGACGCAAATCCATGGGGAAACGTGTACAGGATAGCGATGACAAAAATTAGAGGTTCATCAGGGCCAAAAGAAAGTTGTCCTGAGAAGCTAGGAGCCATAGTGAGAGGGCTATTCCCGCAACATGAACAGGTCGCATGGCCGCAAACTCCTTACGACGATGAAATTGAAGACAGACAGGACCGGGTGATCACTATAGAAGAGATTCAGACGGCTGTCAAAAAGCTGAAAAATAACAAGGCGCCAGGACCAGATGGGATCCCCAATGTAGCTCTGAAGACGGCGGCATGCATAAAGCCGAACATGCTCAGATTGACATTGCAGAAGTGCCTCGACGACGGAAATTTTCCTGATATATGGAAGAAACAGAAACTGGTCCTACTACCAAAACCAAGGAAACCACAAGGTGAACCATCATATAGACCTATATGTTTGCTGGATGGTATGGGAAAACGGCTGGAGGCCATGATCCGGAACAGATTACACAAAAACACAGAGGGTGAGCACGGACTGTCAGACGACCAATTCGGATTTCGAAAAGGAAGATCGACGATCGAAGCAATAGAAAGAGTTATGGAGATTGCCGACAAGGCGCGAAAGAAAAAAAGAACAGGGAACCGCTTCTGCGTTATAACGCAGATAGACGTTGAAAATGCCTTTAATAACGCAAGCTGGACGGAGATAGCTAAGGCAATGCATGCTATGAGAGTCCCCGATTTCCTCTGCAGGGTAATGAAAAGCTATTTCGAACGACGGGTGCTAATGTACGATACCAGGGAAGGGAAAAAGATGGTAGACATCACAGCTGGTGGTCCACAAGGATCCATATTAGGACCAACGCTGTGGAATACGATGTACGACGCAGCGCTGCGGCTGCAGCTGCCAAGATGGGTTACGACGATTGCTTTTGCCGACGACCTAATTTTCATAGTTATCGGAACGTCAAAGTTGGAGGTGGAAGTCGTCACGAAAGAGGCGTGGGAAACTGTAGAAAGTTGGATGACAATGGCTAAACTGAAGCTGGCCCATCAGAAAACCGAGATCATGCTCGTGAGCAATTGTCGGAAAACTGAGCGGATTGTAATGAACATCGAGGGGAACGAGATCACATCCACTCGCCAGCTAAAACACCTTGGAGTCATGTTAGACGAGCGTGGAAACTTTAATGCCCACGTAGATTATACGTGCGAAAAGGCAATGAAAGCCAATGCAGCACTGGCCATGATAATGCCGAATGGGTTTGGACCGCGCAGCAGTAAAAGGAGGCTCCTAGCAAGTGTTACCCTATCGATACTGTGACATGCGTTGAAGAGGAAGAAACCGCAGAGCACGTTGTGTTTGTCTGTCCCCGTTTTGAACAGGAGCGATGTGAGCTGATAGCCGCGAGCAGGCCAGACGTAAACGCCGACAACATAATATCGGAAATGTGTCGCGACGAAGAAGTGTGGAAAGTAGCGGACAACGCAATTGCGAAGATAATGGTGGAGCTACAAAGTGCATGGAGAGACGATCAACGAAGACTGGCAGTTGATCTGAGAAAGTAGGTGCGAAAGCACAGTAATGCTGTGAGGCGGTTCCGGGGAGACGAGAGCGTGGCGATCAAGGAAGGAGGTTTTAGTTGGTAAAAATCCAACACTACCTGGGTCCAGGAGGACCAGGTGCCTTTTGAAGGTTTCCTCACCCTTGAGAAAAAAAAAAAAAAAAAAAAAAAAAACACCATAATCATTCCAAACTTCCTGACTTCTTCTTTTTGATATCTGCCATGGCTTCTGCAATGCGTTTGGCTCTTTCCGTTTGAAAATCTTCCTCGAACTTGAGATTTCTCAATTTAAGAGCTTCAAGTTGGGCTTCTTTTCGACTCTTCTTACCGTTTGCAGGGCACACTTCCTCTTTACGTTTGAGTAAACTAACTTCTTTATTAATTCTGGTGTTTGCAACTTTTTTCAGTTGTTGTACATTCGAATCGAGTTTCACTCCCTTGAACTCAAAGAATTGCTTTGCTACGTTATAGTAGTGGGCGCAGTATCCAAAAATGTTGACTTTGATAGATTTGGTTGTAGATGTTACTTTATTGCCTCGAATCGCTATTTGAACTTGTTGAGGATGGCAGTGCAACGGCTGGTGGTGAAAACGAAAGAAGTGAACTTCGCTCTCTTCTTCTTTCCGTATGGTCAAAACAACGATACCACGATATTTATCCATCTTCACCTCAAATATAACGAAAGGGTTTACGTCGTCCAAAGACATTTTTCTCAAGTTAAAATATTAAAATATACGATAACTGAAAATTACGTGGGAAAAAAATATATTCTATAGACAATAGAAATAGAATTTCGAATTAGAAACTGTCCCAACTGAAACGAAGCGTTAGCTTCGAAAGAAAATTAGTGGTCAACTTTGAACGTGTGCTCTGTCCCGTTTGTCGCAACCAAATCAAACATTAAAACAATGGCTTTTGAGTTGAAATTAACATTCGATCTGAAAAAAAAAAAAAACAATTTTCTCGATTTTCTACGATCATCGCTTTTTGATTAAAGTTATGTTTTTTTATCTTTTATCGTCTGGGATTATTTTTTTAATTTCGAAATTCAATTACAATGTATCCAATACATATACGGCTTTCCAGCTGATGCAAAAGACATAGTAAATCAACTAGCACACGATTGTATTTTTCGGTAAAAATTTTTTTTTGCTGAAAAATTTTTTTCGCTAAAATATTTTTTCGCCGAAATTTTTTTTCGCCGAAATTTTTTTTCGCCGAAATTTTTTTTAGCTGAAAATTTTTTCGCCGGAAATTTTTTCTCCAAAATTTGTTTTCTCTTTTCTTCCACAACTACTGATATCACAACAAAACCCCTTTTTAAAAGGGAAACGTGACGCCAGTCCTCGTCTCTTCTTCCAAGAAAACTGATATCAATTTGATTTTGCATTTGTGACGCATTCCTTTAATCAAAATTGAAAATATTTCAAAAGAATTTTTTGCGTTCCGAAGCTGTAGGCGTAACGCCAATTGGTATCAGTTGTTTTGGAAGAAGGGACGAGTACTTGCGTCGCCTTTTTCTTTTGAAAAGGGTTTCTGTTGTTATGTTATCAGCGGGAAATATGTTAATGTTGTTAGTTTGGTATACAAGTCCCTTGATGATGAGCAGCTTCGTGCTCGAAACTGCAGTACAGGCAAACAAGAAAAGACAAATTTTGGCATAATTGTTTGTAAATAATAAACTAAAAAATTTCTGTTAAGTTTTAAAGAATTGTGCCGAGTTTCACGAGCCGAAAATATGGTAATTTTTGTTTACGAAAATAGTTTTACTCTTGGCTATTTTTCAAAAGAATCCCACTAGACACTTCTCTTCATAGGTTTGGGTTCAACTTACCGTTTAGTCGGACTAATACTTCTGGTTCAAAAAACAAATAAAAGAATTTCATTTGCATTTCAATTAAAATATATTGATAAGTTCCTTCGTTTTTAAACTTTTTTGAGCTCAGTATACATACCAACATAATTGACCAATTAATTAAAAAAAATTAAGAAAATTTTAGAAAAATCACAAATTTTTGCCATTTTACATTCGAAACAGAATTTCAAATTCTAATTGAAGCAGAGGAATCCGTGCAGTATTCTTGGACAATCCAATTGCTTCAAAACTGTTAAGGCATCCTGTGTATTATGATTTAGAAACGCATGTCTTCTAAGTGCCAGTCGTGACAAATTCAGTAGGGAAATATTTTGTGGACCTGCATGCTGTTCTTTAAAGAAATTGAAATAATGCAGTAACCAGTCTTCTGATGCATTGAAAGGGGCGTTTACACAAATATTATCGTTTGTCTCTTCCATATCCGAATCAGTTTCTTCCAAATCCAAGTCAGGTAAATGATCATCAAAACACATTTTCATATGTCGACACATAGACGTCATTGATAAAGTCCCTGCTCTACCTGCTGTCGCCAAGATATCAAATCCATACCGTAGAAGGTTTTTCCCAAAGTTACGCAAAATTTCGTCCGATGGCATCGCAAGTCGTGTTGACAAAAAAAGTTGGCGCATCATTCCGGAAGTGCAAAATTTATAACCCATTTGCACGATTTCTGCGATGTATTAGTTGGCCAATGCTTTATCTTTCGAAAATAATTCGAACAGCTCTACCAAAAAATGAACGTATATTTCTTCCAATTTCGCCTTCTCACCACGTTTCCATGCCTCCGTACTACTAATGTCTTCGATGTCTTGCTCAAAGTTTTTTAAAAAGAGCAACACAAGCAACGAAAAATCGTTTGCAATTTCGGCAGCCATTATTTTCTCCATTAAATGAATTTTACGATCGTTTGATGAAAATGCAAATTCAACAATTTCTTGAAATCGCTGCTTAGGGATGGGTCTCATGTTTCCGTGGTCTTTATACCAACAGCATTCGATTAACAATAGGTTCAGCTGAAACGATTGAGCCGACGGTGTTTTGTGCGACCGTGAAAAGAATTCCAATCCAAATTTGAAATGAGTGTCTGAGTCTATAGCTACCGCAAAACATGTGCGCATAAACAGGAAGCAAGGAATCCATCCGAAACTATTTGCTGCCCAATGATCACAATCAAGTTCGTTTAGATAATACCGAATAATGTCCTGTCGTAGAAACATTGCAGCTAAATGTAAACTATTAGATTCGTTTTTGTTTTGATGCTTCACGTCAGCCCCTAGCTCCACTAATTTTTTAATCACTTCCAAAGGTTGAAATTGCATGGCATGTTGTAATGAATCTCGTCCAAATTTGTCGTAGCGGTTGATTAAGTCTTTGTTCACTTTGCACAGTGTATCTATCATTTCTATTGTATGCTCCGGTGCATATAAAGTTTCTAAATTGATTTTAAGTGTTCTTAAAGATTTCTTCGGATTCATTGCCGTTATTAGGGACGTGTTTCCATCTTTGTCTACAGCATTCACGTCGAGTTGTTCAAATTGCAATAAATAGTTCACTGTTTCGATGTCGCCGTGATATACGGCCCAAAGAAGACAGTTTCTTCCATATTTTACGTCCGTTAAACGAAATAAAGCGCTCCTATTTTCGCGCCTTTCTATGATAATTTTCATTTGTTTAAAAAAACCGGACTCACAAGCACTTATAAACGATGCCATTTTAATTGAAAAACAATTTTTCGTTAACTGTTGATAACAAGCGAATGAATATAATTCACGAAACTAAACTACCGACTTTGTTGAAAGACTTGAAACGAATGAAAGAATCAGGTCAATGTTGTCGAATTATATAGGAAAAGAATTCCCCACTTCACACACTCAAACCCCACAATTCACAACACATAAACCCCACTTCACAACACACAAACCCCCAACTTCACAACACACAACCCCCCACTTCACAACACACAAACCCCCCACTTCACAACACACAAATCCCTCACTTCACAACACATTTAGCAATTTGCATACGACCGAAGATTGTTTCAAAATACCTCAAAACAGGTAACGCGCCGTTCATAATATTAATAAAAAATTGAATTTTACTTTGTAAATCGAAAGTTTCAATTTGATAACTGTCATGGGACTGTAATGGGACAACGTTTGCAGATATACCTTTTTAACGGATGACAAATGGTATTTTACCGAGAATTAAGCTAGAGCCTGAATTTTTTTGTATTTTATTTCGATAAGTTGGGGTTATAGGAGGAACGGGGTTGCCCCATGTCACATAATTTCTTTTTTATTTTTTATATCGATTTCAAGTCCTTCATTCAAATAATTCGCGCGAATATTTACTCACAGCAGCTACAGAATAACATATTTGTTTGTCACATTGGTACCAACAAAAAATATGAACTTTTCAATTTGAAAACGTCAGAAAGTCAACGTTTGAATTGAATTGAATCGTGTTTGAATTAATGAAGTAATTTAGGCTGTAGGCAAGATGCAATTTTTCTGAATCCGTTGTAAAGATCCTACCTGCTTGGTGCTTACCTATACCGAAAGCGTAATCTAAAATTGTTAGACTTTCGTTGTGACATATCTTGCGTAGTACCAATAAAATATTTCGCTTGGCCACTCCCAACTTTTCAGAAGTCAAATCGATGAGGACTCTTGTAGGATTCCGGTGTAATGAGTCAAATTCTTTAACATTATCTTCATTGTGAAATCACAAATTACTGTCTCGTCCTTTTCGGACAAACCGGAATCAACATCATCAACATTTTCATCAAAATTGTCTTCACTTAATCCTTCGCTTTCATCGTCTTCTTCGATTTCACTAAGACTGGGCTCATAAAGTGATTGTCAAGACAAGGAAGTTTTTCAGAAATTTTTCCCAATTTTTTGTTTTTTCGTTGGGACATCCAGGCACGAAACACTTCTTCGACGGCGCCACTATAAACAAAATTAAATGAACATTAAGTTGCACATAATTTCAAAATAATCGCTTTCGTACATACTTTTGAACTCTTATTTTCAATTTTAAAAAATCCGTAAATTGTTCGCCAAAAAATATCAAACTGCCGCAATGTTTACGTTGTGACAACAAAATGTAGCCAACTTAAAAAAGTTATTATTTCTATTACACACGAAAACTGACAAGGTTCGATCATGTACGAGTATGGTGTTACAGCAAAATCCTTTAGCCACAGTTTTTAATTTATATAAAATAAAATAAGAGTCGAACTAAGTTTTTGAAAGCAAATTTCGGATAAATAGAATATCTTATCTGGGTCTCCAGACTTTGGACTACATCCTAGACTTATCCAATGTTCAGCAAAAATGTAGAGGAGAGTTGTACCTAAGACAACTTTTCTCGTAAATGTCACTGAAGCAAATTATTTGATTTGCGCCGATTTACAATCGAACATTCGGCCGCATTCGGCTGACAATCGATTTTAAGAATGTTCGATTGTAAATCGGCGCAACTCAAATAATTTGTTCCAGCCGATTAGATACAACTCTCCCGTATGGTAGGATGTATTCCAAAAGCTAGAGAATGTCTTGAAGACCCAGCTGACGAAACGCCGGTGCACGGCTCTACTGCACCGTTTGTTTTGCTCGACGAAGAATACAATCCATGAGGTTTAGTTCGAAGATTAGAAATTGAGCAAATCTCGATCGATTTCGGAAATTTTGGTTTTATTTGACGAGGAATGTAATTTCTCCGGTTAAGTTTGCAACTCGGTGTTATCAGACTATGGATTTGTAAGTTATTTCCAAGAGAACGCTAGCTTTGGAAGCACAATAACTTGACCAAACCTTAATCGATTTTTAAAATTTTGTTTTTATTTGATGGAAAATGTAATTCCTCAAGTTAAGTTCGCAGATGGGCTGCATCGGTCTAATGATCTTCGAGGTATTCCCAAAAGAATTTTGGTTTGTCATTTTTACGACACGATAACTTCAATAATTCTTAACGGATTTCAACGAAGAATAAAATTCATGAGGTTCAGTTCGAAAATGGGTTGTATCGATCCAATAATCTCAAAGATATTATTAAAGGCCGATGCTATTGGCAGGCGCGTGCCAATAGTCTCCCTTGGTCACTATTGGCAGGCGACGATTATGATACAAACGTATCGCGGCGAAATCATGTAAAATCACATTTGTATCATAATCGTCGCCTGCCAATAGTCTCCAGTGGGCACTTTTATTTTGCATAATATCGTCTTGCCTTTTGTAAGCAACAAATAAATTTTACTACATTTTTTCTTTAAAAATTGGAGGTTCGTCAGAACTGCCGTGGATATGTCCTCTGTTCTATTTCTCTTTAGCATGTGAAATTATGTACGTGTCTACTTGCAAATTGTGTTGGCAGATACGTAAATCTATGAATATTTGGTTGGAAGTTATGTTCTTATCATCAATTTAAATAGTTCTCTGATAGTTCTAGTGATATGGATCATCCCTCCCAATTCTAGAAGTGGTCATATCCCAAGATTGTGGTCTTTTTATCCAAAATCCTGAGACACGTGTTCTTTAAAATTTTATACTCTACAACTTTGCCTTTGGAAGCAACTTTCTACCTCTTATAGTTCTAGAGATATGGGTCATCCCTCACAATTCTACAAGTGGTCTTGGTCATATCCCAGGATTGAGGCATTTTTACCCAAAACCCTGAAACACGTGTACCCTAAAATTTCATTCTCTGGGCGATTCCTTTGGTAGGTTGCGAGGGCACCATGTGTTCTTGCTAAACCGTGCACATACGAGATTTGTGTTGTGTTGCGACGTCCCGCAACAGGGCGAACTTATGGAGTGAGGGAACTGAATTTTAATAGCAAATCCAAACCTTTTGATTCAATTATTTATTTGCTTCAGATGTTGCTTTAAAATTCCTAAAATTACAATTGAGATTAAGAACTAATTCGTATTTTTTAAGGTATTACAATCTTACAATTAGTATCTCACTACAATTCGACAATTTCTCCGATGAATGGATGAGTGTGTGTTCTTAAACTAATTATGAATCTAAATAAATTTCTTTCAAATAACTACAAATCTTTGATTCACATACTTAATCTTTGTTTTATTTCCACTAAGTTCGCCGGCCCAAAGGTATAGCGATTTATTTACTGAAGATTAAGCTAAAAAAATTAACACGTTTCGATTATATCTCATCTTATATGAGCGTCGAATATAAATCTATTTATTTACCTCAAACTGACTATCTTTAAATATATGGTTCAATCTATCACAACACACTATCCACCCCAGAACTATTATGAAAATTTTGAATTTAAACTAAAAAAGATGACGAAAAATTTTGCGAATTTTAATAAAACTATTCTGCCACGACTTTGTATGTTTTACGTTCGTACATCTCCTCTTGACGTCTCTCACCTACATCGTTTCCCGGAATTCCGAAAGCATTCAATAAATTAGCTGCTGACGCATGATTGCGTGAATTTGTATTAGATGCATGTTGATAGCGGGGTTCGTCGCTATTTGAATTCAATTCCGTCGCGCTAACATGTTGTATGAAGAAAATTCCTCTATAGGTTCAATGTACAACTCCTTTATGCGAAAGAAGTCCAACCTTTGCATTCTTAGCCAGAAGACGGTTCCCTCGTAACACATTTTCCAACTTTTCAATGGAATGGCCCCTCTACAACCTTGCTTTCGACAGTGAATCTCCATATTGCATAGTTAAGGAAATAAACAGGAAAAAAGGAAATTTCTATGAATTATTTCCACACTCATTTAAAATTTATTCGAAAGCAATGCAATGTGATGTTTAGACGGATACGTTGATTTTGCTGAACATATTTTCAGCCTGGAAAATAACACATTGTTGTGTTGCTTACGAGACGGTAATGAAAACTTTGCAGAGCATGTTAGTAACCTTAGTGTGTGAGTGTGAATGACGTCACGAAAGTGAAATTATTCAATCATTCAACAATAGTAGATTTCATGCTTGCTAAGAAAACGAGTCATTACCTTGTTACGAATAGTTGCATGACGAGCCGCCAGGCGAGTCGATGTAATTCGTAACAAGGTAATGAACGAGTTTTCTTAGTAAGCATGAATGCTATTTTGTCATGTTGGAGACGGGTCGTTGAAACCACCAAATCGAACTGACAACATTTTGTAATAAATTTTACATTAAATATTTATATAAACAAAATCAATTTTGAATCTAAAAATCATGAATATACACATGACATTAAAGTAACAATATTGTTATTGAAAAAACAATGAAGTTTATCGAAATAACAATATTGTTTGCTGATTTAACAATATCGTAAGAATTGAATAATTTTATTTTCGTGACGTCATTCACACACACTCACACACTAAGCTAACTAACATGTTCTGCAAAGTTTTCATTACCGTGTCCTAAAAGCAACACAACAATGTGTTATTTTCCAGGCTGAAAACATCTTCAGCAAACTCAACGTACCCGTCTACAACATGACAAACGATATTGTTATTTCGATAAACGTCATAGTTTTTTCAATAAACGATATGGTTGCTTATCATTTGGTGTCATATGATGTCAAAATATATCCATGATTTTTGGATTCAAAATTGATTTTGTTTACATAAATATTTGACGAAAAATTTATTACGAAATGTAGAAAGTTTGTTTTGGTGGTTTCAACAACCCGTTTACAACATGACAAAATCAGTACCGTATTAACCTATGGGCAAAATGGGCAATTGCCCAGGGCGCTGGGAAAATGGGGGCGCTGGAAATGTTAGTGTTACGAAAATACATTTTAATCAAATTTATTAATATTTAATGCAAAAAACCGCCTGCGGCGCATATTACACCAAGCAATACCGTTTCGTTTATTTATTGCTATGGTGTACCGATATTGACAACTAGAAAAGCCTTGGGTCGGATAACTTACGTAACATTATAGCAATGTTAGGAAAGCACACAGGAAATTTTTAAGAGAACACTTCTGGCTACGCGTGAAGTATGATGATGTATCAAAGTTAGACTACAATCTTTCGGATCTCGATTTCAGCATGATTTTTAGTTTGAATGACATTTTGGTAGCATAAAATTCAATTTTGAGAAACAGCTACAAGCCACAATAATTCAACTAGGCCTAGAAGACCGCTTTAATTAATTAATTTTTTATTTGCTCGCTCTGGTCTCATATAGCGTAATTATTGGTAATAGCACAACAAGTTTTCTTCTTACTTCTAGACTCGCTCAATAGATCTTAACCTAGCAGCTTACGCCGCGCACACACCAAATAATTGTTTAAACTTGGTCCATGCCTGCGTCATATGCTCATCAATGGAAATTACAGGTATTTTTTTAATTTCCTTTTGTTTTTTCATTTCGGAAATCGACTCATCAGAATATTGCACGTCGTTTGTATTCAACCAGTCGGATTCCTCCACATCGTCTAGGGCTATTATTGCCAACAGTTCGTTAGTATTAGCAGAGCATATTTGAGGAATGATAAAAACACGACCGTCGTTTGTACTTGTATAATCATAACTAAATTTATTTGACATAATACAATGTAACTAAAATACGTATAGTCTAGTTACATCCAACACCCTCACTTTTTCATTGCATTCTCTGATAGTTTACTCCAATAATTTAATGAAAAGACTAATCAATTCCAACACTAAAATTCATGAGAAAATATCAAAAACAAATGAAAAATGTATACCAAAAATTTTGACTGCAAAGATTAATGAAAAATAAACAAATTTATCATCACAAACCCATTTTCTTGCAACACATTTTCTCATCCTTCGGTACAGCTTTCGTTTGGTTGTTGTTGTTGAAACGACTGACATCATTCACTGCGACAGCAACATCTGACCGGGCTCCAATTGCGACATACGATAAACATCCGACAAGCTTTTGATACTGGACACTTCCAACGATATCATCATCCTTCTCTTTGTTTGATGTTGATGTATTGACCGCCAATTTTTGATCCGTTTTGCTTGACGTCGACACACGTTCCAAATCCAGCATTGAAGTTTCTGGACGATTGCTTTCATTTGGTTCATACCCCTGATTCCTCACTTGATCGTTGAAGCTTTCATCCAATTCGTACAATGCATCTTCACTTTGATTTTTAATTTTGTTTACAACGATATCGTTCGACCTCAGCGTAGCATTTGTGACGATTTCCCTCACTGAAACAAGTTCATCCTTTTGTTGACCATTGACCATCAACTTTTTAGAACTCGAGACGATACATCTGAAGACTTTCCTTTCATTTTTACATGGTAACCGCCTGTTTTTACCTGCAGCACACGTTTCACGCGATTTCAAGAAACTTTTCGTGTCGTTTTTGGATTTACTTCCATTAACTGCACCATCTCGCATTTAGTACGTTTTTTGGTAACTGAAATTATCCACACGTTGATCCAATTTCACAAATTTCTTGTTGTTTACATTACACATCCCTTTCACAGCATCATTTGTCGCACGAAGTTTGTAAACACCATCCTTTTCTTTGCATTGCGCCACTATTTCGTTGTTTCCATTGAAAATTCGACAACCGTTGATATCGAAAACAACTCGATTTCCATTCTTGACGATCCGTGACACTGATAAAATATTAGCAGACAAATCCGGTACATGAATACACTCTTTTACTGCGATGTCATTATTCGAAATATTCAGATTAGCTCTTCCCATGCACTTGACCACCAAATTCGTATTATCAGCTGTCATCACGTCTTTGATATCACACTTTATTTTGTTTTGACCAAGATCACCATATGGCGTCATATTACGAGCACTACCACTGTCAACATACCAATCGTTCTTTCTTTCGATTTCCATTGATTTCATGGAAAAAGCGGCAAACGCAGTCTTACGAACTGTTGCGTTGTGCGTACCTCGTCTCTTCGTTGTATTAGTTTGAGTACTTATTTGAACTGCTTTAGCGGGAACACTTTGATGACTGATTGAGTGTGTAGGTGTATCGCTCTCACTCGTTGATGAATCGACCGATATGTTTCTACACTCAGCCGCCTTGTGATTCTTTTTTCCACAATTAAAACATAACAACTCCGTTCTTTTCGGCTGTGGCTTCGATTTTTTGTTCGTAAATAACACAGGCCCTGTTGAACTGGATGTTTCGACCACTTCCGAATCGAGTAGCTTTTGTTTAACCATATCTGACGTTATTTGTACACCGCTACCTTCGATACTCATTATGAACGGCTTGTACTCTTCGGTTAAACCCGCAAGTAGAATAGAAGCCAACCATTCGTCTCCAATGTCGAAACCAATACTGAACAGCCTGTTCGAAATGTTCATTATCTCCTCTACGTACGTTGCCATTGACGCGACTTCTTCCAAACGTACAGACATTAAGACGCGCAAAAGACCGGTTTTCCTTAATAGTCCTTTGTCTTCATAGAGCTGCTGTAGAATGTTCCATATTTGTAGAGCACTTGTAGCATTACGAATATGAACGATAATGAATGGCTCGGACCGTGTATTAAGAAGTCGTTTGAACACAAGTGCACTGAAAGTCAAGGTCAATAAAGTTAAAACTTTGGCTTCTTCATCAAGAAGCAGCGTCACTTCTACAAACTCCGGGAGACTTTCTTCCATCAACAAGGCGTCTGCCAGGCCGTCGAGACCGTCTGACCCTCAATCGTTGACTACGACAACACCAGCTCTGGTTCCTAAATTGAGTGACACTGTGAAATTACTTGAGGCGCGAGTTGCTGCTTTGGAAGCAGCTGTATCTCAATTAACCTCTGAGAACTCAGATCTTCGACGAACTGTTGATAATTTGCAGCTTGATTTGGCTGAATCCAACGTACAAAGTGCTCCAAACGGCTTTTATGGTACTGATATATGTGCTGAGCAGCGAAGTTTGAACACCAATATAGTTATAAGAGGTGTCGACGTCAAACCGGATACACCTGGAACCGATCTTCGAGCCATTTACGAAGGGGTATCAAGCAGCGCAGAATTTGATCCGGTCAGTGTATCCATTCTTACAGCAAATTCAGAAAAAGTGAAAACCTCTTGCAGGCCGATACGTGTTCAATTTTCAACTGTAGATGATAAAATCAAATTTCTTCAAATAAGACGCACAAAGAAAGATATTCTTCCTTCTGACATTGGCGTTGGTAACACCTCCCAACGGCCTTTATTGATTTCGGAGCAGCTAACTCGGCGTAACCAAGAATTGCTTTTTCAAGCACGTTCGCTACGAGGCAAAGATCATTTTAAATTTGTTTGGTCGACTAATGGTCAGATTTTGGCTAGACATCGTAACAACTCAAAAGTGATTCGAATTATAGACCTTGCGCACGTAAATCGTATAAGAGCTGAATTACATCTGGAACCTTTATCTGAAAATGGACGACCACAACCCGCTACCGTTAGCATCGATGGTTCAAACGACTCGTAACTTCGATGGAACGATTATACCTCAATTACATGCATTGGAATATTAATCACCTGACCAATAAACTCCATTTAGTTGAGCAGTATGTCGCCAGCTACAATGGAATCTTACATATAATCGCATATAATTCTGAGACGTGGCTAACTTCGTCAAACTCGTTCACCTACAGACTTAATGGCTATAATGCTACGCACAGTGTAAGGCAAAACATCGGCGGTGGTGGTATCTCCATATTTGTACATGAGACATTTGCAACATCAGCCCTAAGGTAATATTTGACATTGTTACTCCTGACCTAAATCAGTTCTTAGTTTTGGAGTTACCATCGGTGGATACGATCGTTGCTGTTCCGTACCGTAGACCTGACAGCATTGAATTTAATCGACGAATCAATACTTTTCTTGATGAACTTCTGCAATTTTGTTTATGCCATCAAAATTGTATGCTGCTCGGTGATCTCAACCTTAATCAACTTGATGTTGACTTGAATGTACGCCTCAATGACGCACTTGAATCGAACGGCTTTGCAATATTAAACGAAATTTCGGTGAGAGGTATCACGCGCGCACGTTCAGGCACTATTTTAGATATTTGTGCAACTAACATGCTGAAGTTACATCATAAACTTTCGATAGTACACAACCTATCGTCGGATCATAGCATATTTTTCGTGTCTAGTGGCCTGAAGGTGCGTCCAGCTACAAAGAACATTGTTAAATCCAAATTCCACCTTAGTCAAGCTGTTCAAATGGTAGAACAATTGTGCAGTTTAAGAAACATCACATGCGGCAGCGAACTCAATCTCGAGCTGCAAAAAATTGTCACGGAGTCCACGTCCACTGTGACTATGAGCTCTCATCATCGTGTCAAAAGAGCTCACGTTAATCATAATCTTATTGTTGCCATTAGAGAACGAGATCGACTCGCATCTTTAAAGAAGCTCTTGCCAAACAATGACATCATTGCGAGTCAATTTGATGCATTGAAAAATCGTGTCCTTGACCTCAACGAGCGACTGAAAAGCGAATATGAAACTGAACGACTAGATTCAGCGGTTGGTGATCCTCGAAAAACCTGGAAACTATACAAAGAAATTATTTTCAACCAGTACAACTGCAATTTGGACACCACGGTTTCGTTGAATGGAATTCTGTTAGATGATTCTGTCGATTCGTGCAATTTAGTGAACGATTATTTCTGTACAGTCGGTGAGAAACTTGCGTCATCTATCATCGCTGTTCATGGATATGACGTTGAAGATATCGAAAATCTCTACTCGGATCATGCGAGCAACAATTGGTCATTCCAACATGTTAATGCTGATGATGTAACTGAAGCTATCAATCGCTTACCCAACAAAAAATCCACCAGTTTTGACAAAGTACCTATTCAACTAATCAAGTCATCAATAGTTGTGATTGCACTTACTATTGCCAGCTGCTTTAATGCGATGATTGACTCGACAGAATTTCCCAGTGAACTGCTGAAAGGGAGATTAAAACTTATTCACAAGTCTGGGAATGAAGACATAGACAACTTTCGTGGATTGACTTTACTGCCATCGTTTTCAAGAACTGCTGCTACTCCGACAATTGTATACATACTTTGAAAGTATTAATTTGTTTGTTGGAAACCAATTCGGCTTTCTTAAAAATTCGTCATGTCAGAATGCCGCGTTACAATTAGTTGATTTCATCAAATCTAACGTTAAAAGAAAATTTGTAGCCGCTTTGTTTATTGACTTAAGGAAGGCCTTTGACACAGTTGACACGGTACGCCTTGCTCGTAAACTTAAACGTTTAGGTCTTTCGAATAATGCGACCAAATTGATGCTGCACTATCTTCAAAACCGACAAACTGCTACCAGTATTAAGAATCATTCAAGTAGGTTCAGGAATGTGAACATAGGGATTCCACAAGGATCTAAGCTCGGTCCTTTGAATTTTGTAATTTATATCAACGACATCCTGAGACTTGATTTCATTGGACAACTCGTGATGTATGCCGACGACGCTGTGCTAGTTTATGCTTCAGAAACAGCGGAAGGTTTGCAACTTGCAATGCAACATGATTCTGATCATCTAAACGATTGGCTTTGTCGGAATGTCCTATCGATAAATGCTGCGAAAACCTTTTACATGACGTTTGGACGAGCTAGGCAGATCTCTCACATCAACATCACAATGCTCGGTGATAGTATTCAGCGTGTTTACAAGTTTAAATATCTTGGACTAATTATTGATGACGGGCTAACTTTTCATGAACATGTGAACCATGTCAAAAAACAGATCACACCTTTCATCTCGCTGATGTGGCGAAAGGGGAAATTTATTCCTGTGGATAAGAGACATCATCACCTCTACTCTGCCTTTGTGCACTCCCACCTTGTGTATATGTTGCCCATGTATTCTGACTGCGCCCTCTACAAGTTAAAGAAACTGCAGACGCTGCAAAATCGCTGTGTGAAAGCAGCATTTCGTCTAGATAGATACACCTCAACAACCTACCTGTACAGTACCGGCCTCTTACCAATAACTGAATTAGCCAAAGTTGAACGGATCTGCCTGATTTATAAGCTAACTAATTCGTTGACTAAACACAATTTTAGATTCGTAACGAATGCTAATGTTCACGGTAGATCTATGAGACGTGTTTCATTAATTCATAATTTTAACATACACTCATCAAGATCTGCGGACTTAAACTCATCGAATGGAGCTTTGATTTTGGCAATCAATGAATTCAACGGCACTGAAAGCGATGTACGGCGTATAAAAAGCTTTAAAACTTTTAAGAAGAAAGTGAAATTAAAAATAATGCAAGACAGCAAAGACTTTAATGTGATATCGCCGTACTTACATGTGAATTGAACTGTGATAAATGACTCTGTGAACTGTAAACTGTGATATTTTAAGGTTTCTTTTACTATTATTTATGCTTTATGTTTTATTATTTATCATGACGAAATTGAAAAATGAATAACAAGTTGAATATTCGAAATTAATCCTATGAACTTAGACAATGACTTAGCACAAAAATGTATTATAAAATTTAGACGAATTATTGACTAACCGCTTAAACCAAAATTTTACTTGATTTAATTAATTTTGTATAATTATAAATTTATATTGTGTTCCACACAGAGATTCATTGGAATGATAATAAACTCATTATTAAAAAAAAAAAAAATGGAATCTTCGACGCTTAAACACAAAATCGATTTTGCCTGAATCAATTTTTCAGAATCGTTTTCCGTCGACACATTTGGTAAATTCGCCTTGGGCTTAATACATTTATCCAAATTTTTTAGTGCCAAGTAGTTCTCCATTTGAAATTTCCAGCAGTGATAGTTTTCTGAACCTCTCAGTTTTTTTACATCAAAATCACTTTTCGGTGCCATTTTTAGTCGATCACAGTTCGCAGCTATTCAATAATTCTTTAGCTAATCGTAACACTGCACTACTAATCGAATTTATACTTCAAATAATTTTTAACTTTAAAAATTACTTTTCTGGTCTGCCCATAACCTATTAGCAGAGCACATTTGAGGAATGATAAAAACACGACCGTCGTTTGTACTTGTATAATCATAACTAAATTTATTTGACATAATCCCTAATACAATGTAACTAAAATACGTATAGTCTAGTTACATCCAACAGTTAGCTCGAAGAGCGGCGATACGTTTCGTTCGCACTTTCGGAACGACCGTCTCCTTCTCATGTAAATGTTTTTTGTGTTCTTTCAGCATCACCAGGGTTGCAAATTACTTCCCACATTCGGAACACGTTCGCAAACTGATAATTTTCGACACTTCTTCTTCTTCTTCTTCCTTAGCCTTTTATATCCACTGCTGGATGTAGGCCTCCCCCATAGATCGCCACTTTTTCCGGTCCATTGCCACTTGCTGTCACGTCGTGCCTGCCGTTCTTTTGATATCGTTGGTCCATCTTTCCGGTGGACGTCCCATCGGTCGTTTCGTTGGTGGCCACCATTGCATTATAGTTTTCGTCCATCGATCGTCGGTCATTCTGGCAATATGACCAGCCCAATTCCACTTGAGCGACGCTATTCGTGTCATGACATCGATGACTCTTGTTTGTCGCCGGATCCACTCATTTGTCATTTTGTCCCTGAGTGTGATTCCTAGCATTGCCCTTTCCATTGCCCTCTGTGCAACTCTCAATTTGTTCGCTGATGCTTTGGTGATCGTGAGAGTCTCGGCTCCGTATGTCAGGACCGGCAGCACACACATATCGAACACTTTCCTCTTCAGACTGTTGCTCACGTTGCTCTTGAAGATGTACCGTAACTTGCCGAACGCCGCCCAACCGAGACCGATCCTTCTCTTTATTTCAGCCGTTTGGTTGTCGAGACCGAGCTTCATGACGTGGCCGAGATACTTGTACGAATTCACAATTTCAATTTCCTCGTCTCCGATCTTGATTGGTGTAGCACCATCGATGTTTGTCATCACTTTCGTTTTCGACATGTTCATCTTCAAACCGATTTTTTGGGCTTCCTCGTTGAGCTGCAACAGCATCGCTTCAATCTGTTCCAGAGTCGTTGATGTCAGGGCAATGTCGTCGGCGAATCGAAGGTTGTTCAGAAACTTCCCATTTATGTTGATTCCCAGTTCACTCCAATCAAGCTTTTTAAAAACCGTTTCCAGAGCTGACGTGAACAATTTCGGTGAAATGGTATCTCCTTGACGGACTCCTCTTCCAATTCGAAATTTATCGGTCGTTTTATGCAGTTTGACGCACGACGTTGCGTGCTCGTAGATATGTTTTATCATCCGGGTATATCTCGAGTCAATCCGACAATCGTCCAAGGAGTCTAAAATCGACCATAATTCGACCGAATCGAACGCTTTTTCGAAGTCTATGAAGCATATCGCGATGATGATTTTGTATTCGTTGCATTTTTCTATTAGACTTCTCATCACTTGCAAGTGGTCATTTGTGCTGAATCCGGAACGAAACCCTGCTTGTTCGATCGGCTGGTAGAAGTCTAGCTTCTTTGTGATCCGTTTCGTTATCACCTTCATAAACAGTTTGTAGAGGTGCGAGATCAAACTGATGGGCCTGTAGTTTTCCAGTTTCGTGATGTCTCCTTTCTTGTGCAGCAAAGTGATGACTGCGTTTTCCCATGATTCTGGTATTTTCTCTTGTTCGAGACACTTGTTGAACAGATCCGTTGTCATTTTGAGCAGTGTGGGTCCGCCTTCTTTGATTGCTTCGATCGGAATGTCGTCGTCACCTGGAGCTTTTCTGTTCTTCATTTCGTCTAACGAAGCCTGTACTTCGTTAATCGTTATGTCCGGCAAATCTTCGGAACCAACGTTCATTATCACCGGTCTCGCTTTTGCTCTTTCTGCCGGTAGTTTGGCTCGAACCGACGTAAAAAGGTCCTCATAGAACTCTCGCGCGATGTCCAATACCTTGTCCTGATCTGTTTGTATGACGCCCGCCTTATCGCGCAATTTAAAAATTTGTCTGTACCCGTTCGCCCGTTTCGCTCGTAATACTTTCATATTCCCATTTGCTTCGATAGCGTTCATGGCCAGTTTCACGTTGTATTGTCGCAGATCGGGTTTCATTTTCTTGTTGATGGCTTTCGTTTTGTCTCTGTATTCAACAGTGTCTCGCTTTCCACCTTTCACCAAATCCAGTCTTTCTGCTATTAGGTCTAGCGTTTCCTTGCTGAGCTTCGACTCTTTAGTGCATGTAGATCGGCATCTGGTTTCCAGGAAGCTTCTCACTGAGGTCACTATTCTTTCTGTCAGCTCATCAATCGTTGCAGTTTGTGAATTCGTTCCGTTCAGTTCGTTGTCCATAGCTTCCTTAAATGCGTCGCTTTGTTCTTTCAGGCGTTCCATGTCTAAAACGACTTTTTTCTTGACCAACTTTTCTCTCTCTGTCCGTGTGTTCAAGACGACTTTGGCTCGCACCATTCGATGATCGCTGCCTGTTGTGAAACGGTTAAGCACAGTAACATCCTTGACAATCGATTTGCGGTTCGATATGATGTAATCGATCTCGTTCTTTGTTCTGCCGTCTGCACTGGCCCAAGTCCACTTCCTCTGAACCTTACCGGAGAAAAATGAGTTCATTGCGAAAATTCCTTGTTGTTGGAGAAAATTCAGCAAAGTATCTCCTCGTTCGTTCCTCTGATCGTAACCAAACGTTCCAATCGAAGTTTCTGCAACGTCTTCTCTTTTTCCCAATTTGGCATTGAAATCGCCGACTAGCAACTGATATTGAGCTCTGTTTTCTTCAATCGCTTTGGAGACATCTTCATAGAAGCTTTCAATTTCTTCGTCGTCGTGATCCGTCGTCGGTGCGTACGCTTGGATGACTTTCAAACTGTACATCGCATTTATCTTCAGCCGCACATAAATGACTCTGTCGGAGATGCTGTTGATTTGGATTATACGGTTCGACCAGCGTTTGCTGATGAGCAGTCCTACACCATGCATCGCTGTTTGGCTATCGCTTCCACGGTAGTACAAAGTGCTTCCTGATTTCAACTTCAAGCATTCTTCACCACGTCGCCTGACTTCGCTCAATCCGACAATGTCCCATTTGATCTTTTCCAGTGCCGACTCCAATTCGAGACGTTTTTCGTTCGATGATAGCGTTCGAGTGTTATACGTGGCAATGTATAGTCCGGTGTGACAACCTATTGTAACCCAGGGATTCTTAGCACCCTCTGCTCGTCGTCTGGTCTGACCGTTGTCGGAGTCAGGGATCAACGAGCGGCTGGGAACTGAGGGCCGATTTTTCCTGGTTGTGCTCTTCGTCTTCGGGGGGGTTTTAGCCGTTAAAACACCACGCTGGCCGGTGCGGGTTGGTGAGTGATGGTAGTCCTGCTGAAGGGCAGTATACATCGTTTGGAACTTTTCCATATACTTTGAGACTTTCAGGCACAATGTCGCTTAAAGAAAGCCGCGTGAAAAGCGACGTATAGTGGCAGTTCTCTTCACACGCTTTTTTCGCAGCTGACACACCTTCATCGTTTTGTTCCAGAACAATCGGGGGAGGCATGAAGTTGAAACCACGGAACAATTGATACAGTTTGCTTCGTAATTTGCCACAGCAATCTTCGTTTCGACATTTCTTGATTCGTGCGAAATACTGACTCGTTTGAACGTGCTGGGATTTCCACCTTACGTCCTTTTCTATCAGATCTTCAACATCGACTCCTTCCGTCCATTGAAAGCACATTCTAATGTTTCTCGTAAGCGACTCCTAGCCAACATATAACTATCGTGATGTCTACCAACAACATAGAAGAAGGCAATCGCATCAGAAATGCTGTCCTTGACGGACGTTTACAATGATCTTGTTGAAAATTCGGATGATCAGCTTACAAATGCTAATCACTTGTCGAAAGAAGTAGAACGTCTAATGGATGAGCAATCCCTGCGGGAGCTCGAAAAATCACTGAACGTTTGCGAATCTGATGCCAGCCAGACAGAAACAATGGACGAGTTATCGCCGTCAAAAAAAAAAAAATGATTCATTTACTGAATCGAAACAATCGCCGCCTGGGAAAAATCGCTTTTCTAATCCAAAGAAAGATCTGATTAATTTCTTGGAACGAAAATCACAGGTAACCATGAGCTTCAATTCATTTTACTTTCATAAATGTACATACATTGACGTATCAGTTAATTAAGAAAAAAAATATAAAAATTAAGCAAATTGTCGTAACTACTTAACAATTCGTTCAGTGCGTTCGTCGTCTAGAACAATCATATAACGTTTAAAACATTTTTTGTATACTAGAACAAAATGGACTTATGAAGAGAAGAAATTCGGATTCGAGAAATAGAAGCGTCAAATAAAACTGAGGAATTAAAAATCCTACGGATGCGAACGGAGGCTGATTTGGAAGAAAGGAAACAAATGAGCGTCTAATGTTTCTTAAATAGTTTAAACTTTTAAACAATAGAAACATTTTTTCTTTTTTTTACTAACAATTCACGAATTTGCCTTCATTTTAACTTGTTTTAAATTTGGTCATGAAAATCAAGCCGCTGATTTCTCTCACAATGTCATCGCTTCCGTTTCCGTTTGAAATTACCGTTTTTGTTCAAAGCGCTGGCGTTCTCTAGGCTCTGCTTACAATCTTATAGCATAAGTCTGTTATCTTGGCCCACACAAAGGACACTACAGCCCGAACGACTCCACAGATTTTCACTAATTTAGTTTTCGTGATTTTCTGATGTCCACATCTTTCATTCAGAACTTTATAGAGCGATTTCCGTTCTAATTTCGCAGAGATAAAGTTGGAAAAGTTCCACTAATCTTCAAAACACTACGTTTTTGACCACTTTTTCGACCGAAATTTCGAAAGTTTTTGACCGATTTTGCCCAAATTGAATCCCGTAATCAATTTTATGATTATCTTAAACGGCCATACCTCGGCGGTCCTTAGGCCGACAGTGCCCAGATTCAATTTCAAAAAAGACCTGAAAGGAAAGAAAAGTGTTTGAAAGTGTACGAAGTACGTAGGTCTGATGCGTTTACTACCACGTTTGTTACATTGCGAATTCGAACCCGGGAGTAAGGGGGAACCTTTTTTTGTTGCCTCCAGATGACAAATCAGCGAAAAAAACAATGTCCGTCTGTCGGTCTGTCGGTCTGTCCGTCAACACGATAACTTGAGTAAATCTTGACCGATTTTCAAAAACTTTTTTTTTCCTGAAAGGTAGTCGAAAAATATTTTATGGTATTGAATCTGGGCACTGCCGGCCCAAGGGCCGCAGAGCTAGGGCCGTTTAAGTGGTTTTTGGTCTTTTGCACATAACTCGAGAGTAAATCTTTTCTGATTTTCATAATTTTTTTTGTTTGAAAGATTGGGCATGGCTGACAATTTATGGAAGAAACTTTTTTCAATTTGAGTCCTTGGACTTAGCTAGGGCACTAAAAACGAGTCTCTGCTAGGGGTCTATGTGTTTTTTGTACATAACTCGAGTAAATCTTTACCGATTTTCAAAATTTTTTTTTGTTTGAAAGATCTGTACATGACCGACAATTTGTGGAAGAAACTTTTTTCGATTTGAGTCTTTGGACTTAGCTAGGGCACTAAAAAAGAGTCTTTGTTAGGGCCCTACGTGCTTTTTGTACATAACTCGAGTAAATCTCTTCCGATTTTCCAAAACTTTTTTTTGTTTGAAATATCTCGGCACGGCCGACAATTTATAGAAGAATTTTTGCCTGTGCCTAGGGCTCAAGTGGGCCTCATGTCGGTCCTAAGATCGGCCCTAACATAAAAAAATGTTTTTTGCTATGTTGCAGAGCAAATTGAGGGAAACATTTTTGTCTATGGAAGTATGTATCCGTGGTCTCTATTTAAGGCCCTAGGTCAGTACTAAGGTCGGCCCTAGCCCAAAAAATAGTTCTTTTTTCTATGTTGAGGAGAACATTTTTCTCTATTTGGAGGTCAATTTTGTGCGTTCGGAGAATTTTTTTACACCGTTAATTCGTACGGGTCTTTCAAAATTGCCCTACGGGCAATTTCCAATACAGTCTAATGTGAACGCAACATTTACTTAAATACGTTCCAGTCTTTTCGTAACATCAACTCTGTTTGCCGCATCTATTCTGATACGTACGGGTCCCTTCTATGTTTTTATTGCTGATTCGTCATCTGAGGACCGAGATTGTTAACTTTTAGTTTACTAGAGATAATGATAGGCCGAACTTGTGTTGTTTTGCTTGGAATAGACACATTAAAAATCACGATTCCTCGCAACCATTGTGCGAAAATCTTTTAAACCAAAATACAACGTAAAGAACTCAAAACAATTCATCCCAATGGTGCGAAAAAAGACGCTTTCGACAGGAAATGTTCTAGTTTCGTACGATGTGGTTAATTGTTTTGGAAACATACCAACAGAAAAGGCGCTAGAACTAGGCGCTGAACTGACACGGTCGACAGAGCATTGAATGATTTGAAGTTGGATCCGGATTTTTGGTACTCGTACGTAGATGATCATGTAACCTCAATTCCGAAAGAAATGGCCGGAAGGCTGAAAGATAAACTGAATTCGTATGACCGAGACGTTCACCATGGTTATAGAAGACGAAAACAGCAAATAAATTGAGTTCCTGGACACAACAGTATATAACCATAGAGGAAAACTGATCACAAAATGGTACTATAAACCTATAGCATCGAATCGAATTCTGAATTATTTCTCCAAACACCCATACGCTTTTATCAAAAATGTGGCGAAATCATTCGTTACTCGAGCTCTAATGCTAAGTCACAAATCATTCCACTCGGAGACATTGAGCACCATAAAATCCATCCTGAAAAAGAACAATTTTTCTCCCAAAATGGTTGACCAACTGATTCATCAGGTACAAAGCTCTAATAAACGCAACCCATGGAGGAACGAATCCAGCTATCCGCTCTTACACAACACCACCACACTAATGATTTCACCGGAACAAAGCATGAACATAGATCACACAACATCGCTACCGGCAGCAAACTCAACAATCCTTAACACGCCCACACAGCACACATCGGAAAAAAGAAAAGTCAAGTTTGCCGGAATCACCTACATACCTGAGAGACCGAGAGACTATCCAAGTAGGTGAGGACGCACGCTCCTGAATTGGGTTTAGCTCCACGCCCGCCGGAAAAAGTTGCAAAATTGTTTACTGACATGAAGCAAAAGCTTAGGTCAGGACAATGCTCATAAGTTTTATTTGAAATTCCTTGCAGATCTTGTAACGCTTGATGACAGAATTGAGGAGGGACACAAAAAGGATTTAAGGAAAAAGGTAACGGGACACCAATTTGATTTTTACAACAAAAAAGTGATGAAAAAAGTCAAATCCAGACGCACGTTAAAAATCCACGAAGCAAATCAAATTATCATGAATGAACATAATGGCGTGAATTACAAAAAAGACTCGGCACATGTAACACCACTCTTCTACAATTTGATTAAAAAACGAAGGAATGTACACCAACCACCATCCCCTCATAGTCAACACTGGCCAACCTATTCAGCAATGACACCTGACGTCTTGACACCTACATCAACAACAAGATATAGCGCATAACCAAAGAAATTGAAAAATATTTTGTAAACAAAAAAGAATCCGGAGGTTGATCACCGGAATTTAATTAGTTTATTCGTTGTCTCTTGTGATAGTAAATTGTAAGTTAATTCCTAAGTAATCTTTTATCTAAATTTCTCATTGTTTATGTTAAATTCTTGTGTTTTTAGCCCTGAAAATGGCTAGTATAACTAGCCAAATGCAAGGAAAATAAATGCAAGAGAACATCGACTAAAGAGATTTTTAATGTGTCTATTCCAACCAAAACAACAAAAGTTCAGATGATTTCAATAGACCAGTAATACAATAACACTTCTATAATAATGATAACTTATAAATTCGAATTTTCTAAACAATGTAAATATATAAAAGCGAATACCAACTACTCATGAATGAAGTTTTGAACATTTATTCCTTAAAATTTATAAATTGGAAAACGGACTAAGAAAATATTAAAGTTTTCAGAAAAATCTTGTTTCTTCATTCAACTCCCGCACCTCCCTGTGCATGATTGCCTGTTACAAAAAATCCTTTTAACTGTTTCTTATTGTTATCATGGGCGCTCGGTAGCGATGCGCCCGTAACGCAAGTCTCCATACGATCAAAAAATCAAGAAATTTTTTTTTCGTAGACGGCGGACCCATACCTAGTTTTTTCTACGTAAAATTTTGATTGAAGTCGACATTTTACTCATTAAAATCGGTCCAGTAGATCCGAAGATATGACTTTTAGAAAATCGTCATTTTCCATACAAAATGTGGTATTTCATAGAAGCCAAAGGTAATGGAAACATCCTACGTTAGTGGGTTAGTTAGTTCCAGAGCCATTTGTATGAAAACCTACTTCTTTGGCTCTTGCTCGAAAACGGCTCGATAACTTTTCTTGAAATTTTGCAGGGACCTTCGGGTGGGCATTATACGTCATATGAGATTTAAAAAAATAGGATGGGGGGGGGGGTAGCGGCCTCGTTTGGGCGCCAGGGCTGTTAGAAGGCGCCATATAATAAAGCCCATATAAAAGAATGTTTTGTATGTGCCTGAGTGTATTCAAAGTATGGGTCAAATATGAGCAAAATTTTTTAGGATGAGCAAAATTTTTTAGGATGGAGAAAGATGTTCGGTGTCAAAGGAAAAGTTGAAGGGTTGGGTGTGTAGTGGGACCGTCGGTGGTATGGGACGGACTCAGGGGGAAAATTAATTTTTTTTTTGAGTTGGAGATAGATGTTTGGTGTCAAAGGAAAAGATATTGGGTTGGGTGTGTAATTTGTCAGGCAGCAAAATGGCAACAAATGGCCAACAAAATGACCGATGGTGCTAAGGGACGAACTTAGGGGGAAAATAAAAAGTTTTTTTTTGTTGAAGATAGATGTTTCGTGTCAAAGGAAATTTTTTTTCGACGGAAATTTTTTTCGCCGGAAATTTTTTTTCGCTGAAAATTGTTTTTTCGTCGAAATAATTTGTTCGGGTAAAAAAGTTTTTTGCGGAAAATTTTTTTTCGCTGAAAAAGGTTTTTCGCCGAAATTTTGTTCGCCGAAATTTTTTTTAGCTGAAAATTTTTTCGCCGGAAATTTTTTCTCCAAAATTTGTTTTCTCTTTTCTTCCACAACTACTGATATCACAACAAAACCCCTTTTTAAAAGGGAAACGTGACGCCAGTCCTCGTCTCTTCTTCCAAGAAAACTGATATCAATTTGATTTTGCATTTGTGACGCATTCCTTTAATCAAAATTGAAAATATTTCAAAAGAATTTTTTGCGTTCCGAAGCTGTAGGCGTAACGCCAATTGGTATCAGTTGTTTTGGAAGAAGGGACGAGTACTTGCGTCGCCTTTTTCTTTTGAAAAGGGTTTCTGTTGTTATGTTATCAGCGGGAAATATGTTAATGTTGTTAGTTTGGTATACAAGTCCCTTGATGATGAGCAGCTTCGTGCTCGAAACTGCAGTACAGGCAAACAAGAAAAGACAAATTTTGGCATAATTGTTTGTAAATAATAAACTAAAAAATTTCTGTTAAGTTTTAAAGAATTGTGCCGAGTTTCACGAGCCGAAAATATGGTAATTTTTGTTTACGAAAATAGTTTTACTCTTGGCTATTTTTCAAAAGAATCCCACTAGACACTTCTCTTCATAGGTTTGGGTTCAACTTACCGTTTAGTCGGACTAATACTTCTGGTTCAAAAAACAAATAAAAAAATTTCATTTGCAGTTCAATTAAAATTTATTGACAAGTTCCTTCATTTTTAAACTTTTTTGAGCTCAGTATACATACCAACATAATTGACCAATGAATTAAAAAAAAATTAAGAAAATTTTAGAAAAATCACAAATTTTTGCCATTTTACATTCGAAACAGAATTTCAAATTCTAATTGAAGCAGAGGAATCCGTGCAGTATTCTTGGACAATCCAATTGCTTCAAAACTGTTAAGGCATCCTGTGTATTATGATTTAGAAACGCATGTCTTCTAAGTGCCAGTCGTGACAAATCAGTAGGGAAATATTTTGTGGACCTGCATGCTGTTCTTTAAAGAAATTGAAATAATGCAGTAACCAGTCTTCTGATGCATTGAAAGGGGCGTTTACACAAATATTATCGTTTGTCTCTTCCATATCCGAGTCAGTTTCTTCCAAATCCAAGTCAGGTAAATGATCATCAAAACACATTTTCATATGTCGACACATAGACGTCATTGATAAAGTCCCTGTTCTACCTGCTGTCGCCAAGATATCAAATCCATACCGTAGAAGGTTTTTCCCAAAGTTACGCAAAATTTCGTCCGATGGCATCGCAAGTCGTGTTGACAAAAAAAGTTGGCGCATCATTCCGGAAGTGCAAAATTTATAACCCATTTGCACGATTTCTGCGATGTATTCGTTGGCCAATGCTTTATCTTTCGAAAATAATTCGAACAGCTCTACCAAAAAATGAACGTATATTTCTTCCAATTTCGCCTTCTCACCACGTTTCCATGCCTCCGTACTACTAATGTCTTCGATGTCTTGCTCAAAGTTTTTTAAAAAGAGCAACACAAGCAACGAAAAATCGTTTGCAATTTCGGCAGCCATTATTTTCTCCATTAAATGAATTTTACGATCGTTTGATGAAAATGCAAATTCAACAATTTCTTGAAATCGCTGCTTAGGGATGGGTCTCATGTTTCCGTGGTCTTTATACCAACAGCATTCGATTAACAATAGGTTCAGCTGAAACGATTGAGCCGACGGTGTTTTGTGCGACCGTGAAAAGAATTCCAATCCAAATTTGAAATGAGTGTTTGAGTCTATAGCTACCGCAAAACATGTGCGCATAAACAGGAAGCAAGGAATCCATCCGAAACTATTTGCTGCCCAATGATCACAATCAAGTTCGTTTAGATAATACCGAATAATGTCCTGTCGTACAAACATTGCAGCTAAATGTAAACTATTAGATTCGTTTTTGTTTTGATGCTTCACGTCAGCCCCTAGCTCCACTAATTTTTTAATCACTTCCAAAGGTTGAAATTGCATGGCATGTTGTAATGAATCTCGTCCAAATTTGTCGTAGCGGTTGATTAAGTCTTTGTTCACTTTGCACAGTGTATCTATCATTTCTATTGTATGCTCCGGTGCATATAAAGTTTCTAAATTGATTTTAAGTGTTCTTAAAGATTTCTTCGGATTCATTGCCGTTATTAGGGACGTGTTTCCATCTTTGTCTACAGCATTCACGTCGAGTTGTTCAAATTGCAATAAATAGTTCACTGTTTCGATGTCGCCGTGATATACGGCCCAAAGAAGACAGTTTCTTCCATATTTTACGTCCGTTAAACGAAATAAAGCGCTCCTATTTTCGCGCCTTTCTATGATAATTTTCATTTGTTTAAAAAAACCGGACTCACAAGCACTTATAAACGATGTCATTTTAATTGAAAGACAATTTTTCGTTAACTGTTGATAACAAGCAAATGAATATAATTCACGAAACTAAACTACCGACTTTGTTGAAAGACTTGAAACGAATGAAAGAATCAGGTCAATGTTGTCGAATTATATAGGAAAAGAATTCCCCACTTCACACACTCAAACCCCACAATTCACAACACATAAACCCCACTTCACAACACACAAACCCCCAACTTCACAACACACAACCCCCCACTTCACAACACACAAACCCCCCACTTCACAACACACAAATCCCTCACTTCACAACACATTTAGCAATTTGCATACGACCGAAGATTGTTTCAAAATACCTCAAAACAGGTAACGCGCCGTTCATAATATTAATAAAAAATTGAATTTTACTTTGTAAATCGAAAGTTTCAATTTGATAACTGTCATGGGACTGTAATGGGACAACGTTTGCAGATATACCTTTTTAACGGATGACAAATGGTATTTTACCGAGAATTAAGCTAGAGCCTGAATTTTTTTGTATTTTATTTCGATAAGTTAGGGTTATAGGAGGGACGGGGCTGCCCCATGTCACATAATAATTTCTTTTTTATTATTTATATCGATTTCAAGTCCTTCATTCAAATAATTCGCGCGAATATTTACTCACAGCAGTTACAGCATAACATATTTGTTAGATTTTCGTTGTGACATATCTTGCGTAGTACCAATAAAATATTTCGCCTGAACACTCCCAACTTTTCAGAAATCAAATCGATGAGGACTCTTGTGGGATTCCGGTGTAATGAGTCAAATTCTTTAACATCATCTTTTGACAGTGAATCTCCATATTGCATAGTTAAGGAAATATACACGAAAAACTGTTTTCGTGTAGGCCAAGAAACTCAATTTCGTCGATTCCATTGGTCCCAGTGGCCGGACCCCTGACCCGATTCCCACACAAAATTTTTCTCAATTTTCTGACTTCAAATCCTTTCATTTGGCACCAGCATGAGCCATTGCCTTGCTATACTTGCTGAGACATTTGCGAAAAAGCTTCACCGACCCTCAAAAAACCATGTTTTTGGTCACTTCCTCGGCTATATCTCCGGAACCACTGGATCGATTTTGCTCATCTTCGAACTTGAATCATGGGAGGCATGTATCTTCTAGGGGAAAAAGTTTAGGGTGATCGGTTGAGCCGTTTGGAAAAAAAAGTGGAGAAGGGTGGACGGACGTACGGACATTTTTTATTGTTGATTCGTCATATTTAGACGATAATAAATGCATCCCCCCAACTACCACCTCGATCTACCCCATGTTACATTAAAATTGTTTGTAGTAAACGTATAGGACCATCGTACTTCGTACGGGTCCAAAAAAGTAAAAAATGAATGAATTATTTCCACACTCATTTAAAATTTATTCGAAAGCAATGCAATTCGATGGTGTAGACGGGTACGTTGATTTTGCTGAACATGTTTTCAGCCTGGAAAATAACACATTGTTGTGTTGCTTACGAGACGGTATGAAAAATTTGCAGAGCATGTTAGTTACCTTAGTGTGTGAGTGTGAAGGACGTCACGAAAATGAAATTATTCAATTATTCAACAAACGATATTGTTATTTCGATAAACGTCATTGATTGAGTTTGTTTACATAAATTTAATCTTTTTTATTTAGCGAAAAAAAAGGCTGCTCACAATGGAGCAGCCAGTAAAAAAACGATCTTTTCAACAACAAATTACAATAAATAAAATTCATCTACTCTACTTTTCCCCAATGTTGCCAAGATGCATGCTGCATTGCCTCTTTGAATTGCAACTAAAATTTTCTGCAATAGGAAATCTTTCGAGCGTGATTCCCCAGAAGCTGTCCTTATCAATGACTTTAATGTGCCTATAAAATTCTTGGTTTCTGGACCCATGCAACCTATGGTTTCAAAAGCAACAGGAGTAAATAAATAGTTTTCTTTTAAAGATATATAATGATTATGCTTAATTCTTTCCGCGTTATCGGCTATTGAACGCGCTTTCTTAGAAGATTCAATGACATAAGAAGGGGCTAACGTATCTCGAACTGTCACGTCCCAGAGAAGAGACTTTCCATGACTCCACGGAATTAGAGTCATACCATCAGGTCGTTTGCCATCGTCTCTAGAAATTCCTAGTGGTTGTATTATATTTGGGAACCCTGCAGAAGAAAATGATGAGAAATAATTTTATTAATTTCGTCATGCCTAGAAATTATCCCTGCTTTCTTCTTGCATGACAAACCATGCAAGCCGTCTTTTTTAACCATAAAGCCACAAATGCACTTATATTCCTCACATAATTGGGAACCTAAACGAAGACCAACAGCAGTTTATTACGAAATGTAGAAAGTTTGTTTTGGTGGTTTCAACAACCCGTCTACAACATGACAAAATCAGTACCGTATTAACCTATGGGCAAAATGGGCAATTGTCCAGGGCGCTGGGAAAATTGGGGCGCTGGAAATGTTAGTATTACGAAAATACATTTTAATCAAATTTATTAATATTTAATGCAAAAAACCGCCTGCGGCGCATATTACACCAAGCAATACCGTTTCGTTTATTTATTGCTATGGTGTACCGATATTGGCAACTAGAAAAGCCATGGGTCGGAAATTTTTAAGAGAACTCTTCTGGCTACGTGTGAAGTATGATGACGTATCAAACTTAGACTACAATCTTTCGGTCCTCGATTTCAGCATGATTTTTAATTTGAATGTCATTTTGGTAGCATACAATTCAAGTTTGAGAAAACAGCTACAAGACCGCTTTAATTAATCAATTTTTTATTTGCTCGCTCTGCTCTCATATAGCGTAATTATTGGTAATAGCACAACAAGTTTTCTCCTTACTTCTAGACACTTGGGACTCGCTCAATAGATCTTAACCTAGCAGCACACGCCGCACACACACCAAATAATTGTTTAAACTTGGTCCATGCCTGCGTCATATGCTCATCAATGGAAATTACAGGCATTTTTTTAATTTCCTTTTGTTTTTTTATTTCGGAAATCGACAAATCAGAATATTCCACGTCGTTTATATTCAACCAGTCGGCTTCCTCTACATCGTCTCGGGCTATTATTGCCAACAGTTCGTTGGCTCGAAGAGCGGCGATACGTTTCGTTCGCACTTTTGGAACGACTGTCTCCTTCTCATGTGTTCTTTCAGCGTCACCAGGGTTGCAAAGTACTTCCGACATTCGGAACACGTTCGCGAACTGATAAATTTCGACACTGAAGGGCAGCATACATCGCCGAAGTTTACCTCAGTTGATTCAGTTAATTTTGGTAAAGATGGCATTTCTACTTCCTTTATCATTTCGCTTGGTTCTACGATGTAGATCGTTTTAATATCGTATTGTAGCTCGGGTATGTGAAGACACGGTCCTAAATTCTCTGAAGCAGAGGCAGGTTTTTCAAAAAGTGACGCTTCCAGTCCTAATATCTTTTCCGGTTCTGATACATCTTTCGCTGATGTTTGCTTCCGAATATCGCTTTCTACAGCTTCCTCTGTTTCGTGCTCATTCATCGTGAGTAAAGATGGTGATAGCTCCTCATTAGAGTCCTCCTTTCGAGCAGGATACGAGAATTGACGCTAAAATCTAATTCGAAAACGTTAACGTTTAAAATTCTTTAGCAACCTCGAACTTTGCATCCTCACCATTGTCTCTACGGCTTTGGTACCGACACGAATTTTTATTCGGGTTGGAATCTTTAGTTACATCGAAAAATGATGGTCCATGCAATTCCGTCTTGTGATTTATGAATTTCACCACTTGTTGTAATAAGCGCTTAAGGCCCAAAAGGAATTCAAAACATCCGATGCTGTCTGCAAAGACGTGGTAGTAGTCTTGGAGATTGGCTCCCACTGGTATAAATTTCTTCATTTTTGTTTTTGCAAAGGCTTCGAGACTCTTCACATCTTCCTGCGTTAGAGTTTTTATGCTTTGAGCGTTGTCGAACCCCGAAAGCATCAATATGTTTTGCAAATATTTTGGTATAATGGAGCCCATGTTTCTTTCAAAAAGACTCCAAAATGTTTCTAAGTTATTCATGAGACCGGTTTTTTTTCTTACAAAAAATTAGGCAAAAATTACTTTACACACTTTACCGATCACTACTTATATCCTGACTATCTTTTAAACTAATTCAGTGAACATTCTCTATACCGAATTCTGAAGGGAGTCAGAAATTTGTAATAGAGAATGTTTGTTATAGAGAATTGTTTTTAAACTTGAATATTGTTTGCATGTGGAACTGTAAACATGACCTAATTTTTTTGAAAGAACATTTTGGGTTTGTAACTTAAACATTTTATTGAAATTTTACTTAAAAATAAAACACGGTCGATAGACGTTTCCACTTAAATGATCATATGATCGATAAAATGTGTATTTTCACAACTGAAAAACTCATCATAACGTCTGTTGGTGTGAAGAGATTGTCTTTTAGTACATTATACACCGTTAGGAGACTCTGCTTTATATCATTCGAAGGGACATTATCCACTGAAGGTGGTGAAGCGACGACATCATTGGTGATAATTGGTGAAGAATCGTCGATATTTTCCTCCTCATTGTTGTTGGTCGATAAAATACTTAAAATTTCATCGTCAGTAGGTAGACCTTGTGAAGGAAGCAGCTCATCTACTGCAACAAAATCATTGAAGTTAATTTTTAATTTGAATTTCCGTAATATACGGTTCCAATGTTCAACGTTTATTGCATCACTGGCATTTTCTTCCTCATCTACGTGTTCTCGCTCTTGGATCAGATTCCTTAAACGTGATAAAGGAATACCATCTTCGTCTTCCAACTCATTCGCGATTCGAACATGTTTGAAACAATTCTCAATTGTTTTTTGTTTTACTTCAGCCTATGCTTGTGACAGATACATGATAGCATCCAGCAAATTAACATCGCTGAATTTAGAGCCAGAATCCAGTTCCTGTACCAACCTTTTAACTTTGTTCTGTATTTAATTTTGAGATCTTTGATAATGCCGGCGTCCATTGGTTGCACTCTCGACGTCATGTTTGGCGGAAAGAACACTAATCTAATTGATTTTAATTTACGAACTAGTGTTTTTGGATGTGCACTGCAATTATCCACGAAAAATAACACTGACCTATTTTGTGACTTGAATTTTTTATCTAAGTCGATCATATATTTTTCGAAAATCGTTGTGGTCATCCAGGCTTTTTTGTTGGAATCATAATGCACTGGAAGTGTCTGATTTTTGGCGAAACAGCGAGGCCTACGTGATTTCCCAATGACCAATAGTTTTAACTTTTCTGTACCTGTGCAGTTCGCGCCCACCATAACACTGACCCGAACTTTACTATGTTTACCACCGTAACATTTTTGTTTCCGATATTCAAGCGTTTTGTTTGGCAAACATTTGAAGAAAAGCCCTGTTTCGTCGACATTGAAAATGTCATTGGCATCGTAATCTTTCAAAATTTGTGGCAGCTGTTGATACCATTCATTTACCAATGCTTCATCAACGCATGCACTCTCACCAGATATTGATTTGAAATTCAATCCGTTTCTACGCTTAAACTTAAGCAGCCAACCGTCACTTGCAACGAAATTCGAGATGAAGATGTTGAGATGTTTTGCTAGACTTCTGGCCTAGAATGATATAAGTAACATTTAATTTGCCTAATTGTTTAAACACGCATGAATGTATCATTTTACTTTAGCCTGAACAATCGGACCATTCAATGGTATGTTAGCGTTGCGGGCCTGGGTAACAAAACACAATACGGAAGCTTCTACAGCCGTGTTGTTTACTTTTCGATTCTTTTTCACATCGAGGTTAACCAAACTTTGAGACAAATTTAAAATCTTGTCTTTCGATTTCATTAAACCCGTTACGGACGACTGTGCTAATCGAAACTTCTTCGCAACGCTGCATCTTTTCGCCCCTCTATCTACTAATTTTATTAATTTAACTTTTTGCTTCAGGGTCAAATTTTTTCTAATAAATCTCATCGTTGAGTTGTTGAATTGAGAAACACAGAACAAATAAAATGACCCGCCAATTTCAATACTAAATCCAATATCAGAAACTGTCACAAATTCCATTATTTCGACTGTATAGAACAAAAGAAGTTATATACAATGACTCTGACCATCTGATTTTAATTTTTAGAATCTCTCACACCAAAGGCGTGCATTTTCTAAGGGGCAATTTTGTTTGTTATAGAGAATGTATTTTTCAACTTTGTAATAGGGAATTGTTCGTTATAGAGAATGTTCACTGTAAATTTATTTCGATTACGCTCGTTTTTTCAAGTTTGTTTTTTAAACTTGTTACGACGGCGTAGCGATTTCATGAAAAATGTTTAAAGTGACTTTTGGCGAGAGAGACTTTAATGCGTTAAGAGAAGTGGGGAGTTACCTCGGGGGTTACCCGTAAGGAAGATGAGAGCGAGTGTAAAAAGCGCGCCATTTTATGGTATCTTGTGAAGTGTGTCATTCACTGTTTCATCTTACTAAACCATGTTTCCGCAACTCACCGACGAATTTTCGATGTACAATGAAAAAAGTATGGGTTCGATTGATTCCCGTGAAGTAACGCCAAAGTCAAATTGCCAAAATGCATTTTGGCGATTCTTCACACTTTGGCGATTTTTTTGGCGTTCCTTCACATTTTGGCGATTTTTTCTGGTGATTCAAGAAATAACTACAAAATAAGAAATCGCCAAAAAAATCGCCAAAGTGTGAAGAAGCGCCAAGAAAATCGCCAAAGTGTGAAGAAGCTCCAAAAAAATCGACAAAAAAGAGAAGAAACGCCAAATTAATTTTTTTCAGCTTTTGGCGTTATTTCACACTTTGACGATTTTTCTTGGCATTTCTTCACACCTTGGCGATTTTTTTGGCGTTTTTTCACACTTTGCCGATTTTATTGGCGATTTATTATTTTGTAGTTATTTCTTGAATCATCAGAAAAAATCGCCAAAATGTGAAGAAACGCCAAGAAAAACGCCAAAGTGTGAAAAATCGACAAAAAAATCGCTAAAGTGTGAAATAAGACCAAAATCTGAAAAGACATTTATTTGGCGTTTCTTCTCTTTTTTGTCGATTTTTTGACGCTTCTTCACACTTTGGCGATTTTTTTGGTGATTTTTTATTTTGCAGTTATTTCTTGAATCACCAGAAAAAATCGCCGAAATGTGAAGAAATGTCAAAAAAATCGACAAAAAAGAGAAGGAACGCCAAGATGATTTTTTCAGTTCAGATCGCTAATTAATTTCAGGTTTTTCGTTGATGTGCATAAAAATTATGTCGGAACAAAAAATGCAATAAAGTTTTGATTTAATTTAAAGCAACAGTGTGCAGGAAAAAAGTTTTGCCTTTCTTTCTAACACTAAGGCATATTTCCAGTACTAAAAATGAAATCTATATTTTTATTTTTGTTCGATTTTCGTTCCTTGATATTTCTTATTTGGAAAATAGCCTTTTCTTATAGATTTATCAGTTGGAGTGATCAGGTTGGTGATCTTGAAACATATATCTTGCGATAATTTGTTCCGTTCCTATGCATAATTTGAATGATGTGAGTCTTCTAGTCGCCTCCAGGCCTCACAACATAGTCTCCCAGCAGCCTGCGTCTCAGTTGATAGAAATTGGGGCATTCACATATGACGTGAACTCCTGTTTCTTCTTCTGATCCACATGGATATCTGGGAGTGAGCGACAACCTCAACTTATTCATGTGTCCGGTAATCGCACTCACTACCATTCTTATGCTTTCCCGGTCCATTGCTAGCAAACTTTTATCCCTTTTGGAGTCTGGTTTCGGTAGAAAGCGCTTCGTATGAGCGTCTCCATCGTACGCTTCCCAGCGTTCTCCATGCCTTACCGCCACCCAATCTTTCAATGCTTTCCCACAGACTGTTGGAACAGCAGAACCCGCCTTAACTACCTCATCTACCCTCTCATTTCGTTCCACGCCCGAATGATCAGGTACCCATACGAGTGTTATCTGATGCTCAGACCCATCAAGTTCAGGGTCAAGTTGTAATCTCTCACCAGCTTGAAAGTCGCGACAGGCGATACAAGCGCCCTAATCATCTCCGCATTGTCTGAGCAAATGACAGTATTTTTTCCATGTGTTCCCCTTTGAAGTTCTCCACGCGCTCCCGTGAGCGCCGCAAAGACTTCTGCTTGAACGACACTGGCGAGGTTACCCAGATAAAAGCTCTCACCTTCTTCTGTGTTGGAAGCATACCCTCCAGCCCCTGCTCCATTGGAGTCTGGTTTCGGTAGAAAGCGCTTCGTATGAGCACCTCCATCGTACGCTTCCCAGCGTTCTCCATGCCTTACCGCCACCCAATCTTTCAATGCTTTCCCACAGACTGTTGGGGCAGCAGAACCCGCCTTAACTAGCTCATCTACCCTCTTATTTCGTTCCACGCCCGAATGATCAGGTACCCAGACGAGTGTTATCTGATGCTCAGACCCATCAAGTTCAGGGTCAAGTTGTAATCTCTCACCAGCTTGAAAGTCGCAACAGGCGATACAAGCGCCCTAATCATCTCCGCATTGTCTGAGCAAATGACAGTATTTTTCCCATGTGTTCCCCTTTGAAGTTCTCCACGCGCTCCCGTGAGCGCCGCAAAGGCTTCTGCTTGAACGACACTGGCGAGGTTACCCAGATGAAAGCTCTCACCTTCTTCTGTGTTGGAAGCATACCCTCCAGCCCCTGCTCCATTGAAGGCTTTGGAGCCGTCCGTGTATAAGTATAAGTATATGACTATGATATTTCTGGTAGATCAGCTGGAAAGCTATCTAGTCAGTCTTCTCTACTTAAAAATATAGTGTTAAATCGCCGGTGTGATTCGATCTATGTCTAATTACTGCCTCATACAACCACAGAATAGACTTTGACGGCAGGCCGCAATTTCTACCGAAAGAGTTTCTGCAGTCTTGCTGTACAACGATAATTTTGGCCTTGACCTTGGCCTTCCACATACGAGTTGGTGCCTGTGCACAATGTCAGCGGTCTTGAACGTGATAACTCTTGCAGTGAGACGATGTCCAATTGATTCCCCCTGAATGATCTTCAAGTTTCGCAACTATTTTAAATATAAATTTCTTTACCCCAGGGAGAATCAAGGCCGATCAATAGCTTCTCATTCTAGAGATCTTTTACCTCGTTACTCGGTCGTGCCTTAATAGCAAAAATATTTAACGCGTTTCGACCTTTGGACTTTCATGTTGACATTCTTTGTTTGTATTCGTAAAGTATTGAGATAAAAGAAAATTTTGTTTTAATGAAACAAATCACAATGAAACAATTGATCTTCTGACGAAAAAAATAGCTGAACTAAGTCTCGAACGCGCGTGAAGGAAGAAAATAATTGCTGAGCAGGCGCACTAGCAACTAGTCTATCCATGAACGTATCTAAACTAACTAAGAAACAGAAATTCAGAATTAAAAATGTTTTCATTCAAACTAAAAAGAAAAATTTCGTGGTTTGGCAGTATAGTTTTGTAATTATTTGATAAATCATCAGAAAAAATCGCCAAAGTGAGAAAAAATGGCGAGAGCTGAAAGAAAAATAATTTTGGCGTTTGTTCACATTTTGGCGATTTTTTCTGATGATTTAACAAATAACTACAAAATGGTAAATCACCAGAAAAAACCGCCAAAGTGTGAAGAAACGCCAAAAAAATCGCCAAGGTGTGAAGAAACGCCAAAAAAGAGAAGAAACGCCAAATTAATTTTTTTCAGCTCTTGCCGTTTCTTCACACTATGGCGATTTTTTTGGCGTTTCTTCACACCTTGGCGATTTTTTTGGAGTTTCTTCACATTTTCGCGATTTTTTTCTGGTGATTTACCATTTTGTAATTATTTGTTAAATCATCAGAAAAAATCGCCAAGGTGTGAAGAAACGCCAAGAAAAATCGTCAAAGTGTGAAGAAACGCCAAAAAAATCGCCAAAGTGTGAAGAAACGCCAAGAGCTGAAAAAAAATAATTTGGCGTTTCTTCTCTTTTTTGGCGTTTCTTCACACCTTGGCGATTTTTTTTGCGATTTTTATTTTTTTGGCGATTTGACTTTATTTACTCCTGTTGCTTTTGAAACCCTAGGTTGCATGGGTCCAGAAACCAAGAATTTTATAGGCACATTAGGGTCATTGATAAGGACAGCTTCTGGGGAATCACGCTCGAAAGATTTCCTATTGCAGAAAATTTCAGTTGCATGCATCTTGGCAACATTAGGAAAAAGTAGAGTAGATGAATTTTATTTATTGTAATTTGTTGTTGAAAAGATCGTTTTTTTACCGGCTGCGCCATTGTGAGTAGCCTTTTTTTTCGCTTAATAAAAAAACAGTAAAAATTGAAAAAAAAAACTTTGGCGTTACTTCACGGGAATGTTCGATTGTAACAAAATATTTACAAAACATTTTGATGCTTTCCGGGTTTGATGTCCCCGGATAAAGCGTGTTATAGCGATGATCGCTTGCAACGAGTAAAGGAAGACGATTGGAATAAGAAAGCGAATTGTAAGTTAAGAATATTCATAATATCTTGTTGACTAATTACTTATAACATTGACGGGCGAAAGGCAGATCGGAGTCCTCTGGTCATTTTTTTAAGCTCTTTCAAGTTATAAGAAAAACATTTGACTTGGGATAGTAACAGGTCGGTCTGAAATCAAAAGAGATATGCTCATCTCTATCAAATTAGATTTTAATAAAGAAACTATTCCGAC
>CM055404.1:76220930-76231598 GCA_029228625.1 Pseudolycoriella hygida
CACCCTTTCTTGACCCATAACTCCCTTATTTCAGAACAATATCCCACCCCGGAACATGTTTTCTCGACGTTTTGCACCATACCCGACAACATATCAAAAAGTATTTTTTTTTCTTCGCCAGTGTAAACGTAATTAAACGCAAAAATAACGGGATCGTGACAGACAGACTTATAAATATATAAATAGACGAATAGACGCATAATAGACACATAAATAGACACATAGATAAACAGACGGACATTAGACGTTTATAATTAGTAACTCACAACATGCCCATCGGCATGTCGTCAGTTGGATTTTCAAAATTTTACAGTCGATTATAAAAAAAACGAAATGATATTTTTTTATTTTGATTTCGGATTTGTGATTTATGTAACAGATAGAATCACACACAAATATAAAAAAAAAGTCACAGTCCTAGCCCATTAGCACATCGGGTCATATCATCCACACACATATCAAATTCCCCATGTAAGAGAAATACCAATTTTACCCGCACACAAACTTTTCCGCTTCTCTCTATGTTTAATAAATTCAGAATATGGTATGAACGCAATTTCGGCAGAGCAAAGTCATCAACATATACTCTGGTGTATATGTTTTGTATACAATAGAGAAACCGAGTCACAATACACAGGTACTTTCTTCAAAAAATTGTTCCCCTGCAAAGGCTATATTTTCGGTGCACTCTGTCAATACAATTTGTTATACAAATGCACATTTCGGAACCAACTTTAAGTTGACGCAATTTTGTGACATTACAAAAACTCGTATAACAAATATTTTGTGACAATGTTTTCATTTTTAATCAGCTAATCGGTTTTTATCGTCTTTTTGAGTAGTATGACCGAATTATTTTTAGATGTAAGTAATTAGTTGAAAGATTTCAGTTCTACTTCCAGCTAACTACTTCCCTCGAAAAAGATTCGTGTTTTTTTACACTTTTGAATGCAATGAAATGAAATGATAAACTCCTGTGCTCTAATCACCTGTCCACTTCACCATATTGAAATAAACAAAATTTGAAGAAAAACTGATGACCGATAGAAGTTAAAGTGATTATTTTGAAATGATAGTAGAAAAAAGTTAGTAAACAGGAGAATTTTATTTGTTAATTAAAAATCAAGAAAAAAATTACATTAAAAGTTTAAGGTACGTGTACGTACACAAAATACAATAAAATGCTACGTTGAAAATTGCTGTTGTCAAACATTTGTTATGGCACCATCTTCCATATTGTTCACACTCAATCCAGTTAATCACGTAATCACTGTCCTCATCTTCTTTGCGACCACAAATTATGCACAATTCTCTCATTTGTCCAGACTTGTTTAATATAAAATGAGACAACTTGGCTCGCAATTCATAAACATTAAACTCTCGGCTCGATATTGTGATGATGATGATCAAATCGTGAATGAAGCGAAGAATTTAGACACCACTATTATCGTCATTCCCGTTGTTATAGGTACGTTTCCACCGTTAAGGTAGAAGTTGAAGGATGAATGTGGTTTTAGATGGAATAACTCTTTAGACGCTATGTATGTTGTCGATCCAGGTGTTAGGATCGGGAGAACTCTGTTGGTTGGGGATTTCTGTCGTTGGATTGGTAACTCGAGGTGCGTTGATGATGAATAGTGAATTCCGAAGTTGATAGTTCGGAGCCACTAATTTTCAATAAACACTTCACAATTTCACGTAAGTTATCTTTTAATTTCTTTCAAATACAATTTTAGTCACTTCACATAAATTTTCTAAGTTCTATTTTGTAATTTATTTCGGTTTTACTTTTTTAGAAGAGTTTGAGAGCTCTTTCATTAATTATTCCTAGTTGAGACTAGGAAGGTTTATTTAATACTATTCCCAGTTAAAAGTGGGAATGAGACTCGAATCAGAGTGCTTGGATTAGACTGACTTTTTGGGTATAAAAATCGACTTATTTATAGTCGATCGTCAACTGGCGTTATTAATAAGTAACGCCCCGAATTTCTTAATTCGCCAATAAGAACATTTATTGCATTTTACTAAATGCAACAAATGTTTACTTTCTTTTTGGGTGCATTAACATTTGTATATGCGTACTATTTTCGCATATACAAATAAATGCAATGTCAACACGTGCAACGGTTTCTTTGACATTGAATTCTTTTAATTTCCTTATGCTACAACATATTATATATATTTTTTAGTTAACTTAATTGTAAACAATAAAGTGTTTTATTGCTTACAAAAATATGTCTTTTTAGCAAATTCTTTGTTCATAGTATTTTTAACTATGAGAATTTGCTTCATGCTACTAGCATAAGGAAACTTTTTGAAGAAAGTTTCGTTATAGGGTATTTTAACTTGATGTGGAAAATCCACATACAACACCGTTAACTAATGTTGGAAATTTCATAATTGTATTTTCCCAACCTAGTAATTCGTAAAATGTTTTATATTTATCGTTGTGCCTCGCCAAGAACTCTATAACGTTGTTCAACATTTGACCGGTGGAATATCGTAGCTTCAAGTCTATGTAAGCCATCATCTTCGTTTTCAAATTAATTACAAGAACCGAGTATACACCCTGATGGTTCAGTATTCCAATTACGTTGTCACGTTGAATTTTTGTAGTGGCGGAAGTTAGTTCAACTGTATCGAAAAATATAAATTGTATGTCTTTTCGTTTTTCACTTAGAGGCAATAATTTTAAAACAAAATCGGTATACTCTCGAGTTACTTTTTTATTCGGTTGAAGACTTTCGTAGTCCTTGCTTGACAAAGTTTAGGTGTTTTTTTTTGTGTTATAATAGTATTTATTTACGTAAAACGTTATAAAACTTGTTGGAAGTACAAGAAAAAACACGTCAAAAACTATCTGGACACTCAGAAAAAAAATTTTTTTTTGGCTTAAATTAACTAACTAACAAAAACAAGGAGGCCGTGCAACAGAATTGACTAATATTGTTTTTGTTCCTTTTAAATATTTTGAAATTAATTTCTTTTTTTTGTAATAGATTCAATAAAATATACTATGAGTCAATCATCTAGTGGTCTACCTAGTGTTTCTGACTGTGTTTGTTTTTGTTTAACGGATAATGTCCAGGATGCGAGTGCTCAAAATTGGATTTTTTGCAAAGGATGCAGCAAGTGGTACCATAGAAAATGTTGTTTGGTAGGATTGTTTGGATGACGAATGCAAAAGGATGGTAAATAACACGGACTGGTACTGCTCAAGTCTTCATTGCGACAGGATTTTTTCTTCATTTGGAGATAATGATAAGGTAAAACATCCAACTCGTGAACGTTTGACTAGGAAATGTAAAAACTAATGCCCAGAACGTGTTCTTTTCTTTGGAAGATGTTTCTCTTTCTGGAAGGGTAATTTGTAGTATTTGCGGTTTCCTGGCTAAGAATGGGTTGAATGTTCATATGAGTAAACATAGGCGTGACATTCATGTTAGTGATAATTTGCCTAATAATGAAATGTCTAGTTCTGATGAGTTGACACATGATGAGACTGTATCTGAAATTTTAAATAATTTCGGATTACTGCTTAACAAGTGTCGAGTTTCAGTTCCATTGACTCGTATTATACAGAAATGCGTGAGGATTGCTGTTTGTCAGGAACTTTGTAGGGAAATTGAAGGTTTATTACAGAAAAATGATGTTAATTCTTGGATGAGATTACTTGCTTTTCCATACATCGTTTTGAATAATAAATCAAAGGGGAAAGATGGTATTAATATCATTAGGTCCAATTTGAATTTCTTTAGAGATTGTAGGGACATCAATGAAGCTTTGTCCAAAGTTTTAATTGACGCAAGTATTCCATTCACATTGAATAAATCTGTCAATGGAGATGCTGTTATTATAAGAGTAGCTAAGAGGAAAGTTAGTGAGGGTGACATCAAAGGTGCTGTTAGAGTTTTATGCTCTAATGAAACTGTTGCGCCTCAAACTTTGGAAACTGTTTCCAAGCTGAAGGCCAAGCACCCAGATGATGATTGCGGGGATTTTGAGAAAATAGAACTGATTAGTAGTTTGTCAGCTACTACAATTGAGGATGTTGTCAAAGCTATTAGAAGCTTTCCATTGAGTTCTTCTGGTGGTATAGACGGTTTGCGACCTCGACATTTAAAAGATTTGACATCTTTTACTTGCGGTGAATCTGCAAATCGTCTTTTAAGGGCAATAGCCTCATTGGTGGACATTATTAAGTTTGGTAATGTTCAAAAAGATGTCTCTAAAATATTTTTTGGAGCTTCATTGACTGCTCTTATGAAAGGTGAGGATGATGTTAGACCGATAGCAGTAGGTATTGTTTGGAGACGCTTAACAGGTAAAATTGCTTGTTACAATGTTAGGGATAGCTTAGTCGAGAAGTTAAAACCCGTTCAGTTAGGATTTGCTGTTCAAGGAGGGGCAGAAGCTTTGGTTCATGCTGTACGTAGATTCTGTACAGCTGACCATGATGGGTCAATGGCTTTAGTTAAGTTTGACTTTAGCAATGCCTTTAATATGTTATTTAGAAAGTTTATGTTAGGCGAAGTTAAGGAGATATGTCCAGAATTATTTCCTTTGCTTCAACAAGCTTACAGGCTTTCCTCTAATCTTTACTTTCTTGATGAGCCTTTGCTTTCAAAGAGAGGGTTTCAGCAGGGTGACCCACTAGGTCCTCCAGGTTTTTGTATTGGTATTATGAGAATGACACATTCTCTTTCATCTAGGTTAAATGGTTGGTATTTAGATGATGGTACTGTTGGTGATAGGCTTTCAGTAGTATTAGATGATATTAGGAAAGTGTTAGATTTTTGTAAATTATCAGGCTTGTCATTAAACAAAAAAAAATGCGAATTTTTTTTTGTTGATGCAACTGATGAAGATAAGGCCCACATGTATTCTGAGATATCAGCGTTATTGCCAGGGATTAAGAAAGTTGATGAGTCTTCTCTTGAGATATTAGGCTCACCAATCTTTGAGTCAGGTTTAGAAAGGATGTTTTCATCGAAAATTGCAACGATCAAATTAATGTGTGATCGTTTACAATTAATGGATGTTCACCCCGCATTGTGTATTTTTAGGAAGTCTTTAGGTAGTTGTAGGTTCAATTATTTGCTGCGTTCTTCTAGGGCATTTCTATTACGTGATCATTTAAAAAATGTTGACGAGATTTTTCGTTCAACTATTGAAGCGATTACGAATGTAAGGATGTCAGAATTTTCTTGGGATCAGGCTACTTTAGCTTTTGGGGGTTTAGGCATTCGGAAGGTTGAAGATTTGGCATTGCCAGCCTATTTATCATCTGTGTATTCTTCATCTGATTTGTCAAATAACTTGTTAGAAAAATTTAATATTCAAATAATCGATAATTACATTTTAGAGTTAGTTGAGGAAATTCCTCAAGATTTTATTCCAGGTTATGAGAAGAGAAAGGAGCGGAAAAATTGGGATCTTCCGAGGATCAACAGCAAGTTTTCTAGGATGTTTGATTCTAGTGAACCTGTTGCTCGAGCCAGACTACTTGCGTCATCTACTAATGAATCTTCAAAGTGGCTGCAGGTGGTCCCATCGAGTAATACGGGGTTACTATTAGATAACAATTCCGCGAGAATTGCTGTTGGTCTTCGTTTAGGTTCTCAATTATGTGAAGAACATAAATGCATCTGTGGTGCTATGGTTAAAAAGGACGGCCTACATGGTTTGTCTTGCAAGAAGAAATCAGGGATAATTTCTAGGCACGATGAAGTTAATAAAATTATTTCTCACGCATTCTCTTCCACAGGATTTCCAAATATAATACAACCACCAGGAATTTCTAGGGATGATGGTAAACGACCTGATGGCATGACTCTAATTCCGTGGAGTCATGGAAAGTCTCTTCTCTGGGACGTGACTGTTCGAGACACGTTAGCTCCTTCTTATGTCAATGAATCTTCCAAGAAAGCGCGTTCAATAGCCGATAAAGCGGAAAGATTTAAGCATAATCATTATATTCGTTTAAAAGAGAATTATTTATTAACTCCTGTTGCTTTCGAAACTCTAGGTTGTATGGGCCCAGAAACGAAGAAATTTATAGGCAAATTAGGGTCATTGATAAGGACAGCTTCTGGGGAATCGCGCTCGAAAGATTTCCTATTACAGAAGATTTCAGTTGCAATTCAAAGAGGCAATGCGGCATGCATCCTGGCAACATTAGTGAAAAGTAGAGTAGATGAAATTTATTTATTGTAATTTGTTGTTGAAAAGATCGTTTTTTTACTGGCTACGCCATTGTGAGCATTTTTTTTTTCGCTTAAATAAAAACTAACTAACTAAAAACTAAAAGACAACGATAGAGAGGAAGAAGTAACATAGAAACAGTTGGACGGGAAAATATATGTCAATTCGACTAAAGTCACGTTAGAGATAACAGCTTTGAGGGGAACTCTTCGCACAGTAGTACATGTGGTATCTTGTGAACCATGGTCATCATTTCATTCGGTGTCAAATTTCCTAGGTTCCTGATAATTTCATTGTCACTACATTTTGTGTTTTTCAGAAATTGGTGCGATATTTTGTGCATGAATTGATTAATTCTTGGGACTTTGGTTATCTTATGAAGTACGTCATTGGAAATGTACTTGAATTCAATTGGTGTCCTGCAGAAATTTACCGCTAATCTCAGGCACCTGTTTTCGAACACTTTGATTTTTTTCTGTAGATATTTTGGTGCATTGTGCCAGGCAGGTATCCCATAAAATAATGCAGATCGGATGATTGTCGTGTAAACTTTACATTTGACCTTGGATGAAATGCCATTGTTTACTTTCATGACAGCGTACAGAGTTCTTAGTGCTATAATAGCCTTAGTTATGTTTTGATTCACATGCTCGTTATGCTTGAGGTTTGATTGGAGACGATATCCGAGGTATTTGACGCAAGCCTTGAAGTCGATTTTGATTCCGTTTAATACTAAGCTAAGGTCGTCGTTGGGTTTCCATATTCTACCTTTCTTGAAGTAAACAGCTTCCGATTTGCCTGCATTAACTCTAATTTTCCATTTTTCAAAATATTTCTTCAATGTGTCTAATTGTTCTTGGATTTTAGAGCAGCTTCGTTGTGCACAATTGGATGTGTGGTAGGTGCTAGTGTCATCAGCAAATAACGAAAGATTGACACCAGACACCAGCGGCATGTCTGAGACGTAGATCAAAAATAATAAAGGACCAAGGACCGAACCTTGCGAGATACCTTCACCAATTTCTTTTTCGTCTGATGCAGCACTGGTAACTATTACAGAGAATTTTCTGTCCTTCAGGTATGATTTCATTAACTGCCACAGATAGTTCGGGAATTTCATTTGAAGCATTTTATATAATAGGCCATCGATCCATACAGTGTGGTAGCTTCCAGTAGATATATCCTCAAACAACTTAAGTAAGACGTGAACAGTCGAATGCTTAGGCTTGAATCCATATTGTCTGTTCGGTATGATGTTGTTTGCTTGGCAAAAGTCAAAAATTCTTCTGTATACTACCTTCTCCAGAATTTTGCTGAGGTTACACAACAAGCTAATCGGTGGATAGTTCCCAGGATCATTCGCGTCCTTATTGAGCTTCAACACAGGTAAAACATGTGCGAGTTTCCATTTATCAGGATAATATCCAATTCTCAAGCATGCGTTCCAGATTTTAGCCAATATTTCAAAGCAGCTAGTTGGCAGCTTCTTGATGACTGAATTCGGAATCATGTCAGGACCCTTCGATTTTTTTATTTTTCAAAGACTTCAGGATCAGGCGGTGAGGTAGAATTCTTGGCTTCGCTGGTTTTGATTGTTGATTGTGTCTCGAACATGCTCTGAAAAAACTGGGTCACCAAGCTCTCTGTTCTGTGTGTGAATTTTGAAGAAGCTGTCCGCAAAAATATTGGCCTTGTCGGTAGGATTACTGATGACGCTGCCATCATCACTTATCAGAGGTGGTTTCTGGACCGTGTTGTGGAGTAGTTTTCCAATATTTTCATACATTTTTCTATCTGGTCGAATATTTTTAAGTCTTTTGTCATATAAATTCGAGCGGTACTGGTCAATTTTTTCATCAATCAATACATTCAATCGATTGATTAAGGAATTTAATTTCCCACCTTTCCGGTGGCTTTTCCGTCGAAGCTTGTTTTTATACTCGATTAGAAGCTTGATGTCAGCAGGGAAGTCGTTGCTTCCATTAAAGCGCTTCTTAGGTATTGCTGCATTCATAGCGTTCAGTATCACGTTCGATAAACGTTCCACATTTGCATCAATTTCGTCTTTCATATTCAGAGGTACATTGTCATCAGTGAAGCTTTCATCGATAATACTCCTGAATTGTTTCCAGTCAGCTTGTTGATAGCAGAAATGCTCGATGGGTGTATCATATGTAATTTCGTTACTAAAATTTAACATGTACTCAACTGCATCATGGTCCGAGTCATACATCATCACCCTCGGCTTCGATACCCTAATATTCTTCGAGATAGCAAGGTCGATTGTGCTAGGATTATTTATACTTCTTCTACAGGTGAACTCATCAGGATAATGAATTTGCACGTCACCCTTTGAGATCAAGAAATTGTTGAGCACATAACCGTTGCTGTTATTATTTAGATTGTGCCAGCTGACATGTTTCGCATTAAAGTCACCTGCTACGAATATGTTAGGTGATACTTTTAGGAGGTTGTTCAAATCATCACTCAGCAATTTTTTAGGGTTGTAGAAGAAAATAATTGTTACCGTTGAACCTTTCAGCTTCTGCATTACGTAACGTTGGGGTGTTTAATACTTCATGTTTAATGCTGTCTTTGATTAGGATTGCTGTTCCACCGCCTCCGTCAGATAGTCGGTCATTTCTGTATATGCAGTAGTGAGGGAATCGGATTTTATTCTTTAGTTTCAGCTCAGTTTCGCTAAGGAGCAAGATGTCAGGGTTTCGGGTTTGTAAATAATATTCCAATTTTATTCCTTTTTTTGATGCGACAATTGAGTTGATGTTCAAAGCTGTTACCTTAAGAGAGCTTAACGACATTACACAAATTGGGCTAGGAAATCAATTATCATAATCTGCTTAATTGTGGGATCAGCCTGGCTCTTATAAACGGGGAAAAAATTCCTAATTTTCATTATAAACATACTAATATCACATCGGAAAAGGCTGTTGATTTCATTCCTGAGATAACTTAGACTTGGCTCTTCGCCAGCTGGAGTTACTGATTGCACCACTTGGCTATAAGTTAGGCTAGGACTGCTAGCACTATAATAATTATCTCTAAGTTTGTCTTTTAATACAAGAAAAGCTGTCTGTGGCGGATTTTTTTGTTTTTGGAAATTACCTTTGCGATCATGTTTACCTTTGGCTTTTTGAATTCTTGATAAATATTCCAGATATTTGGGGCACTTGCGATAACTGGCCGGATGGTTTTGTTTGCAATTTACGCAGGTCGCTGGTTGATCGTCTTCCAGTGGGCAATTACCAGGACCATGTTCATGAGTGCACTTGACGCATCTGTAGTTTCTTCCGCAGTTTGATGCAGCGTGGCCAAACTGCTGATATTTACGACATTGCGTTCCGATATTTTTTTTTACGAACGGTTGCCAGGTGAATTTTTGGTTGCAGACATATCTCGCCTTAAATTTGACATCGTCGATTTTAGTGCCATTTGCAAAGGAAGCAATAAACATGTTCAATTGGGTTTTGCCTTTAGTAAACATTGGTTGGACATCTACCACCTTGATACTAGTTCCTTGCAACTCTGCTTTGATCTCTTCAGAAGTGTAGGAGCAATGTATTCCTTTGAGCACAAATTTGCTCAAGTTCCTATCTTTGGAGATAAATGTGTAGAACGGTATCCTTTCTTCCACTATTTATTTATTTAGCGTATGGTTATTCTCCAAATTGTACAAATTCTGAAGCGTCAGTTTTTTAAGTGAACATGAAAGTTTATAGTTTCAGCGCCGCTAACCAATTTACGGCGCTCTCCGTTAAAGTGATGAAGTCATTTAATTGTCCCGAGTATCTATTATTCGGGCAGTCACGTAATAAATGGTCCATAGTTTGCCTTGCCTCACCGCAGCTGCAACTTGGATCGTTGGTCAATTTCCACTTGTACTTCATGTCATTGCAGTTACCGTGGCCTGTCCTTAGTCGATTTAGGTTGCACCATAACTTTATTAGCATTAGTTCATTCTTGTCATTTAGATGCGCGTCAAAATCGAATAGTGGGCTTTGTATGCCGTTGTTTGTCCATCGTGATTTCCAAGCCACTATTTGATCAAAACCTTCGAGGTGCAAGTTGTTCGCTTCAGGAATCGGTGGTTTCCTGGATTTCAACCTCTTTATGTTGGGAATAACCAAGTCGTTGTGCAGTGGTATTTGGGGATTATCGATTGCTTTCCGGTACTGTTTCAAAAGTGCGTTCTGCCGTCGAATATCAGGTGGAGCAATTCTACTCAGTGCTGGTAGCCAGTCGAGTGGAGTGGATTTAACTGATCCCGTTATTATTCGCATCGTTTTATTCAACTCCGAATCGATTTTGTCGGTATGGGCACTGTACAGCCAGGACGAACAACAATATTCAGCGCAAGAATACACTAAAGCTAGCGCCGTCGTTCTTATACAAGATGCATTCGCTCCCCACGAGGTGCTTGTCAGTTTGCGTCGCAGGTTATTTCTC
>CM055404.1:76236057-76251694 GCA_029228625.1 Pseudolycoriella hygida
CTGCCCGACATTTTCACCAATACTGGTAACTTCCACTCACAAAACTCTGAGACTTTGCCATAGAAACCTATCGCCCAACTCCCATACATTCCAAGATATTTTTGAAAACATAAAAATTTACCCAATGTCCAACTGCCCGACATTTTCACCAATAATGGTAACTTCTACTCACAAAACTCTGAGACTTTGCCAAAGAAACCAATGGTCTGTCTCTTATACCTTTCCAGATACTTTCAAAAGCATAAAAATTGTCCCAATGTTCAACTGCCCGACATTTTCACCAATACTGGTAACTTCCACTCACAAAACTCTGAGACTTTGCCATAGAAACCTATCGCCCAACTCCCATACATTCCAAGATATTTTTGAAAACATAAAAATTTACCCAATGTCCAACTGCCCGACATTTTCACAAATACTGGTGACTTCTACTCACAAAACTCTGAGACTTTGCCAAAGAAACCTATCGCCCAGCTCCCATACATTCCAAGCTATTTTTAAAAACATAAAAATTGACCCAATGTCCAACTGCCCGACATTTTCACCAATACTGGTGACTTCTACTCACAAAACTCTGAAACTTTGCCAAAGAAACCAAAGATTTAACATCAACCAAAAAAATGTACAAAGAAAATCAACACATCATTTCGTTCCATACAAATAATTCCTTACAAAGAAAATATTTGAATACGCCACATAACTTCGTTTCATACATATAAAAAAAAATATTTGAATACGCCACTTAATAAACAAGCATAAAATTTTTATTGTCACACAATGCGTATGTAAACATGCCCCTCCGAAATACATTGAGAATATTACTGAATGAAGCCACGTGCATAAAATAGTTTTTTCGTCATAGGATACAACTCATTGCATACCACTTTTACTATGAACGTGTAAGCTCTTATTGAATTATTTTGTCATTGACATGACGCTCAGACATTAACACATCTAGAACAGTTGCGTTATGGAGATAATTAGTGTGTTATAATGTTAGGTTGTGTTTATTTGCCGTGTGTGCTGAACACTGACTGATAGAGGAATAGCCTTCACCAATCCAGTTGACAGACCAAAAAGCATCGAGAAAGTTAGAGAGCTACTCGATGGCAACGGATATCCGAAAGCTTTCGTCAACAAAATAGTCAAGGACAGGGTGGATAGATATTACAATAACACCACTAAGAAGGAGAAACAGCAGAACAAGTACGTGGCAGCACCGTATGTGCCAGGACTGTCGGAACGTTTAAAAAAAGTATTGAATGGACACGAAATGACGCTAAGTTGCAAAACGATGAATAAAATCGGTAACATATACACGAGGACGAAATACACAATTCCGAAGAACTTGAAGTCGAAAGTGGTCTACCAGGTCAAATGCACTGAATGTAACTCCGTCTATATAGGCATCACTAAACAGAAAATAAAAGACAGAATGGCGAAACACCGTAGCGACATTCACCTAAAGAAGGAGCAAGGAACAACCGGTTTAACGGTCCACGCAGTGAAGTATTCCCACAATTTCGATTTTGACAACGTCACCATTTTGGAACAAATACCCAACTATTGGCAGAGACTCATTGCCGAAAAAATGCACATTCATAAAACAACGAACACCGTGAACACGCAAATAGACAAAGACGGACTACACGCGACTTATGTGAACCTGATGAAATTACATAGTTCTAGCAGCACAACACGAGGCCCGAATACTGCAACACTGCACAGAACATAAAATGACAAAAGTCAAATGATTTTTTTACACCCGCCAAAATGATTGACCAAGTACAATGTTTTTAAGAATTTTTTCCTTTTTTATCCTAGTTTATTTAGTTATTTATGTAGTGACCAACGTAGTATTTTATTTATTTTTTGTTCAATGTTTTGGGAGAGCATAGCTCAACGATCTGTGATATTTTTTCTTCATATTTTTTATTTATTTACATACAAAGGTAAGGGTGAACACATATAGGGAGATGAACTTGAATATTTTTTTTCCGTATTTTTTCATATTGTAGCCTGATGATGAGCACAACCTAAGCTCGAAATATAGCAAAACGTTGAGAAGGAGTTAAAAGTTTTTCAATTTTTTGCCGCATAAGCCCAATAAACAAACCCAACCAATGGAGATAATTAGAAGAGATCAACATTTCGGCATCTAGTGCCAATCTTCGGTCAAGTCATGCACCTTGATATGCTGATGGACGTGATGGACAAAGTGCTGACGTATCTATTTGTCTCAGTAGTATACCAACGACGAAACAATTTTTGTGTACTTTCAGTTTTTACGCTGCGAAAATTTGACTTTTATTTCTTATTACATCGTTTAGGGTAAATTTTAATTTTTGCGTCTAAAAACTGAGTGTTGAAAAATTATTCCGCTGGTGGGTCTGGCATTTGTGACGCAATTTTTTGAACTCAACATAATTTTGTTTAAAAATTTTTGTTGCGAATCGAAGCTTAATGCGTCACCCCCTCTGATTTCAGAACTTTTGTAACTGGAAGAAAATAGTTTTACCTTAGTTGATTAATGCGTCACACTTTTCTGATTTCACAGCTTTGTAAGCAGGCATAAAGACTTGCGTCACACCTCCTCTGTAAGAGGTTTTTTTTGCGGATGTCAGTACTTTTGTAAGTTTGTAAACAACTTTCTAGCTGCCATAGTTCTAGAGGTATGAATCATCCCTCTGGAATCTGGAAGTGGCGTTATCCCGGGATTAGGCCACATTTTCCCAAAACCATGAAACACATGTACGCTTAAACTTAATTCTCTGCAACTTCGCCTTTGGAACAAACTTTATAACTCTCATAGTTCTGGAGATTTGGGTCATCCTGCCTAATTATGGATGTGGCCATATACCAGGATTGGGCCATATTTCCCCAAAACCCTGAAACACGTGTTCGCTTAAATTTGATTCTCTCTAACTTCGCCTTTGGAACCAACTTTCTAAATCTCATAGTTCTGTAGATCTGGGTCATCCTGCCACAAATTGCCATAAAAAAGACGAAATTCTAGAAGTGACCATATACCAGGATTGGGCCATATTTCCCAAAACCCTGAAACACGTGTTCGCTTAAATTTAATTCTCTACAACTTCGCCTTTGGAACCAACTTTCTAACTCTCATAGTTCTAGAGATTTGGTTCATCCTGCCTAATTATGGAAGTGGCCATATACCAGGATTGGGTCATATTTCCCCAAAACACTGAAACACGTGTTCGCTTAAATTCAATTCTCTATAACTTCGCCTTTGGAACCAACTTTCTAACTCTCATAGTTCTAGAGATTTGCTTCATCCTGCCTAATTAGGGAAGTGACCATATACCAGAATTGGGCCATATTTCCCCAAAACACTGAAACACGTGTTCGCTTAAATTTAATTCTCTATAACTTCACCTTTGGAACCAACTTTCTAAATCTCATAGTTCTGGAGATCTGGGTCATCCTGTCCAATTATGGGAGTAGCCATATACCAGGATTGGGCCATATTTCCCCAAAACCCTGAAACACGTGTTCGCTTAAATTTAATTCTCTATAACATCGCCTTTGGAACCAACTTTCTAACTCTCATAGTTCTAGAGATTGGGTCATCCTGCCTAATTATGGAAGTGACCATATACCAGGATTGGGCCATATTTCCCCAAAACCCTGAAACACGTGTTCGCTTAAATTTAATTCTCTACAACTTCGCCTTTGGAACCAACTTTCTAACTCTCATAGTTCTAGAGATTTGGTTCATCCTGCCTAATTATGGAAGTGACCATATACCAGGATTGGGCCATATTTCCCCAAAACCCTGAAACACGTGTTTGCTTAAATTCAATTTTCTATAACTTCGCCTTTGGAACCAACTTTCTAACTCTCATAGTTCCAGAGATTTGGTTCATCCTGCCTAATTATGGAAGTGACCATATACCAGGATTGGGCCATATTTCCCCAAAACCCTGAAACACGTGTTCGCTACAACTTCGCCTTTGGAACCAACTTTATAACTCTCATAGTTCTGGAGATCTGGGTCATCCTGCCCAATTGTGGAAGTGGCCATAACACAAACAATTTGCCCTTGGTGGATTTATCGACCTGTCAAATGCATTCAGCAACATGACTTTTAGATCAATTACCAACTCATGCACCGAACACGGAATCGATAACACGACAACCAGCTGGATCTTCGCCATGCTAAATAGTAGAATTGTTACTGGACGGCTCAATTCGGCTACGATCACAATAATCATCCGTAAGGGTTGTCCGCAAGGCGGTGTACTCCCACCGCTCCTATACATCCTTGTAAAAGACAGCCTGCTCAATCTACTCAACAATTCCGGCTTTTTCTCACTAAGTTTTGCTGACGACCTATCAGTTATTCTTATCGGGCCATTCGTTTCCACCCTATGTGAGCTAATGCAATCAGCATTCAAGATTATTGAGCGCTGGTGCATTGAACACGAGCAAGAAGTCAACACAAACAAAACGAAGCTAATACTTTTTACCAAGAAAAGAAGTATCACAGGGTTCAAGGCACCCATCATCTTCGGGAAAGAAATTCAACTTTCTACCTCCGCTAAAGTACTCGGAGTTGATCTAGACGCTAAGCTAAGTTTCAACATACACTTTGAAAACCGTATCAGAAAGGCCACGTCAACATTATGGATGTGCCGAAGCGCATTCGGTAAAAGCTGGGGCCTCAGCCCAAAAGTACTATCATGGATTTACACCGCAATTGTCAGGCCCAGAATAACATACGCAGCATTCGTGTGGTGGCCTCGTTGCCACGTAGGGTCGATCCAAAAACAACTGGAAAAGATCCAAAGACTCGCTCTCATCAGCATAACAGGCGCCATGAAATCCACTCCGACGGTAGCACTGGAAGCTCTTCTAAACATCGAACCCTTACACATTCACGCTGAGACCATCGCCAGACTAACGTGCTTAAGACTGCAACAATCATCCCTATTGACCAAAGCAAACTTCGGTCACGCTAGACTTTGGAACATCATGATTTCCGAATCACCAAATATCGCACTACCCAACGACGTCATCACCCCAACTTACCATTTCAACAAATCATTCCAAGTGCGCTTCCCATCTAGAGAGGAATGGCAATCTAACACAGCCATTCCGAGCAGCAACTGCGTTACCTGGTTCACCGACGGTTCTAAGTACAACGGCTCCGCTGGCTCAGGCATCCACTGTCCGCAGAATCAAACTTCCATTTCTCTTACCCTAGGGTCTCAGGCGTCCGTTTTTCAAGCTGAGGTATATGGCATATCCAATAACATCGTAGCTACACCCACTTTCATCTGCTCCGATAGCGAAAGTGCAATAAAGGCGGTCAGCTCATACAAAATCTGCTCACATACTGTTCTAAAATGCAGAGACAACTTACAACTAGTGGCTCAAAACAATCCTGTCACCTTAGTCTGGGTCCCCGGACACAGCAACATCTCCGGTAATGAAATCGCTGACAATCTAGCAAAAACCGGAGCGTTATCCGACCTGGTAGGACCTGAACCGGTTAAAGCCCCCCTTCAGCTTCCAAAAACCTAACAGAAAAATGGAAAGTCAAAGCTTTCAACAACCATTGGAATTCAATAGACTACGCAAGACAATCGAAAAACTGCATTACAATTAACGCCAAAAACTCAAAATACTTGTTATCTCTAAGCAGGAAGAATATCAGAAGAATGGCAGGTGTACTCACGACTCCGACCCATACGTAACTATTGGTCTGATCACAGATTTGTACAGTGCGCATTTAGAGTTTCTGCTTACTGATTTGGACTTTAAAATTTTTATCAGGCTGTAATAACTCCGGTTGCCAAGAGTTATCCGTCTTTTGATTTCGTCCATGATTACGTTGTCAGAATTAAGCAGAGATCCAAGATATACGAACTTGTCTACCACCTTAAATGTGTGTGTGTCAATTGTTACGCTTTTGTCGTGTTGTCGATTCGATGGGGAGACAATCATGTATTCGGTCTTTGTGTCATTAACCTTCAACCCGAGGTCGGTACCTTTTCTGTCCAAAGCCGTGAACTTTTCCTTAACAGCTTCCATATTTCGGCCCAAGATATCCAAGTCATCAGCGAAGCCCAGCAATTGACTGGATTTGGTGAAAATGGTGCTGCTGGTGTCGATGTCCATGGTTCTCACTGCTGCTTCAAGGGTCAAATTAAAAAGCAGCGTCGCGAGCGGATCACCTTGACGTAGTCCTTCCTCAATGTCGAAAGCGTCTGACAATTTGCTTCGGATTCTTACTCGGCTGTTAGCTCCATCCATTGTCAACTTTGTTAGCGAGATTAGTTTTTTGGGAACCCCTAATTCCTCCATCACTCTCCATAACTTCCTCCTGTTGACACTGTCGTATGCTGCCTTGAAGTCTACGAACAATTGGTGTATTTCCACGTTGTACTCCCTTACACTTCTCCAAGATCTGTCTAATGCTAAACAGCTGGTCCGTTGTTGAACGACCTACACGAAAACCACCTTGATATTCACCAACAGTAGATTCCATGTATGGAAGAAGGCGTTTGTATAGAATATTCGCAAATATCTTGTAGGCGATATTCAAAAGCGAAATTCCGCGATAGTTGCCACACTCCAATTTGTCGTCTTTCTTGTACAAAGGGCAGATGATGCTAGTCTTCCACTCTCCCGGCAACTCCTCGACATTCCAGATGCGCTTGATGAGCTCGTGCATCTCCATACATAATGCGTTACCACCGTGCTTGAAAAGTTCTCCAGGTATGTTGTCGGTTCCTGGGGCTTTGAAATTTTTGAGCTTTAAAATTTCATACTCCACTTCCTGTAGCGTTGGTTCTGCAATATGTGGCTGCGCGGTCTGAAATGGTAAGTTGTTGTTGGTGTCGTTTCGGTTCGGTGGTCTGTTCGGGTTCAGCAGTTCCTTAAAGTACTCCGCCCATCGTCTGATGCACCTTTCCTCATCTGCTAAGACCAACCCATCCTTGTCCTTGCACAATAAAGGTTGTTGACTGTAACCTTTCCTCGATTCGTTTACTTTCCGGTAAAAATTCCGCGTCTCTTTTCGATTACCAAACCTTTCAATTTCGATTAAAACTTCCTTGTCATGTTGTCGCTTTTTTCTTCGGAATAGTTTTTTCTCGAAATTTCTCTTCGAACGGTACTCTGCCATGCCAGCTCGAGTGCATCTATTTAGATTTCTCGCTCAAGCCGCATTTTTGTCATCCATTGCTTTCCTTCATTCGTCATCGAACCAGTCATTTCTTTTCTTTCCCGTTCTCGTTCCTATCGTCTCTGCTGTGGCTTGCTCTACGTTTCGCCTAATTTGATTCCATGCATCGTCTACGTTTCGTTGTTCGCTTTCCATTCCGTCAATAATTTTCTTCTCCAAACTATCCACATATTGACGTTTAATATTTTCGTCCTGCAGTTTCTCGACGTTCCACGTTTCCAATGCCGGCTGTCGATTGTGTGAAATCGAAACTCGAGCCCTAGCAACCACCTTTACCAAGTAGTGATCTGAATCGATGTTCGGTCCCCTACAACTTTTGACATCCAAAACATTTGAACAGTGACGCCCATCTATGAACACGTGGTCAATCTGGTTTTTGGTTCGTCCATCATGGGTATGTCGCTTGTTCGAAATAAGTACTGCAGACAACCATGTTCCTTGACGCTGCGAAATCAATTGCCAACGTTCCATTTTCGCTTGAATTTTCGTGGAGGCTATATTTACCAATAGTGGGGCGGTAGTAGACTTCGCGACCTATCTTTTACATTCAAATCCCTAAGTATGATTTTGATGTCTCGATTCGGTGCTCCATCGTACACTTTCACCAGTTTCTCGTAAAATAGCTCCTTCACTTCATTATAATTCATTATTAATAAGAGTATAATTGAAAAATTTTCCTCTTATCCGTAGAGTGCATATTCGTTCGTTGACAGGAGTGAAACCAATCACCGCGTTTCTGGCTCTACCGAAGACCATGAAGCCTGTTCCGTATCCTCTTGGGCTGTCGTTGCTCTTGCCGCTGTAATAAAACGTAAAGTCTCTACTGATCATAGAATCCTTCCCAGGCCATCTAGTTTCCTGTACTGCTGTAATGTCAAGTTTAGTCGCCCTTAGCGCACTAGTGAGTGATCTCAACCCTCCTGGCCGTAACAGAGATCTAACATTCCATGTTCCTAATTGTAAATCGTTGTCTTTTTCCGTTGCCTAAGTCGTTGCCGTTTATCCTGTCCAATCCGAGGCTCTGTTGTTGAATTCATAACCATATCGCTTTTTTTGAGTGTGGTATGGTGGCTAGCCACACGCACTACCCACTAATCCGTTTCCCCTATGACCCGTGGGCAAGTCATCAGGTAGCACTCTTAAGTTTAGTACAAAACTCCGAAGAGAATTGAGGTCCCGGGGACTACGACTTGGACGTAAAAGAGCACTTGATAGACAGTTGCACGCCTGGCACATGATAGTCCGTGTCCACACTCCGCTTATATGCAATCAGTCGCTACCCTATCTAACTACCCAATCCCCACTGATGTTGATATTCCCAGGGAAATAATGACAGTGTTGAGCCTTGGACCAAAATTTGCGACCACTCCCGAAACAACTCCGATTTTAGATGTGGCTTCCGAGGTGGAAGCGATCATAGCCCAAGAGCTCCCTCAAGAAGTCCACAGGCAGGTGAGAGGTGACACCACATAAACTTAAACATTCAAATGATCAGCTCCAAGCAATACAACGGAGAAAAGGTCGTATTTTTAGGCCCGTACGAAGTAACAGGGCACACATGTTTATCACGATGTTTGTGACCATCGAAATTCGACCTGGGATTTGAAGTTTTTCATTTTGAGACACGTGTGTCCTCACTGAAAGTTAAGCGCCAAAGGAAGTCAAAACTGCTTTTCTTCCCCTTCGGCGAATTAAAAAAAACGATTTTGCCCGTACATTTTGAAGAGTGAAAGTGATGAGAAAAAAGTGTTGCTGAATGCTCCTTTTATATTTTTTAACGATAAAAACCATTATTCTGAACAAAAAATTGCACATTTTACATTACAGCATTTCTATAAAATTGAAGTTTTTTTATAAAGTTAAGTTAGGGTCCTATTTCAGTACAATTTTGTACATCATCGCTTTACAAAAAAAACCTCAACCTGTCAATGAATGAAAAATATAAAAACACCATTTAGCAGCACTTTTTTCTCATCAATTTTAGACTACTCTTCGAAATGTACGGAAAAAATTGTTTCCTTTGTAATCGATCTAGCTGAAGACTGAATAAAGTGGTTTTGACTTCCTCTTAGGTCCCATAATTAACTTATTTTGTGGGGACACTGTCATAAAAATTTATTTCGATTCAGGACAACCGTGAAAATCGGTCAAGAACTTAAAAAAATTTACTCTGAAGTTTGGTGAAATTCCCTTATATCATCGCGAAAATTGGTGAAAACTATGATAGTAGAATGATAGTAAACACTTTTTCATCAACGTTTCGTTAGTTGCTTTTTCCTTTTTCTATCTTGCATAGAAATTTCATCGAAACATTTTTGTTCCAAAGTACCAAATATTCCTTTTTTTTTAATTTTGTGTGAAAATTGAGAAGGCCCTTTTTCATTGAGGCCTTTTTGTATTTTTTCAATATCCCGTATTTCGTTACACGTGACGTGGTTCAAATTTCTATCAGGCATCTATTTTTTTGGCAGCAAATTTCTACTTTTAGCAACAAAATTATTTTTTCATCAGCAAATTTATTTTTTTTACCAGCAAATTGAATCTTTTTTTTTTCGACAAATTCATTCTTTTTTTTCCATAAATTTATTTTTTTACCAGCAATTTTAATGGTGCTGTTGCAGCAAATTTATTATTTTTCTGGAATCAATCAGCAAAGCAATCAGCTAAGATCAGCAAATTTTTACCACCCAAATTATTTTTTAGCAGCAGATTTTCTACTTTTCGACCAGCAAAATTATTTTTTCGTATCTGCAAAATTAATTTCAGAACCTGGTTTTTAAGGCTGAAACGCGAATTCCATAGTTTTGTTAAACACCTAGTTTGGCGATATTTCGTAAAATGAAAAGTTCCTTTAAGTCGTTAGTCACCTAGTTTTTGAGACATTTTGTAAAAGGAAATTCTCCCTAGCTTTGCTAGCCACCTATGTTTTTGTAGCGTTTCATTAAAGCGCATATTCCCTCGTTTTGTTAGCCACCCAGTTTTGTGACATTTACAAGCTGATACAAATGAATCTGATAAATTCGAGGCATTATCAAGCCGTTTGAACGACAAAGTAACAGACCACCCAAGTGGAAAAGGGAGGAAAAGTTCCTCAGCTTCGTTGGTCACCTAGTTTTTGTGATATTTTGTAAAAGGAAAAACTCCTTAGATTTGCTAGTCACCTAGGCTTTTATGGCGTTTCATTAAAGCGCAAATTCCCTAGTTTTATTAGCTACCAAGTTTTGCAGTTGGAAAATATTAAATTTGCTAATGAAGATGAAAACATTTCTTGCTGAGAAATACTAATTGTGCTGCTCAAAAATCCATAAATTTGCTGATCCCAAAATAATAAATTTGCTGTTAAAAAAAGCTGAAAAAATCATTTAATTTTGCTGATTTAAAGAAATAAAATTGATGACAGGAAAAACATAAATTTGCTGATAAAAAGTGAATAAATTTGCTGATGAAAAAATAAATTTGTGAACAAATAGAATAAAATTGCAGAAAAAAAAGAATAAATTTGCCGATAAAAACATTTAATTTGCTGCTTAAAAAGAATAAATTAGATATATATGCAAACATGTGCTTTTAAATTTACTTGTTATGCTGTTTTCTACATTATCGACATTATCTCTTTTTTCAGTGTATTTTTTGTACGGAAAGCCTTGAAAACAGCTGAAATTTGATAACAAGTAAATTGATAAGCACACGACCGTAGATAAAATTAGATAAAATATATCCCATTTCTATCAATATCACATCTTCCAATTTCAGTTTTCTTGAAGATTTCAATTTTCTTGAAAATTTGAAATTTTCTTGATTGAATTATTATAAAAATTCAAATTTAAAGCTAGCTCTCGTTATGTTTCATAAATCAAAGGTTATTTGTTAACCGAGGGCGTGTGTTTTCATAACAAAAATCACTGTAACGGGGATGTGGAGTGAAGTTAGTGACTTCGTCACTTTGCGGGGTGAAAAAATCTATTTTCTTCCCGGCAAGAATATCTTATTTTCTCACCGGTCTTAGGGCGATACAGCGAGAGTTTTCTCACAGCGATAAGGAAAAATAATTATCGTTCGGAAGTTTTTAGTAAAGTTTAAAAATATTTTGACTGATAAATATTTCATCATTTCACTTAAGCAAGAATTTGAATTTTCATTTTACGGGGCCTATAACGGAAACTGTTTCTTGAGGTGGTTTTTATGCTTTTTCGAGATAAAATGCACGGAAAAGTTTTAAAACGACCTCACCAAAAAGACACGTAATACACTCTGTTACTATAATCTCTAGAATCACACAGTTAAAAAGTTGCTACCAAAGACAAAGTTGCGCATTTTGGAGACAGCAGTTTCATGTTTTTTTGGAGAAATGATGTTATCCCGAGATTTAGCAACTTCTAGAATTTATAAGCACGACTTAATTGTTTAGAACTATGGTTCTTATGTGGGTATGAGGCAAGACCCGTGGTCTACAAAAATGATAAACAAGAAGTAACAGTTGCAATTAACCTTATTATACAAAATAATGCAACATTAGCGGAAATAGCAGTAACTTAAATAAGTTAGTCATAATGCTACACTTGCATGTGAATGCATTATGAAGGTATTATATCAAAGACTCTTTCGTTATAATACAATCAGTTCCTAGTTAAACGTTGATTAACAATGACCTTTGTCCGTTTTATTATACTCAGGGATCTTAACTCCCCTAAGATCCAACACTTGCATGGTTGCCACAAAAGTTTTAGAGAAATACATTTCAGAGAAATTAAAAAACTCACATTTCCTGAATGTTTCAATTTCAAATTTGTTAGCCCATGAAATCTAGGTCTATTAGGCCCTACGACGTACTTCGAGAGAGCTTTTGGCGTTACCTTCAGTAATTTCTGAATGACGTTCAACTTCTAAGAGTCCTAAAAGAACTTGGAACATTGCATTTTTTATTCATTTTTAAACTTAAACAATAAAAATTCTGATAATGTTCTTTGCATGTTTTTCGATTTTTTCATTTGTTTTACCGGTCGGACAAGTTTTTCAATATTGCAATGCATCTCTACAAGGACGTTATTGACAATTTAAAAATAATAACTTATAATCTTGATTTTCGTTAAAACGTATCGGGATTCGTACGGTTTCTTGTAGCATTTTTTTGTTTTGAATATGGCAAAATTATTTTTTAAATTGTTCTATCATATCATAACCTAAAGTCCAAAAACGAATACCCAATATTTTCTTAGTCGATCAATAAATAAAATTTGGGTAGTCGATTCGATTGGATGTAATGTTCAAAACGTCCATGTAATCAAAACAAGTAACGAAAGCAATGCTTTTGAAAGAAATAATTCTTTCAAACGTTCTCGTTGAGTTCATAGAGATTTCACACATCCTCGAAATGTTTCTTCACTTCACTGTTTTACCGAGATGATTCCTCGACTTATAGTAATAACTATAACAAAAAAAGAACAAATTTAAAAACACGCTTGATGGCTTGCCATAACCAAAACAACTTAAAGTCATTACACATGTAATTAATATTGAAATTTGTTTTACACATACACACTTAGCGCAATGTGAAGGGGTAATCACTGCAAGCGATGTTCGATTTTTTAGATGAATTTGTATCGACGTGACTTTCCCTCGGTTCGGTATTCAAAGTAAAGAGCGAATGCACCTGAGTTTGTAATCTAAAGTTTATTTGTATGAGTTCACCAGCTGATTAAACAGCTGAATCGAAAATATGTCTAAATTATGAATTAGGTAATTTTATGTTTTTTCCCCTTCCGTTTCATTGTATGAGTGATTTTTTGACTTCATTATGCGTACAGCGTTCGACTCAATCATCTGTTTAACTTCTTCGGTTTCGCTTTTAACTGACGACATATTATCCACACACAAATCTTCCATCAAAGGGTTCTTTGGCGGTATAATGAATTTAAAACCTCTGTTGTTTACGTCGGAATTATCTAATAATTAGACCCGTATGAAGTACGTAGGTCTGATGCGTTTACTATCACGTTTGTTACATTGCGAATTCGAGCCCGGGAGTAAGGGGGAAACTTTTTTTTATGCCTCCAGATGACAAATCAGCGAAAAAAAAATGTCCGTCTGTCGGTCTGTCTGTCGGTCTGTCCGTCAACACGATAACTTGAGTAAATCTTGACCGATTTTCAAAAACTTTTTTTTTCCTGAATGGTAGTCGAAAAATATTTTATGGAATTGAATCTCGGCACTGTTGGCCCAAGGGCCGCCGAGCTAGGACCGTTTAAGTGATTTTTGGTCTTTTGCACATAACTCGAGTAAATCTTTTCTGATTTTCATAATTTTTTTTTGTTCGAAAGATCTGGGCATGGCCGACAATTTATGGAAGAAACTTTTTTTAGTTTGAGTCCTTGGACTTAGCTAGGGCACTAAAAATGAGTCTCTGCTTGGGCTCTATGTGTTTTTTGTACATAACTCGAGTAAATCTTTACCGATTTTCAAAATTTTATTTTGTTTGAAAGATCTGGGCATGACCGACAATTTGTGGAAGAAACATTTTTCGATTTGAGTCTTTAGACTTAGCTAGGGCACTAAAAAAGAGTCTTTGTTAAGGCCCTACGGGTTTTTTGTACATAACTCGAGTAAATCTCTTCCGATTTTCAAAAACTTTTTTTTGTTTGAAAGACCTCGGCACGGCCGACAATTTATATAAGAATTTTTGCCTGTGCTTAGGGCTCAAGTGGGCCTCATGTCGGTCCTAAGGTCGGCGCTAACATAAAAAAATGTTTTTTACTATGTTGCAGAGCAAATTGAGGGAAACATTTTTGTTTATGGAAGTATATATCCGAGGCCTATACTTAAGACCCTAGGTCAGTACTAAGGCCGGCCCTAGCCCAAAAAATAGTTTTTTGCTATGTTGTAGACAAAATTGAGGAGAACATTTTTCTCTATTTGGAGGTCAATTTTGTGTGTTCGGAGAATTTTTTTTACACCGTTACTTCGGACGGGTTTTTCAATATTGCCCAACGGGCAATTTCCAATACAGTCTAATGTGAACGCAATATTTACTTAAATACGTTCCAGTCTTTTCGTAACAACAACTCTGTTTGCCGCATCTATTCTGATACGTACGGGTCCCTTCTATGTTTGTGGTTTGTGGCTTTTTCATGTTCTACCAATTTTTTTTGGTGTCTTATTTTCTTAAACTTATTTTGTTGGTATATCCTAGCCAATGTCTTTTCATGTTCTACGACCTCTCTAATATGTCTATCATCGGACAGCCATTTTTCAAAAAATGGACCCGTTGAACAATCCTTCACAATTAAAAGGTGCATTTCATACAGCCGTCTTTCCATTTTCGGCAAGTTTGCATGATGACGGCTGATTTCTAAGTTTAGCCATCTCTTCTTGGCTTCTTTTTGTGCTTTCAGAGAACGCCAGTTTTTAATACAAACTTTCACACCGATAAAATTGAGGAAAATGTTTCTTTTTTTATTAATTATAAGGGATGAGTCAAAACGCACGCTTTATTTATTTATACATATACATACATATCTTCATACATACCTTCAGGTATTTCAATGTCTGTTTCGTAATTTCGACTCTCGTCTTTAGTCTAAAATATTCATTCCGCTTTTGTGACCAAGTAGTCAGACATAATTCTTCAAATTTACGCATCTTGACATGAAACATAAACAGTCACGGAATCCGATACAATTAAATAAATTGTAATTGTAAATAAATCGTAGAAGGGAAAATTACAGTTGACGTCTACAGAAAGCCGACCCATACCATGAGGCGTATTACGAGTGACTCCTTCCACGACATGAAACATAAAATGGCGGCGTATCACAGTATGGCGTATTATATGACGAGCTTACCCTTAAGTGATAAAAATGTCGAAGCGGAAACGGAAAAAATAATTGATATTGGTAGAGTGAATGGTTTTGGTGAAGTGGGTATTAGGAAAATAATTGAACGACATAAAGAGTTGAAACAAGAACGGCTAATGACGACTTTAAACAACGACCCAGGTAGCCATGTTAGATTTATAGAATTCGTATGTCAACTGGTCATATGGTCACTGTGTTTAGTCCAATATTTGCTATAAGTTGACGCTCAATAAACGCCTTCTTGTTTTGTTTGTCAATGGACGAAGTAGTGTTTTAATTTCGCTCTGCTCAAATATCAATTAATTCAACACGTTATCAGCACGATAACTCGAAATAAGGACTGATAAACAACGCTGAGAAGCCGTTAATCATTTTCAATTTATTTTAGTTTGCCGATGATCATTAATATCTGTGAAATTTGTTGATTATTTTTGTTCGATTGTTATGAGAGAACGAACAATGTTTCATCAGCATGGATCTCATCACTTTCGATACATGGATGCTGTCATCAAATTCCTGTTCAATTGGTTTGGATCATAAATTCATTTATTGGCATGGATAAATGTGAAAATGA
>CM055404.1:76252194-76291009 GCA_029228625.1 Pseudolycoriella hygida
TTTGGAGAAATATGGCCCAATCCTGGTATATGGTCACTTCCATAATTAGGCAGGATGAACCAAATCTCTAGAACTATGAGAGTTAGAAAGTTGGTTCCAAAGGCGAAGTTGTAGAGAATTTAATTTAAGCGAACAAGTGTTTCAGGGTTTTAGGGAAATATGGCCCAATCCTGGTATATGGCCACTTCCATAATTAGGCAGGATGAACCAAATCTCTAGAACTATGAGAGTTAGAAAGTTGGTTCCAAAGGCGAAGTTGTAGAGAATTAAATTTAAGCGAATACATGTTTCAGGGTTTTGGGGAAATATGGCCCAATCGTGGTATATGGCCATTCCCATAATTGGGCAGGATGACCCAGATCTACAGAACTATGAGAGTTAGAAAGTTGGTTCCAAAGGCGAAGTTGTAGAGAATTAAATTTAAGCGAATACGTGTTTCAGGGTTTTGGGGAAATATGGACCAATCCTGGTATATGGCCATTCCCATAATTGGGCAGGATGACCCAGATCCACAGAACTATGAGAGTTAGAAAGTTGGTTCCAAAGGTGAAGTTATAGAGAATTGAATTTAAGCGAACAAGTGTTTCAGGGTTTTGGGGAAATATGGCCCAATCGTGGTATATGGTCACTTCCATAATTAGGCCGGATGAACCAAATCTCTAGAACTATGAGAGTTAGAAAGTTGGTTCCAAAGGCGAAGTTGTAGAGAATTAAATTTAAGCGAACACGTGTTTCAGGGTTTTGGGAAATATGGCCCAATCCTGGTATATGGTCACTTCTAGAATTTCGTCTTTTTTATGGCAATTTGTGGCAGGATGACCCAGATCTACAGAACTATGAGATTTAGAAAGTTGGTTCCAAAGGCGAAGTTAGAGAGAATCAAATTTAAGCGAACACGTGTTTCAGGGTTTTGGGGAAATATGGCCCAATCCTGGTATATGGCCACATCCATAATTAGGCAGGATGACCCAAATCTCCAGAACTATGAGAGTTATAAAGTTTGTTCCAAAGGCGAAGTTGCAGAGAATTAAGTTTAAGCGTACATGTGTTTCATGGTTTTGGGAAAATGTGGCCTAATCCCGGGATAACGCCACTTCCAGATTCCAGAGGGATGATTCATACCTCTAGAACTATGGCAGCTAGAAAGTTGTTTACAAACTTACAAAAGTACTGACATCCGCAAAAAAAACCTCTTACAGAGGAGGTGTGACGCAAGTCTTTATGCCTGCTTACAAAGCTGTGAAATCAGAAAAGTGTGACGCATTAATCAACTAAGGTAAAACTATTTTCTTCCAGTTACAAAAGTTCTGAAATCAGAGGGGGTGACGCATTAAGCTTCGATTCGCAACAAAAATTTTTAAACAAAATTATGTTGAGTTCAAAAAATTGCGTCACAAATGCCAGACCCACCAGCGGAATAATTTTTCAACACTCAGTTTTTAGACGCAAAAATTAAAATTTACCCTAAACGATGTAATAAGAAATAAAAGTCAAATTTTCGCAGCGTAAAAACTGAAAGTACACAAAAATTGTTTCGTCGTTGGTATACTACTGAGACAAATAGATACGTCAGCACTTTGTCCATCACGTCCATCAGCATATCAAGGTGCATGACTTGACCGAAGATTGGCACTAGATGCCGAAATGTTGATCTCTTCTAATTATCTCCATTGGTTGGGTTTGTTTATTGGGCTTATGCGGCAAAAAATTGAAAAACTTTTAACTCCTTCTCAACGTTTTGCTATATTTCGAGCTTAGGTTGTGCTCATCATCAGGCTACAATATGAAAAAATACGGAAAAAAAATATTCAAGTTCATCTCCCTATATGTGTTCACCCTTACCTTTGTATGTAAATAAATAAAAAATATGAAGAAAAAATATCACAGATCGTTGAGCTATGCTCTCCCAAAACATTGAACAAAAAATAAATAAAATACTACGTTGGTCACTACATAAATAACTAAATAAACTAGGATAAAAAAGGAAAAAATTCTTAAAAACATTGTACTTGGTCAATCATTTTGGCGGGTGTAAAAAAATCATTTGACTTTTGTCATTTTATGTTCTGTGCAGTGTTGCAGTATTCGGGCCTCGTGTTGTGCTGCTAGAACTATGTAATTTCATCAGGTTCACATAAGTCGCGTGTAGTCCGTCTTTGTCTATTTGCGTGTTCACGGTGTTCGTTGTTTTATGAATGTGCATTTTTTCGGCAATGAGTCTCTGCCAATAGTTGGGTATTTGTTCCAAAATGGTGACGTTGTCAAAATCGAAATTGTGGGAATACTTCACTGCGTGGACCGTTAAACCGGTTGTTCCTTGCTCCTTCTTTAGGTGAATGTCGCTACGGTGTTTCGCCATTCTGTCTTTTATTTTCTGTTTAGTGATGCCTATATAGACGGAGTTACATTCAGTGCATTTGACCTGGTAGACCACTTTCGACTTCAAGTTCTTCGGAATTGTGTATTTCGTCCTCGTGTATATGTTACCGATTTTATTCATCGTTTTGCAACTTAGCGTCATTTCGTGTCCATTCAATACTTTTTTTAAACGTTCCGACAGTCCTGGCACATACGGTGCTGCCACGTACTTGTTCTGCTGTTTCTCCTTCTTAGTGGTGTTATTGTAATATCTATCCACCCTGTCCTTGACTATTTTGTTGACGAAAGCTTTCGGATATCCGTTGCCATCGAGTAGCTCTCTAACTTTCTCGATGCTTTTTGGTCTGTCAACTGGATTGGTGAAGGCTATTCCTCTATCAGTCAGTGTTCAGCACACACGGCAAATAAACACAACCTAACATTATAACACACTAATTATCTCCATAACGCAACTGTTCTAGATGTGTTAATGTCTGAGCGTCATGTCAATGACAAAATAATTCAATAAGAGCTTACACGTTCATAGTAAAAGTGGTATGCAATGAGTTGTATCCTATGACGAAAAAACTATTTTATGCACGTGGCTTCATTCAGTAATATTCTCAATGTATTTCGGAGGGGCATGTTTACATACGCATTGTGTGACAATAAAAATTTTATGCTTGTTTATTAAGTGGCGTATTCAAATATTTTTTTTTATATGTATGAAACGAAGTTATGTGGCGTATTCAAATATTTTCTTTGTAAGGAATTATTTGTATGGAACGAAATGATGTGTTGATTTTCTTTGTACATTTTTTTGGTTGATGTTAAATCTTTGGTTTCTTTGGCAAAGTTTCAGAGTTTTGTGAGTAGAAGTCACCAGTATTGGTGAAAATGTCGGGCAGTTGGACATTGGGTCAATTTTTATGTTTTTAAAAATAGCTTGGAATGTATGGGAGCTGGGCGATAGGTTTCTTTGGCAAAGTCTCAGAGTTTTGTGAGTAGAAGTCACCAGTATTTGTGAAAATGTCGGGCAGTTGGACATTGGGTAAATTTTTATGTTTTCAAAAATATCTTGGAATGTATGGGAGTTGGGCGATAGGTTTCTATGGCAAAGTCTCAGAGTTTTGTGAGTGGAAGTTACCAGTATTGGTGAAAATGTCGGGCAGTTGAACATTGGGACAATTTTTATGCTTTTGAAAGTATCTGGAAAGGTATAAGAGACAGACCATTGGTTTCTTTGGCAAAGTCTCAGAGTTTTGTGAGTAGAAGTTACCATTATTGGTGAAAATGTCGGGCAGTTGGACATTGGGTAAATTTTTATGTTTTCAAAAATATCTTGGAATGTATGGGAGTTGGGCGATAGGTTTCTATGGCAAAGTCTCAGAGTTTTGTGAGTGGAAGTTACCAGTATTGGTGAAAATGTCGGGCAGTTGGACGTCAATTTTTATGTTTTTAAAAATATCTTGGAATGTATGGGAGTTGGGCGATAAGTTTCTATGGCAAAGTCTCAGAGCTTTGTGAGTGGAAGTCACCTGCATTGGTGAAAATGTCGGGCAGTTGGACATGGGGTCAATTTTTATGTTTTCAAAAATATCTTGGAATGTATGGGTGGTAGACAATAGGTTTCTTTGGCAAAGTCTTAGAGTTTTGTTAGTAAAAATCACCAGTGGTGGGGCATCTCGGGGGAAGAAGCAGTACGGGGGTAACCGGTTGTATGGAGAAATGGTAATACGGGGAAAACAGTAGTGAGGAGGAAATTGTAGGACGGGAGAAACAGTTTTACGAGGAAATAGTAGCACGGTGACAACGTTTGTACGGGGAAATTGTAGTACGGGGGAAATGTTAGTACGGGGAAATGGTAGAACGGTGAAATGGTACAAAAAGAGCGAAATAAAAATCGATTTTTGTTCGATTTCACTACACCAACACCGTTCACCTAGAGACCCTTACCTGTTCTATGCCTCGTCCAGTGTTCAAATATAAATGAAATTTAAAAATATCCTTAAAAGTAGGAAGAACTTCTTTCGGAAACCACCGTCCAACTCCAAAAAGTGGACATTTTCGTTGAAGACTCATTTTTTGAATGCCAGTAATTAACAACAACTGAAAGTTTTCCGTTAGGCCAATTTGTAAAGGTTGTTTCACCAACACAATTATCATAAAAAATACATGCTTGTCAACAAAAGACATTATAGATTACAAATAACGTCATTTAAGCCATTTTTAATGAGTCATGTGAATTTTCGAATATGATCTTATATAAAATATGTTGCACTGCATGACAAAGACTCAAAACAGTCTCCATACAACACAATTTCAGCATAAAATGTTTTATCAACATCATTTTTCATGATTCGAGGTTTCCTCGTTAATCTATTGGATAGCTTGAATTTTTCTTGCTATATTCAGCCCAATAAAATTCGAATTAGGACCTCTTCTGGTTTCTTTTTATAATTTCTAAGATGAACTAAGTTTTTTAAGACAATAAACAACATTTTCTATCCATTCATTTAATTTTGAAATGAGAAAGAAATTTAGAAAATCACCTTCGGCGAACATTTCAATATCAAATGAATTTTTAAAATAATGCCTGATATCTCTAGAATATTTTGACATGTTCACCCGAATTTTTAAGTCCAACCGTTTGGATAAAATGGGTCGAAAACCAAGGCTACTCTAAAGTTTTCAAAAATTACTCCGGCGGCAACAGAAAATCGAGTTTTAAAAATGTGTCATAGTGCTAAAATTTTCTTATTCGACCCGCCGGATCGTGTCTGGGGGCAGGCCTTTCAAAATGAAATCATTTTTCGAAAACGCTACACCCTAGTGTAAATATGCTAAGTTACCTTCATTAATTTGATCAAAGTTGGTATAGAAGTTAATGTTAATAGCCTGATCACCATCATCCTTCCTCAAATAGATCTTACCCTTGCTAGGCCATAAATACTTAAAAATATTGCTACACTTAAACGCTTTCGCTGTATAAAACAGTTTTTTCCTCGCTCTGGTAAGGTGCTCGTTAATAAAAACAACATTCTCAATTCCAGCCAAACCAATTTTAGTTGTAGTTAATCCACGATGTTTTTTAGCAGCTGAAATAAAACTATCACGTGTGAAAGCATTTTTAAAAGAGATGATAATGGCTGGGGGTTTGTCCTGATTAGTGTGCCGAAATTGTCTATAAATGTTTGACCAGTCGTCCGTATTGATCTTATAGGAGATGGCTGAACCAATTTTCTCTGCAATATCCGTTAAATTTTCCTGTTTGTCCATAGAGACCCCGTTTATTTCGACATTGAGCAGAAGAGCTGATTGTTCCAAATTGTCGACACGCACATCAAGGTTGTTGGTGTTAAATCGTAATGTTTTGTATTCCTCTTCCATCACATTAATACGACGACCACGATCATTCAAAACTCTGGTGGCTTCATGTAGTTCGTCGAAGTTAGTATTGAAGTAATTTCGCATTTCGTCTACCATGTTAGTAATGTGCTGAACACTATCAGAATCATCAATATCTGTTTCGTTGCTAGCAGGTGGATATGGATTATGAGTAACCGTTGTGCCACTAACGGTTGATTTTGAATTTGTTGGCATTGCTGATTTACGCCGGTCACAGTTTAAGCATTTCCATTGACTTATTGATCCATCACGGATGCCTTTTACGGTTAAGAAAATATTTGTAGCATGGTTTCAATCTTTCAATGACAGATTTCCGAGGCTCGATGTTTAAGGCTGCATTTTCAGATTATTTAGACAAGCGACAAAATCCGTTTGGGTCACAGTCTTCATAGATTCAAAGGCTGGTCAAAAATTTGTCTTGCATTCTGTTTTTACTGAGTAACATATTTATGACCTAATGATTTCTTTTTTTTCGTAAAGAAATCCTATTTCGACGGCCTAATTCTCTCTTCAAACACAGAATTCTACGGCAGTATGATTTCTCTATGGAAATACTACGACAGCCTAATTCTGTGTTCAAATACAGAACTCTATGGGAATCTGATTTCTGTACAGAAATCCTACGACAGCCTAATTCTGTGTTCAAACACATAAATCTACGGCGGTTTGCTTTCTGTACAGAAATCCTATGATAGCCTAATTCTGAGTTCAAACAAGGAATTCTACGGCAGTCTAATTTCTGTGTAGAAATCGTACAAAAGCCTTATACTGTGTTCAAACATAACATTCTGCCGCCTAATGATTTTTGTTTTTTCGTAAAGAAATCCTACTACTACGTCCTTGTTCACACAAAAAATACTGTTTGAGTTACTAATACACGGAAAAGTCCAAAAAAATTGTTAAAAAAATTAAAATATTAATTTTATGTCATATGGACCATCAGTTTCTTTCGCAAAGTGTCAGAGTTTGTTAGTAGAAGTTACCTGTATTGTTAAAAATGATGGGCAACTCGGTGAAAACAGTAGTACGGGGAAAGCGGTTGTGCGGAGCAAACGGTAGTACGAGGAAATGTTTAGTACGGGTAAAACCGTAGTATAGTAGATACGGTAGTTGAAGGAAAACGGTAGTACGGGGGAAAATGTAGTACCGGGAAAACTGTGGTACGGTGAAAACGGTTGTATACGGAGAAAACGGTAGTATGAACAAAATTTTAGTACTTTGAGAACGGTACTACGAGGAAAACGATACTACGGGTTAAACGATAGTACGGTAGAAGCGGTAGTACGGGGCAAAATGTGGTACGGGAAAAACCGTAGTACGTGAAGAACTATTGTACGAGGAAAACGATAGAACGTGGAAAACATTAGTACGGTAAAACTTTAGTACGGGACAACAACAGTAGTATGAGAAAAACAGAAGCACGGGGAAAACAGTAGTACGGTGAAAATAGTAGTAGCGGCAAAACGGTAGTACAGGGAAATGTTTGTATAAGAGGAAATGTTAGTATAGGGCCGTGTTAGTATGGGGACATGCTAGTACGGGGTAAACAGTAGTATGGGGAAATCGTAGTCGGGAGAAAACGGTAGTACGGAGACAACAACAATACTACGAGGAAGAAGGTAGCGTGGGGAAAACATTAGTACGGTGAAAATAGTGGTAGAGTGAAAACGGTAGTGCGGAGAAATGTTAGTACGGGGTAAGCAGTTGTACGGGGAAAAAATTGTAGTACGAGAAAACCTTAGCAAGGGGAAAACTGTCGTACGGAGAATTGTAGTACGTGGGAAAATGATAGTTCGGGGAGAGCGGTAGTACGTGGAAAAACAGTAGTACCGTAAAAGTTTCTAATTTTGACCGGAAGAGTAGCTTTGACCCCATTTTCACAAACGACTTTGAATGTCAAAATAGTTATCTTATGCTTTACTATGAAGCTAAAGTATTTTGTCTTCGATTTTACGCAATACTAACTGTTAAAAAAATATTTGTAGCATGGTTTCAATCTTTCAATGACAGATTTTGGAGGCTCGATGTTTAAGGCTGCACTTTCATATTTTTTAGACAAGCGGCGAAATCCGTTTGGGTCACAGTCTTCATAGATTCAAAGGCTGACCAAAAATTTTTCTTGCATTCAGTTTTTACTAAGTAACATATTTTTGACCTAATGATTTCTTTTTTTTTTCGTAAAGAAATCCTACTTCGACGGCCGAATTCTCTGTTCAAACACAGAATTCTATGGCAGTCTGATTTCTGTATAGAAATCCTACGACAGCCTAATTCTGCGTTCAAACATAAAATCCTTTAATCTAATATTTGGTCGTCTTTCTCGGGTTAGATCAGAAATGTGTTTAAGTTTCAAATATTGTCGGCATATATTTCGTCTCCTAAATCGGCAGACATGGATTCATGGATTGCCAAAGCTGCATAAGGAAAACAATCCACTTAGGCCAATTGTTGACACGATAAATACTCCGGCGTACGAATTATGCAAATTTATGACCAACATTCTGACTCAGGTGGTTGATCACACAAAATACAACATAAAAAACTCATACCAATTTAAGGACTTCATCACGAATAAAACTGTACCAGAAGATCACATTAGTGTCATATGACGCCAAATCATTGTACACTAACACAGACATAATGTATGTGATTGAAGACCTTAGAAGGAGATGAAACGACATTAAACAATATACTAACATCGACGAGGATCTATTCTTCGAAATTTTAGACTTTTTCTATGCGAAAACGTATATTTTACATTTAAAAACAAAACATACAGACAAACAGCGGGTCTATCGATGGGCCTATCACTGGCTTGTACGATTGCTGATTTATACCTATCCATGATATTTGATGAATCGCTACCAAAAATGAGCTTTAAACCCAAATTTATGAAAAAATTCATTGATGCCATCATCTCAACCGCACCGAAAGCCAAGATTCTCGAAACTCTAGATATATGTATAACAGTTTTGACAAGACGCAGACGCAGACAAGACGCAGATTAGAACTCACAGTTGAAAAAGAGACAGAAAATTAGCTTAACCTTCTTGACCTCACTCTAATTCATATGAACAACCAGAATATCATGACGAATTGGTGCGCCAAAGAGACATCGTCATGCCGGATTATGAATTTTCTATCGTCACATCCACCAAGGATGAAAGAAAATATTGCAGCTGAATTCGCTAATAGAGTCTTGTCACTCAGCGACCCGATATTCAAAGACATGAATGCCCAACGTATAAAACAGGTTTGAAACTTAAACGCATTTCTGATCTAACCCGAGAAAGACGACCAAATATTAGATTGTTTCTCAGATCAGATAAATATCGAAAAAGTAATAAAATTTTTTGACCGTCTGATTTATTATCTGGATTTTGTTTTGCTGGTTCAAAAACAATCAATTACTTGATGTTGTATTGCTTGAGCTGTAGACCAAAATCTGATTTATGTTTTTGAATACAGAAACCCTGCTACTGTGTTCAATCAAAAAATTCCACTGCGCTCTGATTTCTGTCTACTACAGAAGTCCAACTGCCTTATTCTATGTTCAAACACAGAATCTTACGTCCGCTTCTGTACAGAAATCCTGCGGCGGCCTAGTTCTGTGTTCAAACATAAAATTCTGCAGGTCAATGATTTCTGTTTTTTCGTAAAGAAACCCTACTACGGCAGCCCAATTCTGTGTTCAAACACAGAATTCTATGGCAGTCTGATTTCTGTATAGAAATTCTACGACAGCCTTATTCTGTGTTCAAACACAGAATTCTATGGCAGTCTGATTTCTGTATAGAAATCCTACAACAGCCTAATTCTGTGTTCAAACATAAAATTCTGTGACCGTCTGATTTATGTTTTTGAATACAGAAATCCTGCTACTGTGTTGAATCAAAGAATTCCACTGCGCTCTGATTTCTGACCACTGCGGAAGTCCAACTGCCTAACTCTATGTTCAAACACAGAATTTTACGGCCGTCTGATTTCTGTACAGAAATCCTACGACAGCCTAATTCTTTGTTCAAACACAGAATTATACGGCAGTCTACGACATCCTAATTTTGTGTTTAAACACAGAGTTCTACGGCAGTCTCATTTCTGTATATAAATTTAACGACAGCCTAATTCTGTGTTCAAATACAGATTTCCACGGGAGTCTGATTTCTGTATAGAAATTCTACAACAGCGTAATTCTGTGTTCAAACACGGAACTCTATGGCAGTCTGATTTCTGTATAGAAATTTACAACAGCCTAATTCTGTGTTCAAACATAAAATTCTGTGACCGTCTGATTTATGTTTTTGAATACAGAAATCCTGCTACTGTGTTGAATGTTGAATGAACTCTATGTTCAAACACAGAATTTTACGGCCGTCTGATTTCTGTACAGAAATCCCACAACAGCCTAATTCTGTGTTCAAACATAAAATTCTGCTGCCTAATGATTTCTGTTTTTTTTAAAGAAATCCTACTACGAAGGCCTAATTTTTTGTTCAAACGCAGAATTGTACGACAGTCTGATTTCTCTATAGAAATACTACGACATTCCAATTCTGTGCTCAAACGCAGAGTTCTACGGCAGTCTCATTTCTGTATATAAATTATACGACAGCCTAATTCTGTGTTCAAATACAGATTTCTATGGGAGTCTGATTTCTGTACATAAATCCTACGACAGCCTAATTCTGTGTTCAAGCAAACAATTCTACGGCAGTCTGATTTCTGTATAGAAATCCTACAACAGCCTTATTCTGTGTTCAAACATAACATTCTGCCACCTAATGATCCTACTACGACGGTCTAATTCTGTGTTCAAACACGAAATTTTACTGCACTCTGATTTTTGTACAGAAATCCTACATAGGCTAACTCCTTGTTCGCCCATAAAATACTGTTTGAGTTACTTATAATATTTATTAGAGTACACGGAAAGTCCAAAAAAATTGTAAAAAAAATTAAAATAATAATTTTATGACAGATGGACCATTAGTTTCTTTAGCAAAGTGTCAGAGTTTGTTAGTAGAAGTTAACAGCATTGTTAAAAATGATGGGCAGTTCGGCGAAAACATTAGTACGGGGAAAACGGTTGTACGGAGCAAACGGTAGTACGGGGAAAAGTTTAGTACGGGGTAAACCGTAGTATAGTGGAAACGGTAGTTGAAGGAAAACGGTAGTACGGGGGAAAATGTAGTACAGGAAAACCATAGTACGGGAAAGACGGTAGCACAAGGAAAACTGTAGTACGAGGAAAACTTGGTCGTGTAATGGGCCCTTTCAAATGCTGAACCAATATCTTCGGCTTTTTCGGCATCTGTCAGAAGGATACGGCCTTGTGGGTCTTTCAACGGGGGAATTTAAGTACATTTGTTCTTCAACAATTTAGTAATCCTCCATAAGTGTTTAGAATTCGGCTCAATTCGAGAAAGGTTTCGATTCCAATCAGCGTTTTTTGCCTCGTTGATGCGGGCTCTAATCATTATAGATAGGGAATTTACCTCTTTTTTAATTTCAGGTAGGCGGAGCCTTTGCCATTGTCTTCTCTTAAGGTTCCTAATTGAAATCATTTGTGTTATTGTATGATCTATTTTGACCGTAATGGTCTTGGTTCGTGGTTCAAAGGGGATCGATGCATTTTCCGCGTTTTGGATGCATTTTGTGAAATCTAGTGCAGCATCAATGTCTTTTAAGCATTTGATGTTGTTATCAAATAATCTAAGGTCGATATTGGTTTGGATGTAGTCTTTAAATTTAGACCAATTTGCTTTGGAGTAACATCTCTTACTGGAGAGACGAATAGATTCTACCGATGCTTTCGTTTCAATTTTGAAGAACACTGGATGGTGGTCTGAAGATAGAGCGTTAACTGTGTGAATGTCTTGAATTTCAATACAACCATTTGATAGAACAATGTCAATAGTAGATGGAAGACTGCGATTAGCTTGGGGTGGAAAGTATGTTGGGGTAGGCGGGAAGTTTACCGAAAAATTTCTTATGGACAACTCTCTGTAAAGGATTTTTCCAGCCTGATTAGCCTTTGTGCAATTCCATAACCTATGTTTAGAGTTCAGGTCACCACACAGGAGGTATGGTTTTCGCTTTGAAGTTAGAGAGACCAAGTCGTTTTTGAAGTCGGTAAGTTTCTTGGGGTTCAACCTAGAACCCGAAAAATACGTTGAGTAGAATTGTATCGACTCATTTTCAGTTTCCACATCAATACCTAAAGTTTCAATGACTTTTGTTTGCTGATCGATGGGAAGAGTGTGCCTAATGTCGCTTTTAACAGCTATGGCCACTTCACCACCAACTGTTCTTTTCTCTGGATCCGTGCAAGGTCTGTCTTTTCTATAAATTTTATAGTTTTGCATGGAAAAGTTCAAGTCATGTTTCAGCCAAGTTTCTGAAAAAAGAAATATGTCAATGTCATTTTGACTTAGAAATAAGTGAAGTTCATTGATTTTTGGGTGGATGCTCTGGGCATTCCAAAATGCAATACTTAAGTTTTTACGGGACATTGTTGTATATATATTTCGTTGCTACCTCGAACATTACAATAAGTTGTTGCTCCTTATTTTGACAGGCGCTCAATCTTGTGAGTAAGTCACTCATGATGGGAGCAATTTCTTCTGATTTGAATTTTATGGAGTTGTTGATGTGAGAGTTTTTGGTGCTCTGTTTAACCACATTGGACCATGAAACGTTGTTTGGGGGAACTTGATTCTGTATGTTTCAGGTGGAGTGAGATGTTTTGGCCAACAATGGAAAGTTTCCAAAATTTTTCGTTGGAACGGGCGTTGGTTTCTTGGAAGTTTTATGTGTGGAGGATAGGCTGGTCCTCATCTGGATGAATTCGTTGCGTTTGGGACATTCTTGGTGATTTGATTGGTGGTCACCTTTGCAGTTGACACATTTTCTGATCGGATTTTTGCAGTTTTCTGTCAGGTGTTCTGATGCACAGTTACCACATTTTTGGGTCATGTTGCAATTTCTTATGCCATGGCCGAACATTTGGCAACGTCTGCATTGAGTACATTTATTTTTCGATGTTTGGTAGTATCGCCATTTTGGGATGGTGTGGTTGATTTTAATCCTGTTTAAGTTGTTCAGAGATACTGTTCCATGCTTGAAGGAGATGACGTATGTACCTTCATCATCAAAACGATTTTTCTTTTGAGTAATTTCTCTTACTTCAGAGGGCTCGAACTGGTAGAATTTAAGTGAATCAACGGTATCTTCTGTAGACTGTTTTGTAATTCCGTATAGAACGTACTTATCGAACTTTTCAGAGATCGTGCGAATAGAATTCTATATTCGATGCATTCAGTGATTGTCTAAATTCATTATAACCATCAATGTTGGTAAGCATAATTTTGGTTCCAATGGACATATATTTCAGAGTATAGTCAGCGTTAAGTGCTGACCTAGTCAACAATTTCATTGCTTGCGCGAAGTTCGTTGTCCCAACAACAGTGATCGGTGGAATTTTTTTAACACGTTGCACTTTTGGAGTAGTTTCGTCGGTGTTCATGTTTTTGTCATCTTTGTGATCCGAATTTCGGTTTGAAAGTGTTTCAAACTGATTACTTGTAGGAATAGTGGGATTACCAACAAGTTTGTCGTTCGGTAATATCTTATTGTCTTGCGTTTTCGGCATAGTAACCGTCTCATGAAACCTTATAGGAGTTTGTAGATTACTATAATCTGGATCTGAATCTGAATCAAACACTTCACTTGGTCTTTTAGGATTCGTTATCACTTCCGTAACATTTGATTTAGGTTGGGAGCAAACCCCGCAAATATGGATAATGTCCGACTTATCCAATGTTAATTGTTTTTTTCTTTGTTCACAATATGTCGACTAATAACGACTTTTTCCTATTTTTTTTAATGAATATATTTTGTAGCAAATTTTGCTGGGTTGCAGTTTGTGTTTGGAAATATTAACCGTAGCAGTAAGTTAAATACACAAGCGTATTGCTTGGTGGTTTACTGAAGACTGGTTTCTGTACAGAAATCCTACGACAGCCTAATTTTGTGTTCAAATGCAGAGTTCTACGGCAGTCTCATTTCTGTATATAAATTGTACAACAGCCTAATTCTGTGTTCAAATACAGATTTCTACGGAAGTCTGATTTCTGTACAGAAATCCTACGACAGCCTAATTCTGTGTTCAAGCAAACAATTCTACGGCAGTCTGATTTCTGTATAGAAATCCTAAAACAGCCTTATTCTGTGTTCAAACATAACATTCTGCCGCCAAATGATTTATGTTTTTTCGTAAAGAAATCATATTGCGACGGCCTAATTCTGTGTTCAAACACAGAATTTTACTGCAGTCTGATTTTTGTACAGAAATCCTACATAGGCTTATTCTTTGTTCACACATAAAATACTGTTTGATTTACTGATAATACTATTATTATTAATCGTTTGGTTTTACATTTTTGATCTAGTATCTGTCATTTTTTCTTGTTATTTCTATTACAATTGCTTATGCCTTAGTACGTATCTCATTTTGTTATGTTGATATTTACGACGAATTCATCGGGAGATCACATAGCAACAGGTCCGACGAGCCAAGGCGATGATGTTGTGCATTTTGTGCGATCCATTGAATGGTCATCATCATTCACACCATGTTCTTTGCCCACCATATTTTGAATATGTTGTATGTCCAGTACAGCTACATCTATGGCTGACCAGTTGGGATGTGCCAACGTTTTTTCCCATCAATCTCATTGCTTGACGATTAAGGCCAAGTCGTCGTTGACATGCATTGTGTTGCAGGATTATCAAATGCTTGTGACGTCACATGTGGATATTCTTCCTGATACGCTTCGTTACGGGCATTGAATACCGTAACTACCCAAATTTTGAAGCTTGGATGAACTTAGAGACGTTATATTTCTTAGATAAAAATTCCTAGCAATGTTTGCACAGGGAATCGAACCCGGGCCATTTCGGTGGTAGTCCAGTGCGTTCACCACTCAGCCACCCGTCCCTCCCCATATATAATATTTATAAGAGTACACGGAAAAGTCCAAAAAAATTAAAAAAAAAATAAAAATCATAATTTTATTACAGATGGACCATCAGTTTCTTTGGCAAAATGTCAGAGTTTCCTAGCAGAAGTGACCAGTATGGGTGAAAATGATGAGCAGCTCGGTGGAAATTAGTACTGTGAAAACGGTAGTACGGGGAGAGCTGTAGTACGGGAAAACGGTAGAACGGGGAAAAATGTAGCACAAGGAGCAAACGGTAGTACGAGGATAAGTTTAGTACGGGGAAAACCATAGTATAGTGGAAACGGTAATTGGAGGAAAACGGTAGTACGGTGGAAAATGTAGTACGGGAAAACTATAGTACGGGGAAAACGGTCATGGGGAGCAGTACTAAGAGGAAAACGATAATACGGTAACAACGATAATACAGTAGAAACGGGGAAAACATTTAGTAGGGAGAAACCGTAGTATAGTGGAAACGGTAGATGGAGGAAAACGGTAGTACGGTGGAAAATGTAGTACGGGAAAACTGTAGTACGGTGATAAAGGTTGCATGGGGAACAGTACTACGAGCAAAACGATAATACGAAAAAAACAATAGTACTGTAGAAACGGTAGTACGTACGGGGAAATGTTAGTACGAGGAAATGTTGGTATGAGGACATGTTAGTTTGGGGACATGTTAGTACGGGGTAAACAGTAGTACAGAGAAAACGGTAGTACGGAGATAACAACAGTAGTGCGAGGAAAAGGTAGCGCGAGGAAAACATTAGTACGGTGAAAATAGTAGTAGAGTGAAAACGGTAGTGCGGGCAAATGTTAGTACGGTGTAAGCACTTGTACGGGGAAATTGTAGTACAGGGAAAAAATTGTAGTACGGGGAAAACCTTAGTGCGGGGAAAACTGTCGTACGGTGAAATGTAGTACTTGGGAAAATGATAGTACCGTAAGAGATTTTAATTTTGACCGGAAGGCTAGCTATGACCCCATTTTCACAAACGACGAAGGCCTACTACGAAGGCCTAGTGATTTGTTCAAACACAGAATTATACGGCAGTCTGATTTCTCTATAGAAATACTACGACATCCTAATTTTGTGTTCAAACACAGAATTCTACGGCAGTCTCATTTCTGTATATAAATTTAACGACAGCCTAATTCTGTGTTCAAATACAGATTTCTACGGGAGTCTGATTTCTGTATAGAAATTCTACGATAGCCTAATTCTGTGTTTAAATACAGAATTCTATGGCAGTCTGATTTCTGTATAGAAATCCTACAACAGCCTAATTCTGTGTTCAAATATAAAATTCTGCTGCCTAATAATTTCTGTTTTTTTTTTTTTTTAAAGAAATCCTACTACAAAGGCCTAATTTTTTGTTCAAACGCAGAATTATACGGCAGTCTGATTTCTCTATAGAAATACTACGACATCCCAATTCTGTGTTCAAACGCAGAGTTCTACGGCAGTCTCATTTCTGTATATAAATTATACGACAGCCTAATTCTGTGTTCAAATACAGATTTCTACGTGAGTCCGATTTCTGTACATAAATCCTACGACAGCCTAATTCTGTGTTCAAGCAAACAATTCTACGGCAGTCTGATTTCTGTATAGAAATCCTACAACAGCCTTATTCTGTGTTCAAACATAACATTCTGCCGCCTAATGATACTACTACGACGGTCTAATTCTGTGTTCAAACACGGAATTTTACTGCACTCTGATTTTTGTACAGAAATCCTACATAGGCTAACTCCTTGTTCGCCCATAAAATACTGTTTGAGTTACTTATAATATTTATTAGAGTACACGGAAAAGTCCAAAAAAGTTGTAAAAAAATTAAAATAATAATTTTGTGACAGATGGACCATTCTTTAGCAAAGTGTCAGAGTTCGTTAGTAGAAGTTACCAGCATTGCTAAAATTGATGGGCAGTTCGGCGAAAACATTAGTACGGGAAAACGATTGTACGGAGCAAACGGTAGTACGAGGAAAAGTTTAGTACGGGGAAAACCGTATTATAGTGGAAAAGGCAGTTGAAGGAAAACGGTAGTATGGGGAAAAATGTAGTACAGGAAAACCATAGTACGGGGAAGACGGTAGCACAAGGAAAACTGTAGTACGAGGATAACTGTGGTACGGTAAAAACGGTTGTACCGAGAAAACGGTAGTATGAACAAAATTTTTAGTACTTTGAGAGCGGTACTGCGAGGAAAACGATAATACGTGGTGGACGATAGTACAGTAGAAACAATAGTACGGGGGAAAATGTCTCGGAAAATGTGTTATGGGAAAAACCGTAGTATGTGCAGAACTATTGTACGGGGAAAACGATAGAACGTGGAAAACATTAGTACGGTAAAACTTTAGTACGGTGACAACAGTACTATGAGAAAACAGTAGCACGGGGAAAACAGTAGTACGGTGAAAATAGTAGTAGGGGGAAAACGGTAGTACAGGGAAATGTTTGTAAGAGGAAACGTTAGTATAGAGACGTGTTAGTATGGGGACACGCTAGTACGGGGTAAATCGTCGACGGGAGAAAACGGTAATACGGAGACAACAACATTACTGCGAGGAAGAAGTTAGAGGAAAACATTAGTACTGTGAAAATAGTGGTAGAGTCAAAACGGTAGTGCGGGGAAATGTTAGTACGGGGTTAGGAGTTGTACGGGGAAAAAATTGTAGTACGGGATAACCTTAGTGCGGGGAAAACTGTCGTACGGAGAACTGTAGTACGTGCGAAAATCATAGTACGTGGAGAGCGGTAGTACGTGGAAAAACAGTAGTGCCGTAAAAGTTTCTAATTTTGACCGGAAGAGTAGCTTTAACCCCATTTTCACAAACGACTTTGACGGCCGAATTCTCTGTTCAAACAGAATTTTACGGCAGTCTGATTTTTGTATAGAAATTCTACGACAGCCTTATTCTGTGTTCATACACAGAATTCTATGGCAGTCTGATTTCTGTATAGAAATCCTACGACAGCCTAATTCTGCGTTCAAACATAAAATTCTTTAATCTAATATTTGGTCGTCTTTCTCGGATTAGATCAGAAATGCGCTTAAGTTTCAAATATTGTCGGCAGATATTTCCTGTCCTAAATCGGCAGACATGGATTCATGGATTGCCAAAGCTGCATAAGGAAAACAATCCACTTAGGCCAGTTGTTGATATTCAAAGGCATGAATGCCCAACGTATAAAGCAGGTTTGAAACTTAAACGCATTTCTGATCTAACCCGAGAAAGACGACCAAGTATTAGATTGTTTCTCAGGTCAGATAAATATCGAAAAAGTAATAAAATTTTTTGACCGTCTGATTTATGTTTTTGAATACAGAAATCCTGCTACTGTGTTCAATCAAAAAATTCCACTGCGCTCTGATTTCTGTCTACTACAGAAGTCCAACTGCCTTATTCTATGTTCAAACACAGAATCTTACGTCCGCTTCTGTACAGAAATCCTGCGGCGGCCTAGTTCTGTGTTCAAATATAAAATTCTGCGGGTCAATGATTTCTGTTTTTTCGTAAAGAAATCCTACTACGGCGGCCCAATTCTGTGTTCAAACACAGAATTCTATGGCAGTCTGATTTCTGTATAGAAATTCTACGACAGCCTTATTCTGTGTTCAAACACAGAATTCTATGGCAGTCTGATTTCTGTATAGAAATCCTAAAACAGCATTATTCTTTGTTCAAACATAACATTTTGCCGCCAAATTATTTATGTTTTTTCGTAAAGAAATCCTATTGCGACGGCCTAATTCTGTGTTCAAACACAGAATTTTACTGCAGTCTGATTTTTGTACAGAAATCCTTCATAGGCTAATTCTTTGTTCACACATAAAATACTGTTTGATTTACTTATAATGCTATTATTATTAATCGTTTGGTTTTACATTTTTGATCTAGTATCTGTCATTTTTTCTTGTTATTTCTATTACAATTGCTTATGCCTTAGTACGTATCTGATTTTGTTATGTTGATATTTACGACGAATTCATCGGGAGGTCACATAGCGACAGGTCCGACGAACCAAAGCGATGATGTTGTGCATTTTGTGCGATCCATTGAATGGCCATCATCATTCACACCATGTTCTTTGCCCACCATATTTTGAATATGTTGTATGTCCAGTACAGCTACATCTATGGCTGACCAGTTGGGATGTGCCAACGTTTTTTCCCATCAATTTCATTGCTTGACGATTGGCGCCAAGTCGGCGTTGACATGCATTGTGTTGCAGGATTATCAAATGCTTGTGACGTTACATGTGGACATTCTTCCTGACACGCTTCGTTACGGGCATTGAATACCGTAACTACCCAAATTTTGAAGCTTGGATGAACTTAGAGACGTTATATTTCTTAGATAAAAGTTCCTAGCAATGTTTGCACAGGGAATCGAACCCGGGCCATTTCGGTGGTAGTCCAGTGCGTTCACCACTCAGCCACCCGTCCCTCCCCATATATAATATTTATAAGAGTACACGGAAAAGTCCAAAAAAATAAAAAAAAATAAAAATCATAATTTTATTACAGATGGACCATCAGTTTCTTTGGGAAAATGTCAGAGTTTCCTAGTAGAAGTGACCAGTATTGGTGAAAATGATGAGCAGCTCGGTGGAAATTAGTACTGTGAAAACGGTAGTACGGGGAGAGCTGTAGTACGGGAAAACGCTAGAACGGGGAAAAATGTAGCACAAGTAGCAAACGGTAGTATGAGGAAAAGTTTAGAACGGGGAAAGCCATAGTATATTGGAAACGGTAATTGGAGGAAAACGGTAGTACGTTGGAAAATGTAGTACGAGAAAACTGTAGTACGGGGATAAAGGTAGCATGAGGAACAGTACTACGAGGAAAACGATAATACGGGGAAAACGATAGTACAGTACAAACGGTAGTACGAGAAAAACGGTAGTACGAGAAAAACGGTAATACGGGAAAAACCGTGGTACGTGAAGTGAAGAACCACTGTACGGGGAAAACGGTAGACCGTAGAAAGTATTAGTACGGTAAAACTTTAGCACAGGGACAACAACAGTAGTATGAGAAAAATAGTAGCACGGGTAAAACAGTGGTATGGCGAAAATATTAGTACGGGGAAAATGGTGGTACGGGGAAATGTTAGTACGAGGAAATGTTGGTATGAGGACATGTTAGTTTGGGGACATGTTAGTACGTGGTAAACAGTAGTACAGAGAAAACCGTAGTACGGAGACAAAAAAGGAAAAGGTAGCGCGAGGAGAACATTAGTACGGTGAAAATAGTAGTAGAGTGAAAATGGTAGTGCGGTGAAATGTTAGTACGGGGTAAGCAGTTGTACGGGGAAATTGTAGTACAGGGCAAAAATTGTAGGACGGGAAAAACCTTAGTGCGGGGAAAACTGTCGTACGATGAAATGTAGTACTTGGGAAAATGATAGTACCGTAAAAGTTTTTAATTTTGACCGGAAGACTAGCTATAACCCCATTTTCACAAACGACGAAGGCCTACTACGAAGGCCTAATTCTTTGTTCAAACACAGAATTATACGGCAGTCTACGACATCCTAATTTTGTGTTTAAACACAGAGTTCTACGGCAGTCTCATTTCTGTATATAAATTTAACGACAGCCTAATTCTGTGTTCAAATACAGATTTCCACGGGAGTCTGATTTCTGTATAGAAATTCTACAACAGCGTAATTCTGTGTTCAAACACGGAACTCTATGGCAGTCTGATTTCTGTATAGAAATTTACAACAGCCTAATTCTGTGTTCAAACATAAAATTCTGTGACCGTCTGATTTATGTTTTTGAATACAGAAATCCTGCTACTGTGTTGAATGTTGAATGAACTCTATGTTCAAACACAGAATTTTACGGCCGTCTGATTTCTGTACAGAAATCCCACAACAGCCTAATTCTGTGTTCAAACATAAAATTCTGCTGCCTAATGATTTCTGTTTTTTTTAAAGAAATCCTACTACGAAGGCCTAATTTTTTGTTCAAACGCAGAATTGTACGACAGTCTGATTTCTCTATAGAAATACTACGACATTCCAATTCTGTGCTCAAACGCAGAGTTCTACGGCAGTCTCATTTCTGTATATAAATTATACGACAGCCTAATTCTGTGTTCAAATACAGATTTCTACGGGAGTCTGATTTCTGTACATAAATCCTACGGCAGCCTAATTCTGTGTTCAAGCAAACAATTCTACGGCAGTCTGATTTCTGTATAGAAATCCTACGACAGCCTTATTCTGTTTTCAAACATAACATTCTGCCGCCTAATGATCCTACTACGACGGTCTAATTCTGTGTTCAAACCTGGAATTTTACTGCACTCTGATTTTTGTACAGAAATCCTACATAGGCTAACTCCTTGTTCGCCCATAAAATACTGTTTGAGTTACTTATAATATTTATTAGAGTACACGGAAAAGTCCAAAAAAATTGTAAAAAAATTTAAATAATAGTTTTATGACAGGTGGACCATTAGTTTCTTTAGCAAAGTGTCAGAGTTTGTTAGTAGAAGTTAACAGCATTGTTAAAAATGATAGGCAGTTCGGCGAAAACAGTAGTACGGGGAAAACGGTTGTACGGAGCAAACGGTAGTACGAGGAAAAGTTTAGTACGGGGTAAACCGTAGTATAGTGGAAACGGTAGTTGAAGGAAAACGGTAGTACGGGGGAAAATTTAGTACAGGAAAACCATAGTACGGGGAACACGGTAGCACAAGGAAAACTGTAGTACGAGGAAAACTTGGTCGTGTAATGGGCCCTTTCAAATGCTGAACCAATATCTTCGGCTTTTTCGGCATCTGTCAGAAGGATACGGCCTTGTGGGTCTTTCAACGGGGGAATTTTAGTACATTTGTTCTTCAACAATTTAGTAATCCTCCATAAGTATTTAGAATTCGGCTCAATTCGAGAAAGGTTTCGATTCCAATCAGCGTTTTTTGCCTCGTTGATGCGGGCTCTAATCAATATAGATAGGGAATTTACCTCTTTTTTAATTTCAGGTAGGCGGAGCCTTTGCCATTTGTAACGAATTTTTCCACCTCACTTCACTAAACAAAATTCTAATGACTCTTTACGTTATTTTTAATTCATTTAATAATTACTTGCATGACCTCACTCATTTCGAAAATAACCGAAAAATATCAAAAAACCTGATGGAAGTTGAAAAGTGCTAGAGAAATCTACAAAAATCCTTGAGAATTCCTTAAACCTAGGAAGCTCTATTGCATGACCTCACTCATGTCGAGAATAACCGAAAAATATCAAAAAACCTGATGGAAGTTGAAAAGTGCTAGAGAAATCCACAAAAATCCTTGAGAATCCCTTAAACCTAGGAAGCTCCATTGCATGACCTCACTCATGTCGAGAATAACCGAAAAATATCAAAAAACCTGATGAAAGTTGAAAAGTGCTAGAGAAATCCACAAAAATCCTTGAGAATCCCTTAAACCTAGGAAGCTCCATTGCATGACCTCACTCATGTCGAGAATAACCGAAAAATATCAAAAAACCTGATGGAAGTTGAAAAGTGCTAGAGAATTCAACAAAAATCCTTCAGAATCCCTTAAACCTAGGAAGCTCTATTGCATGACCTCACTCATGTCGAGAATAACCGAAAAATATCAAAAAACCTGATGGAAGTTGTAAAGTGCTAGAGAAATCCACAAGAATCCACAAGAATCCCATATAACCTATTAAGCCCCATTGGATGACCTCACTCATATCGAGAATAACCGAAAAATATCAAAAACTCTAATGGAAGTTGAATACCTCACTCACCCAACTGTGACACTCACACACATACACATTATTTTATATGGGATTTGTATGGGAGCTTCCAGGAGCCCTAGCGCCCAAACGAAGCCGGTGACCCCACTTTTTTAAAATCTTAGATGGCGTGGAATGCCCATCCGAAGGTCCCTGCAAAATTTAAAGAAGGGTCAGATCTTCCAGTTTTCGAGAAATCGCCAAAAAAGTCGTTTTTCATACAAATGGAAATGCCACAACTAACTAACTAACCCACTAACTAACTAACTAACGTAGGATATATACATTTTCTTTGGCTTCTATGAAGCAGCACATTTTCTATGGAAAATGACGATTTTCTAAAGGTCATATCTTCGGATCTACTGGACCGATTTTAATGAGTGAAAGGTCGATTTCAATCAAAATTTTACATAGAATCCGATAAACTAGGTCTCAGGGGGGTACGACGCAAGGGAAAAAAGTCAAAGTTTAGCTGTATATATGGTTCCGAAGTCTACGAAAAAAAATTTCTGATTTTTTTAATCGTATGGGGACTTGCGTCACGGGCGCAATGCTACCGCGCGCCCATGATTGAGCCATATTTCCCCAAGACCCTGAAACACGTGTTCGCTTAAATTTAATTCTCTATAACTTCGCCTTTGGAACCGACTTTCTAACTCTCATAGTTCTAGAGATTTGGTTCATCCTGCCTAATTATGGAAGTGACCATATACCAGGATTGGGCCATATTTCCCAAAACCTGAAACACGTGTTCGCTTAAATTTAATTCTCTACAATTCGCCTTTGGAACCAACTTTCTAACTCTCATAGTTCTAGAGATTTGGTTCATCCTGCCTAATTATGGAAGTGGCCATATACCAGGATTGGGCCATATTTCCCCAAAACCCTGAAACACGTGTTCGCTTAAATTTAATTCTCTACAACTTCGCCTTTGGAACCAACTTTCTAACTCTCATAGTTCTAGAGATACGGAATACATTTCATGAAACTTTCAAAACCTTACAACGTCAAAAAAAAATTGCCACAAACAAAGAAAGAAAGAAAGAAAGAAAGAAAGAAAGAAAGAAAGAAAGAAAGAAAGAAAGAAAGGTTTACCAAATTGACTAGTTAAAAATATTCGATTTGAGTCCATTTCCACACAAAATAGCAAAATTGTTTAATTCATATCTTCGGAACGACTGAACCGATTTTAATGAGTGAAAAGGCACTTCGGCCTAAAATTTTCCGTAGAATCCGGGAAAAATATTTTCCGGGGGGTACGGGGGGTTCCTGTATATATGTTCCTTAGTCTACGAAAAAATTTCTTGTGAATTTTTTTGCGTGTAAGACTTGCGTCACGGGCGCATTGCTATCGCGCGCCCATGACTTAGGTGGGGAGCAAACCCCGCAAATATGGATAATGTCCGACTTATCCAATGTTGATTCTTTTTTTCTTTGTTCACAATATGTCGACTAATAACGACTTTTTCCTATTTTTTTTAATGAATATATTTTGTAGCAAATTTTGCTGGGTTGCAGTTTGTGTTTGGAAATATTAACCGTAGCAGTAAGTTAATTACACAAGCGTATTGCTTGGTGGTTTACTGAAGACTAGTTTCTGTACAGAAATCCTACGACAGCCTAATTTTGTGTTCAAACACAGAGTTCTACGGCAGTCTCATTTCTGTATATAAATTGTACGACAGCCTAATTCTGTGTTCAAATACAGATTTCTACGGGAGTCTGATTTCTGTACAGAAATCCTACGACAGCCTAATTCTGTGTTCAAGCAAAGAATTCTACGGCAGTCTGATTTCTGTATAGAAATCCTAAAACAGCCTTATTCTGTGTTCAAACATAACATTCTGCCGCCAAATGATTTATGTTTTTTCGTAAAGAAATCCTATTGCGACGGCCTAATTCTGTGTTCAAACACAGAATTTTACTGAGGTCTGATTTTTGTACAGAAATCCTACATAGGCTAATTCCTTGTTCACACATAAAATACTGTTTGATTTACTTATAATGCTATTATTATTAATCGTTTGGTTTTACATTTTTGATCTAGTATCTGTCATTTTTTCTTGTTATTTTTATTACAATTGCTTATGCCTTAGTACGTATCTCATTTTGTTATGTTGATATTTACGACGAATTCATCGGGAGGTCACATAGCAACAGGTCCGACGAACCAAAGCAATGATGTTGTGCATTTTGTGCGATCCATTGAATGGCCATCATCATTCACACCATGTTCTTTGCCCATCATATTTTGACTATGTTGTATGTCCAGTACAGCGACATCTATGGCTGACCAGTTGGGATGTGCCAACGTTTTTTCCCATCAATTTCATTGCTTGACGATTGGCGCCAAGTCGGCGTTGACATGCATTGTGTTGCAGGATTATCAAATGCTTGTGACGTTACATGTGGACATTCTTCCTGACACGCTTCGTTACGGGCATTGAATACCGTAACTACCCAAATTTTGAAGCATGGATGAACTTAGAGACGTTATATTTCTTAGATAAAAATTCCTAGCAATGTTTGCACCGGGAATCGAACCCGGGCCAATTCGGTGGTAGTCCAGTGCATTCACCACTCAGCCACCCGTCCCTCCCCATATATAATATTTATAAGAGTACACGGAAAAGTCCAAAAAAATCGAGAGGTGAACCACTTTCAGATAATCACCAAATAGTCCTCACATAATCAAAATAATCACCAAATAATCAAAATAATCACCAAATAATCCAAAGAATCATAAAATAATCAAAATAATCACCAAATAATCCAAGTAATCACCAAATAATCAAAATTATCACCAAATAATCACTAGATAATCCAAATAGTCAAAATCATCACACAATCCAAATAAAAAAGACTCATTATGTTAATAGTTATTTGGATCCCTGTCGTCCCTGGGAGCTTGCAACTCGCGATTACCTCCGAGAACGTACATCAAGCTAATATACTAATATAATGTTAGGCAGTTGGAATTCGTGTGTCAATTTGGGGTTTAGTATTGAACGGGGTTACGGACGAAGAAATGGAAGGAGACGAAAACTCGGAAGAGGACTTGGATGAGGGTTATGACTGGAGCTTGGACAAACGTTCGGAAGAAGAATTGGATTTGGACGGAGATTTGGATGGGAGTTATGATGAGGACTTAGACGAAAAGAGAGTGCTTGTACAAAAAGCGCTGCATTACTAATTATAAACGTCTAATGTCCGTCTGTTTGTCTATTTTTTTTATTAGTCTGTGTGTAACGATCCCGTTATTTTTGCGTTTAAACTGATTGATTGATTGTTTATTATGCCAATATATGTGTAAGGCCATAAAACCTTTTATAATTTACATATAAAACGCGAGTCGCAACGAAAAGTTATATAAAACAAAATAGTAATGATTTCATATTTGCTTGCTTAAAATTTATAAATTTATTCTAGTTAGAGAGGAAAACTCGAAAGTAAAAGAAAAAAGAAAGATAACAAAAAAAAAAAGAAAAATAAATATTACCACAAATCCCAGCGAACGAATCACAATACAACATAGCATGACTGATACCATCCAGTTAGGAGCATGTCTGAAAAGTTGTGAGGATGAATTTGTGGTGGAATAAGGCGGGATGTGGATGAAAATGGACGAATATAAATACAAAATTAGGATGTACGGGTTGGTAGTGCATTCACAAACCATAATATTCCCTGCACGCACGCTTAAAGCCAGTTAACGAATGCCTGCATTTTACCGCACCAGGCAGTGCGTTATATTTCGCAACACCACGGACAAACAAGGAACGATTCACTACGTCTTTGTCATTGCGTGGCAAAAGCAGATTGAACGTTCGACTAGACGATCCGAAATTAAGCCTTTCATACACATACTCCGGCTCCTTCATGATCACAACTTTGTGCAGAAAGGTGGAAACGAGATAATCGAAATATGAAAACAAGTCTGTTCCAAGAAGCCTATTACTGAAGTCCGATACAGAGTCATACCTACCAATGTTGTATACAAAACGTACACACGCATTAAACGATTTTTCGAGGATCTTCTTAGCACTAGCACTCAGCCCTCCGATAACAGGGCAACAATAGGTGAAATGGGGCATCAAGAGGGACTTAACAAGAAGCTTCTTCGTTTCCTGCGGTATATAACGAGCACTTGGCCACATGTTGCGCAAGCCAGCGAAAATCTTAGAAGATATTGATTGCATTTGTTGTGTCCATCCCATACGGTTATCAACTGTCAATCCCAGATTTAGTACGTGTTCTTCATACTCTATTAGCTTCCCATCAAATACAACTTGTGGTATGTCCTTTGCCCAAGAGTCAATAGAAACTACCATCGCCTTAGTCTTCCCAGCGTTAAGTTTCAATCTATTTTCTTTCGCCCATGCTGACACCGCTGCTAAGTCAGACTCAAGGAGGCGCATATCACCGAAAACATTGTCTACATGTACCGCTTTATAAAGCTGAAAGTCGTCCGCAAATAGATGACACTTGCAACAATTCAACTGCTGTGGAAGATCATTAATGAATATAGCGAAAAGCAGCGGGCCTAAAACTGAGCCTTGGGGCAAACCACCATTAAGCTTGAGAAACTGGGATTGGAAATCATTGACAGCCACACACTGTACGCGATTCGAAAGGTAACTTCGAATCATTTTCTGCGCATCCGACGAGAATCCGAATCCCGTCATCAAGTCATGCGAAACAGAGTCAAACGCCTTCGAGAAGTCTAGAAGAAGAAGAACTGTAGCTAAGCCTTTGCTCATGTTATCCCGAATGTCAGTAGTTACTTGCAAAAGTACAGACGCAGTGCTGTGCCCCGATCGAAATCCCGATTGGAACTTGAACAGCAAGCCGAGTCGATTAATGTGCTCCGTCACCTGCTTCTTCATCAACTTCTCAAGAGCCTTCGACACTGATGGTAGAATGCTAATGGGCCGATAATCATCGAGCAATCGTGAACGAGAGTTCTTGCGTAAAGGAAGGACTTTCGCTTTCTTCCAGAAAGCGGGAAAAACCGATTTAGTTACTATCGAATTAAAGATATGCGTCACTAACGGCAGAATAACAGGCAGAAGCGCCTTAATGAATGAAACCGGAATCAAGTCCAAGCCAACGGAATTCGACTTTATGCTTTTAATCGACTCAGCCACTTCAAGATCAGTAAAACAACGAAAAGAAAACGAACAGTCTCTCTTCAGAGGCAACGACAACACTGGATTTCCCGCCACCGCAATTACTCGAGGAAAATCAGAGTAGACTGGCCGATTCGTGAAATGGCAGTTGAGTTCATCAACAGTATACGGCGGAACATCCTCATCTGATTTGGACACAAAGCCGAAGCGACGCATATTACTCCACAACTGTCTAGAAGGAGCTACAATTCGTAGCTTCTTCGCGTAGTATCTCTTTTTGGCTAGTGACAGTACTTGCGTGGCACGATTTCGCAGCACTTTGAATTGTTGAAACTTTTCGTCCGTACGTACTCGTTTCCATTCTGAATAAGCCAAGTCCCTATCCACAATCGCCTTATCAACCTCGGAGTCGAACCATGGATTGTGTGATCTTCGAGAGGAACATGGTGTCAATGGGGCATGAGTATCAAGCAGTCGTAACATTTCATTGCTAAACGAACTGACGAGCGTGTCCACATCAGTGACACAAAATAACTTCATCCAGTCCACCGCAGATGCATCAAATAGAAGATTTTCAACGTTCATTTTATCCAGGCGCCTAGCCATACGTGGTGGCTTCTCAATGTGTTCCATGTTGCATTCAAATGACAAGAATATGAGATCATGCTTCGAAATTCCCGGTAGACTAATCTGTGAAAACCGACTGACTTTATCGATGGAACTTGTTTCGAAATGATCTAAAGCAGTCGAAGCACTACCCGAGAAATGGGTTGGTTCGTCAGAGACGAATTGGAAAGCTCTTCTATAACAGATATATAGCGCTTCGTCCTTCCCGATCTTGCTATCAAGTCTTCATTGAAATCACCAGTGATCAAAATTTCCGCATATTCCACACTAAATCGCTGAAGCAGATCATCAAGCTTATCGATGTCATCAACCTTTGGTGGCTTATACATCACTCCCAAGAGAACCTTATGCGACACCAGACAGAGTTCAACGAGCAAATATTCCAAAGTCCCGCCCACACTAGTTGATTCAGCGACAACCTTGGCACGCAATCCCTTCTTGACATAAATTGCCACCCCACCTTTCTTACGCAATCGCCTGTCATTCCTAAAAAGTCTATAGCCTTCCAGTTCCACCGACTTATCCGTGACATAACTCTTAAAGTAGGTCTCTGATACTGCCACACAATGCAAATTAACGCCTTTAATCGTTCTACGAAATTCATCCATCTTGGGACGAAGACTGTCTGCGTTAATATGAGCTACATTCAACGAAGTCTTGCCGCTAGGAAATGCTGATTTAAGGACAATATTTGGAATGCTTATCATTGTTTTGTCGGAACACAATATGGTGAGTGAAGTCAATACCAGTCTATTGGTGCACGTTATTTTAATTTGACAACGGAATATCTGTAGGAAATGAAATGATGGAATAATGAATGGATGATGAAATGCTTAAGTACTCACCAGAAACTGTAGTCAATCGATTGTAAGTTAGCAATTGTGATTCGTTGCCAGATCGTCAATAATTACCGGCCCTAAAAACAAAATACAGCTCAATGCTGTAAAGGCAAAACTAAAACAAAACAAAAAATAAAAAAAATGTTTTTGAATCGAGGAAAAGAATTAGTAGAAAAAAAATTCAAAATGAAATCAATTTACTTATCATGAAACTAAATTTTACGACGAACGATGTTGGAATGTAGTAACTAATTTTGCGAGCGAAGTTTGTGTGTAAGTCTTGGATGTTTCTGTCTATTGTACTTCTTCCTTAGTGCATCAGTCTGCCTGTCATTGTCGCTGTCTCTTTGCCGCTTATTCGTCTGTGATTTGGACGCTTGAGATGAATTTTCGGAACCAATGATTTCGCTCAAATAACGAATTGAATGCACAGCAACCATTTTATCGCTTGGAAGTACTGTAACGTAACATATCCCATCTCTGGTGTGGAATTTCGATATTTGCCCATTGCGCTTAGCCGATGCACACTCCCTGAAGATCTTGTAGTACAGCCTTTAAGCACAACGACTTATGAGCCAGATATTTTCCAATGAAATTTACTTTGTCGACCGATGACTTAAATTTGACCAGAATCAGTGGATGTGCTGAATTAACATTCCTTTCATTGTCGTTATTGTCACTAACACTGTTACCGTTCCTGTTTGCTGGCTGTAGCTTTGCTTTAACGAAAAACGACTCTGTTGAAATGTCCATTCCAATGACGTCGGCAATTCTTAACAGAATTTTATCACAGGATTCATCAACCACTAGAGGAATATCGGATACGACCAATTCGGCATTCCTTTGCATCCGTGCAAACGTGTCCTCAAGACGAGTGATTCTCTGTGATTGTGTCGAATGAATCGCGTCTACACGTTCCATGTCGGTTTTGAGGTTAGATTTCAGCGTATCGACTTGGTTGTTGAAGTCATTCCGGACACCGGAGATTTCGATTTTTAGGCTTTCGACAAAACCATGGGACAGTTTTTCATTTTCATTGGCAATATATTTAGGCACATCGTTGAATGATTTAAGGTCTGTAACCATATTCGACTCCATTATCCCCACGTGTTGTACACAATCCCGTTACGGATAGCAAATCAAATAATTTCTTTATCTGGGCCTAACGCAGTAAACACACAAATGATAACTTGTTCCTCGATTTTTCAGTTCACGATAAGCAAATCGATTAACGGCCAACTTACTCCATTAGAACAATCGATGCACAAAAAAAAAAAAATATTTGCAAGAAAGCGTTTTGTCAATATGAAATGTAGAGAGAATACAATAGATAAGTTGATGTATTCAAGCACGTATAGAACGTTTCGTCATATAAATAAATGATTTAACAGTGTGAGAAAATCTATAACACATGCGTATCGAACGAACGCCAAAAGAAGAAGGAGATAAAATTAATAAAAAAATTGATAAAATTAAACGTTTTTATTTTGTTACACAATTTCATTCCTTCAGACAAATCCAATTTTCAGGTCCCACAAGTTATATTCTGCATACAAAAGTTCTGAGCCGCGCGTTAAAATTCGAAAATTTACTATACAAAATACAACTTGTGGGACCTAAAATTTAGGTTTGTCAGACAGAATCAATTGTGTAACAAAATAAAAATGTTTAAGCGTATGTTGTCGGGGATAGGATAGAATAGGATAAGTGGGAAGATTCCTTACGAGAATCTAGCACCTAGGCCTCAATTGGGCCTGTTGTGCGCCCCCACAGTTAAGACCTCATTGAGGCTGTATTTTTAAGTATTAGGTGATCGATGAGCAGTTGCTCAAAAAATTGAGGATGTGCTTGGGATGAATGCTCCAAATAGAGACGTAGCCCAGTCGATAGGCACCTAGACATTTTGCTCTTGATTTCGCCAAGGCTGGACTGTGGCAGAGAAAGTGTTCAGCTGTTTCGATCTCCCCGCATTTACTACAGTAAGGATTGTCCACCAGCTTCAAGGTGAACAAATGTTTGTTCAGTGAGCAATGGCCTTACTTATCGGTTAGCCTCTTAATATTTCTTCTGGTTTGAGACAAGAAGTATTTCGTATGCTTCTTATTTAGCGATAAGCAGTTTTTGGCTTGTCGAGCCGAGTTCAACAGTCGGGGATGGTGCAAAACGTCGAGAAAACATGTTCCAAGGTGGGATATTGTGGGTGGGAAATAAGGGAGTTATGGGTAAAAAACGGGTCAAAATTGAAAATCGACCATAAGTCAGTCAAGATGTTGTGTTAGAATGAAATTTGGGTCAAATCAGTTTTCAAACGTATCTTCGTATGTATGGGAGATACGGCGTTGGTTTCTTCGACAAAGTGTCAGAGTTCTGTTAGTAGAATCGGCGGCAAATGGCTAAAATTGGAAAAATTTGTGTCAAATCAGTTTTTAAACGTATTTTCGTATGTATGGGAGATACGGCGTTGGTTTCTTCGAAAATGTCGGACAGTTGAACATGTGGTCAATTTTGATGGTTTTAGAAGTTCGGGGCGTACAAGGAATAAGAGATAGACTATCGGTTTTTTTAGCAAAGTGTCAGCGTAGAATACGTGCAACGCTGAATACGGTGAACGTTGAATACGGTGAACGTTCCATACGGTGAACGTGGAATACGGGTAATGTTGAATACGGGGGAACTTGGAATACGGGGAAAGTGGAATATGGGGAACGTAGAATACGGGGAACTTGGAATCCGGGAAAAGTTGAATACGGGGAACGTTGCATACGGTGAACGTGGAATACGGGGGAACTGGAATACGGGGGAGATGGCATACGGGGGAAGTGGAGTTATTTTGCGGCAAAGATAGTGTTTTGATTTATAGTGCCTTTCTCGCCCATTTCGATTTTAGTATTATTAGCGGTAATACCAACGAAGTCATATAACGACCTTCAAAATTACGCATCATTATATAAAACGAAAAACTATTTGCTTTGGCTCTCTGAATAGACAACAAGCGAAAATGATAAAGCCAGCGTAGCCCCTAGGGGCGGGGTTTCGACTAGTGCAGTTATAAAAAAATATTCTATAAATGTACGTTCTCGGAGTAGCTCGCGAGGAATCCTGTCAGCTTTAGATGTCAGGTTCTGAGAGCCCTCTTGGCCACTCTCAGTTTGTTTTTACATTGTCCCTAGGGACGTACAGGATCAACTATTTCACACACTAATTACAACTACCCGTCATTTTTGCGAATCAATCCAGAATCCCCTCTTTTTTATGAGCCTGCGGCGCCTTTCTCATGAGCCAGCTGTTTTCGTCCATATTACTCTCCAAGTCCGAACTCCCGACTACTGTCTCGTTCATATCGCTTTCCAAATGTCCCCAAAAAAACAGTCACTCGAAACCCGTCCGAATCCCACGTCCATTTAAGTTTGAAGACCTCGTCTATATCCCCTTCCAAAAAGGTTTTTGAATCGCCATTCAAACTACTGTCAAACCTCCCTCGCATCCTCTTCACACTCTTAAATTGGCACATGAATTCCAATTGTCTCACATTTTTTTCCAGATGCAACTAGCTTCTACTCACATAACTCTGACACAATCCTGAATTTTTTTAGTCAAGTGACGATTAGGTTTTCTTTTTATAAAAAATTCGTTTCTTTAGGCTACCTCCCCCAAAAAGTATCTCTTACAATTGTTAGACTAAGTCTAAGACTTTTATAATAGGTAATTAAACGTTTTCTAAATAAAATTGAAGAAAAAGTCCAAAACATGTTCTTTGTGATGTGTCAAATAATCATCAAATACTCCTCAGAGTGAGATTATTCGGATTATTTGCGACTATTTGGATTATTTGGGATTATTATGAAGTAATCGCCCCTACCCCTCCCCCGCCATAGATAATCTTCAAATAATCCTTAGATAATCCACAAATAATCCTCAGAAAATCCTCAAATAATCCTCAGATAATCCTCAAATAATCCTCAGATAATCCTCAAATAATCCTCAAATAGTCCTCAGATAATCAAAATAATCACCAAATAATCCAAATAATCACCAGATAATCAGCAAAAAATATTTTTGAAAAAAAGTGGTTCACCTCTCGAAAAAAATAAAAAAAAAAAAAATAAAAATCATAATTTTATTACAGATGGACCATCAGTTTCTTTGGCAAAATGTCAGAGTTTCCTATTAGAAGTGACCAGTATTGGTGAAAATGATGAGCAGCTCGGTGGAAATTAATACTGTGAAAACGGTAGTACGGGGAGAGCTGTAGTACGGGAAAACGGTAGGACGGGGAAAAATGTAGCACAATGAGCAAACGGTAGTACGAGGAAAAGTTTTGTACGAGGAAAACCATTGTATAGTGGAAACGGTAGTTGGAGGAAAACGGTAGTACGGTGGAAAATGTAGTACGGGAAAACTATAGTACGGAGAAAACGGTAGCGTGAGGAACAGTACTAAGAGGAAAACTAGTAGTAAGGAAATGGGGACGCAAACGTATGAAATCCGCCCAAGTACATTTTGTTCGTGAAAAGTTGGGAGTGCTCACTCCCAAATTTTTTTTTGTTTGAACACAGATGTCACTGAAGCTGTCATATAAATATTCAAATTTTTTGGCGGTGAGAGTGAATTCATATGTTTTGGGAGACACTTTTTTATATGAACACAGATGTCACTGAAACTGACTCTTGTGAGCTTTCTTTTTTTGATTATAGATTTCTCTACTTTTCCTTGTCTTTAAGTGTTTAAATTTTTTGGCGCTGAGAGCGAATTCATATGTTTTGGAAGAAACTTTTTTGAACTTTTTTTATATGAACACAGATGTCGCTGAAACTGACATATCTTCTTGTGAGCTTTCTTTTTCCGATTATAGATGTCTCTACTTTTCCTTGTAATTAAATATTTAAATTTTTTGGCGGTGTTCCTGCTTATGTTATGTAAAAGATTTTGAAAAAATGCTTTTTTTTATTTAAAAAAATTTTATCCTTCGAGCTGGATTTGAACCAGCATCTTATGGATAGCTGGAATCTTACATTACAGTATCTTTCGAGTTGTGTTTGAACCATTGACGTTAGATTCTGAAATTTTACTTTTCTACAGTCCAACGCTCTGCCAATTGAGCTATCGAAGGTATACTAACACTTAATTCGTGAATGAGTACACAATTCAGATGTAAACAGAAACAAGTGTGGGTACAACAATTGCATTAAAGAAGTCATATTAAGGTTTGAATTAGGAAAGTATCTTTTTTTCTTATGTACTTACATGACAAAGCAGTAACGTCGAACACTGAAAGCAGAAATTCGAAAGAGACGACCCAAACAAAAATAATACACAATCAGTATATTTTTAATTATTTATTTTATAGTGACCCCATGCGAGTGTTTCTACATTGTTTTCATTTATAAATCTCTTATCATCATTACAGCTCAAAGCAATTTTATTTATTGATCGTGTAAAAATTTGATGTTTGATTGATTTGAAAATGTTCATAGATCTATGAATTATTTCTTTTCCGTATAAACATTTTTGGTAATCAAAAAACTTAAGTTTTTCAACTACATTCTTTTTCACCCTCTTTGCCTTTTTGTTTCATCACCATCATCCAATTGGAATGAATATAATTTTGAACGAAGACCCACAAAACGCTTCATTACGTTACCACCATTTTCATCTTTAAATAAGCCTATAATTTTTTTGTTAACCAAAGGTATTTTAAATTGGTTATTTTGTTTATAATTGGATGTATCATATCTATCTAAATCTTGTAGCATATCATTATAAACATCATCTGTTTGAATTAAATATATAAATGCATCAGTATCCATATAGCAAATTCTAACTTGACCTTGTCTGGAATACTTTTTCAATATAAAATTGTAGTGATGATCACACATTAGGTATTTTGACATTTCTAAAACACAAAACCCTAAATAACTCCGTTTATTGTAGCACACTGATGTTTTCTTCATTTGGATTGCTACAAAATTTTCGGAAAATATAGACAAACTATGGAAATTCGGTTTTGCAATTAGTTTAGAGGCAGTATTTCTCATAGTATCTTTTTTACCCCACTTTGTAACCAATTTTACATCAACTCGTTTATCAATATTTTCCATAGTTTTTCCATATATACAATTGTTCATAAGTTTGTAGAATTCTTTTTCAAAATCATTTTTTGCCAATGTTCTCATTTCAGTATTTAAATCTATATATTTTTTTAACCATCTCGACTGATTGAACTTAAGTACTCTATGAATTTTGTTCAACAATTGGCTCGCTGCTTCTAAAAATTAATGAATTGAAATTAAAATGAATAAACTGATCTTACCACTAAAATAATCACTTTTGTATCACAATTTGTTTGTTTCTGCTATGCAGTTTTGCTTTGATTACAAGTGTTTAATTACATTATCATTATTTTTATTGTATGGATATAATATAATTAAATTGTCGAGAAGTTTTGGGGTTTCTAAACCATTTTCAATTGCTTGTAATAAATTAATACTGTGTATAACATATTTTTTTTTATCTTGAAGATTAGGTATCAATTTTTTAGTTTTTCCATTTGGAGGACAAATATTTTCTGCACAAAAAGGTAGATCAATGTGTAAGTCATGTAACTCATTTGGATAATCGATATCCACCTCTAAAAAGTAACCCTCATCAGAATCAAATTTAATTTTATTCATATTAAAATTTTTTGGATTGATCCACCTAAAATTTCCATACGGAAGTGGTTGTGATATCGCCCAACCATACAAATTATTTGCATCATAATACATAAGAAAGTTTGAATCTTTTTTTTCAGGATCAAATCCTTTTGTATATTTGTTTGTTGCTTCTGCAAAGCGATAAGAACATTGTGATATTCCACCACGAATGCCTAATTTTATAAAATCATGTTTTTCAATATCCGATAGTAATTCTAACTCAATTTTAGTATATTTTAAACAAGCATCAAAACTTAATGAAGGTGCTGTTATATACCAACAGCAAACTAAATTGTACTTTGCAAAGCATGTCTTTCTAAACTTTTCGAATACATCCGCTAATAATAGAACATCGGTTTTTAAGTACAAATCTGAATATTCACCCATCGTTTTTATATTGAAATGCTTCCAAACATTTTGAGCATGTGTATATTCAGATGCTGATACATCTGAGTCTAATAATGTGCTGTGAAAACAATTGATAGGTGGTAGTGATGTTTCTTTGAATTTTTCAAATGAATTCATGTACTCATAAGGGTACACTCCTTTCCGTGTAATTAAATTTAAATCTCTTTGCTGGAAACAACTCTTTGTTTCAATGAAATCATATAAACTTAAATTTTCTGCCGCAGAAGCTAAAGACGAATTGATAAACTTTAGCGAATCTATGAAACGTAATTTAATCTTGGCACGTTTGTTAAACTCATCCCCATTGACACCTTGAGAGAATGATATGTATTTTTCCTTAGTTTGTGATATGATTGTTATGCTATTATCCCCATCTTTACTTAGTTCTTTTAAAAATAAATGTGAATCATAGTTTGATAAGTTGTGAAAAATAATCGGAATAAACTTCGGCAACTGATACCTTAAATTACAATTATTATGTGCGAAACCACGCACTATTCCTGTTAGGTGATCGTGATCTAAAACTTTATCCTTCTTATTAATAAATGGCAATTCACAAATGTGACAAAATTTAACTTTTTTTAATTTTTTTAATTCACCTGAACTAGGTTTTATGATAGGTATTACATCTTGATAGATATCATAAACATCTTGTGCCACACCACGAATTGATTCAACAAATTTCCGTGCACAATCTTCTCCTCTGTATAAAACGGTTTTGTTTCTACTTGCATCAGCATTACATACGAAACGATACGCGAAACTGCATGGAATATGTTTCTGAATATTATTTGAAACATATGTTTTCAGTTTTTCTTCTTCATTATCTTCATTGATCGGTAAAATGAGAGCCTCGAAATCAGCATATATAACAAACGGAATCAACATTTTATGATGGTGGTTTATGAATTTTAGTATAGAACCTGAAAACATAAACATTTTTGAATTTTTACTTAAAGACAATTTTTTTTTACATACCATCTGTAGGTAATGTGATTTTTACTTTATGACAGGAATCCTTCTGATGGTTCTCAAGTTTTTGTTTAGTGTAGAAGTACAATAAGCAGCCATCACATAAATATTTTTTTGTTTTATGTTTGCTCAGTTGACAACCAACAAGTCGAGATAGATCTTTAATCCACACAAAATGTTTATTATTGCGATAAACATAATGTAAAAGGTTTATATGAATGTCTTTTCGTTTTTTTGTGTGATGCAAAGGTCCAACTACTTCTTTATTTGATTTATTTAATCCAAACACATTGATGCTTAATTTATTTTGTTCTTCAAATTTAGAAATATTAGAAAATTCCATTGGTAATTCTATGCCTTGGAAATTTAAATGGTCACTGTAATCTGGATAGTCATATATATAATTTGTATTGAATTCTGTCGGGAATAGTGCTGATATAACAGAATAAGCGAAACATTTCCCATCATCACTCAATACATTAACAACAGCATTTTTTTTCCCAATATTTTTCGGAACTTTTGCATAACCACTTCCTTTAACTGGTTCATATTTATTAATGTTTATTTCCACATGTAATAGTTCTAGTAGTGACCAACCACTATTCTCCTCACTAATCTCTTCCGATTTATTTTTCATGACTGCAAACCAATTATCAATGATACCATTCAAATCTACTGATACCGAAATTACTTCACTTTTCGTATTAAATGATTTTATGTCAGTCTCTGTCTCGTCTTTTTTTATCAACTCATACAAACCAAATAGTTCAATGTAAACTTTAATAGTTTTATAAATTGTAATGTGTTCTTCAATTAACGTTTTGATAGAACTTTTTATAGTTTTATAAAATTCATCTAATATAAGTTCGTTTTTATTTAAATTTATTATTTTAAAAGATTGTATTCTTTTTTTGAACGCTGTTTTAATAATTTGAATATTATTAGATTGATATAAAATACTAGAAAGCAATTTGTGTCTGTTAGTCTTCAAGTGCGCATTATAGGGCCATTCCAAATGCATGTAATGTAAGGAACGAAAATTTCTCCTGAGTCGTCCAAGAGTCCAAATGTTGTGTTCTATGAAAAAATAGTTCACAACTGTAATATCTAATTTTCTGCTGAACGTATGATTTCGCTATTTCCTACGGTTAAGGCAGTATTTCCGTTCCTTACATTACAGGCGTCACGGTTTGCATAGAATGAGCCTAAGTATCTTTTTCTCAAGTCTAATTTACACACATCACAATGTACTGTAACTTCCTTAACAATTTTTTCACTCTTTTTTACTTTTTTGCTTCTCCTACATCAACTGTTTCATTTTTTTTTTTCTTTTGTTAGATTTCAATCGAACGAATTGTGTTGCTGTTGTGATTGATGATGAAGTAGACGGACCCTCTTCTTTCTTATCACATTTTAAAGTATGCTTTTTTAAATAAGCCTTTGTCACGTATAATTTACATTTTAAACATCTAGTCTACCATTGCAACATCCAACATACTTACTATACAAAGACACTAATATTTTACCAATTAAAGGATTATATTTCCTACAAACATGCGACTACGTAAAACAGAATTTAAGTAATGAAAAACATAACACAATTAAAT
>CM055404.1:76291509-76348224 GCA_029228625.1 Pseudolycoriella hygida
CCTACCATTGCAACATCCAACATACTTACTATACAAAGACACTCATATTTTACCAATTAAAGGATTATATTTCCTACAAACATGCGACTACGTAAAACAGAATTTAAGTAATGAAAAACATAACACAATTAAATTTGAAAAAACTAAACATACATATAATACAAGATCAGAAAATTCAATATATATTAACACCACAAAAACAAATATCGGAAAAAGAAAGATAACTTTTTCAGGACCATTTTTATATAACCAAATTCCAAACGACTTAAAAAACAATAATACAAATATCAAATCTTTCAAAAATAAATTGAAATCTTGGCTTCTAGAAGAGGACCAAATCACAAAATTATCAAAATCAAAATTATTAACTAATTAAATAGATCTTCTTTAAAAAAAAAAAAACTAAACAAAACATTATTAAGACACAATTATTTTAAATTTTAATATACTTTTAAAGTAAATTCCTTAAATGAATATTAATTCGCTGGAATTGACTTATAATTTTAATTATAATATTTTTTTTCTTTAAATACAAGCTGTTACCTGTAAAAATATTATAACGATTTTGAAATAAATAATAATAATAATAATAATAATAATAATAATCATTTTTCTGATCATGAAAATTTTTCTGATGTTTTTTTAAATTGTCTTTTCTTGTAAATTTTTTTTTACAAAGTATACACTCAAACATTTTTGTTACTTTATTTAGTACTATTTTACACGACGAGAAACGATGTAATAATATCTCGAACCCATTTTTTTATCTGACTGAACTGGTCAAAAATTGTGTCGATTCAAGCATTAGACTACTAATTCCAATGTATATCTAAAACTTATACTGTCTCCGCAGAAGTATCAGTGAATCGTTGTAGAAGAAAAAACAAACATTTCAAATAAGATTTATTTATTGATTATTTTGAACAAATTTTTCTATACAATTTTTCTTACTTCACTATTTAATGGGTTGTATTCAACAATGCGATCATGAAGTATAAGACAATATGCTGATGTAGCATCAGGTATGTTTACAGATGTTTTGAATTCAATTTTCACATCCACTGGTCCAGTTTTAATTGACTCATTTTGATGGGAACAATCTATAACTACAATAGGTGCATAAAGTAAAAATTCTTGTTTCGAATACTATGGTTCCGGATCTCGACCGTAGTATTTCTGTTGAAAGTTTGCATACATAGAGTACAATAATGCGTAACGTTTTTCTTCAAATCTCAAGTTCATATCATCATATGGAAATGATTCTGAATTTAAATGAAGTTTTACATCCGTTAGATTGCAATGATCGAATTTGCTGTAATCTTTATTTTGTTTATTTTTTCGATCTGTTTGTAGAGCTAAAATGACAAATCTCGGTTTCTCCAATTGACTTGATGTTTTGACGGACCAAGTGTGATTGGTTGTATTCGCCAGTAATGGATATTCATACAAATCCCAACTCCTGAAACTCATTTTCAGTGATTTACCTCCTTCGATAACTTTCAACATTTTCAATTTAGATTCATCTGACATAGTAATGTGTGGAATTCTCCACTGTAATTTGGAAATGTTAATTTTCACTACATCTGCTGCTGATATGACAGAATTATTGTCAGTTCTTGCGCGTGCAAGTATAAGTTCATGTTTCACATTAACAAGGACTTGTCCATAATCTTCAGCAAATCCTAGGAGCATTTTCAAAGGAATATTAAAATTGAAATAACCATTTTCGAGTGTAAACTGAGTGAGGTTAGACCATCCGGCATTGGATAACATGGTACTTTCGCTTGGATTCAGTGATAATATATTCTTCAGAGTAGATGTATGTCCAACATTTTTTGCATGATCAATTTCATTTCCATTTATTTCGTAGCGTATATTTTCAAACAAATAAGCAAATGAATTGTTGGACAATTGTGCCAGCTGTACAACCTGTCCATCATCTTCTTTCAAGAGTCGGCCTTCAACGTATAGAAAACTTGCTGACGGTAAAATGCATAGGTCTTGATGTTGAACGGAAATCCGAATTTCATCGTTGTTGTTGAATGAATTTATGAAAGGTGAATAAGTATGATATTCATACTTTGTAATGCTGTTGTCGGGTTACATTTAAAATATCACTCATTTTTACTGATTTAATTTGAACCCTAAAGATTTAAGAAACTTAATGTTTGTGTTAGTCAACTTCTTTTTCTTAGTTTTACTGATGTGGAAGCTTTTTTCCTCAACAAATGAACCACAACTGATGTCACTTTGTCGATCTGTTTCGTATTTATTCATTTCATTAAAGACCAACATTATTTGGTTTCAAATGTAATCGAACTGTAATCAATTCGTCTTGGAAGTTAACTAAATTACCGTCTTGATCAACTATTTTTAATGTGATCGATGTTATTTGTTTCACGTTAACTGGTAAATAAATTACATTTCGTGGTACTTCAATGATTTTATATCCCGGTTGTGCAGTTGGTGCAAATTCATGAACTGCATGCACTGGTTTATTATTCACATATGAACCTCCGATTATGTTACATTCAATGCGTATAACATTTACCTTACTTATGGTAACTCTCTCGTCTGATTTATTTTTTCGAAAAGGAAACAATATTCTTGAACTGAATCCTAATAATTTTCCGATTGTTCTATCTTTGTTCAAAAAGATTGGGACATTAGCTGACATCACACATTGTAACGTATTATCATTCACCATCAAAACGAAATTATATTCCCTCTTTCGTTCATTCAATGTACAATGTACTTATAAATGTGATTAAGTTCATATGCTCCAGTAGGTATAGTTATCACTTCGTCACCAATGTGAAATAAATTGTTGCTTTCATCAATATTAGGAATTGAATTATATGTTTGAAAGTCAACTAAACCACACACATAATCTAAATGTTTTATCAGATCAATCGGTGGAAAATAGTCTGCTGTTAATATGGAACTATTACCACTTAATGTTATTGTTAATGCCATCGTTGATGTAACAAAACTGTGTTATTTTCTCGTTTTTTTATAGTATTTTATTTTAGAAAAATTTTCTTACAATATTTGTACAAGAAAAGTAGGCATAAATGACCACATATTATTGTATTATAGTCTTGGAATGAATCATGATTGTACTTGATATCTGAACCTAAATAATCAATTAGTTCTTGCGGCGGTTTTAAATTGCCATAGCTATCAAAGTAAATAATATTAGTGCCGTATTTCTTTATGAATTTTTGGTTATTGTGCTTTATGTAAGTTACCCAATGTGAACCATCTTCATGAGATGCTTGTAAATTTAAAATAGCACACTCATTGCGCTTCGGTTTTGCTGGTAAATTGTCTCTCATAAAAACACCTCGAAAATGAGGTAAATGTTGTCCAAATGCTTGTAAGTCAAAATTAGTTAGCGGTCGATTGGGTAACAAATCAATTAGTTTTTTTGGTTCGGATCAAGAAAAAGTCCCAAACCTTTTTTGTGTGGGCTTAAATAGATTCCACGACCCATAGCTATTGCTTCCATAGTTTGATTATGTTTCCGAGTTTCATTTAATTGATTTGTAGCATCTTTTGCTGCAATGACAGCCTTGGCAACACCAGCAGCACCTCCAGTTAATGCACCAAGTGCTGAAAGTCCAGCGAAAATTGGAATTAATGGAAGAATGCCACCACTCTTAGGAACGGGTATGATGCGTGGTTTTTTAACAAGTATCTTATTTTTGGTGATCTCTTTCCGTGCCACGTCTAATGCCAACTTTATTGATTTTCTTAAAGTGCCAGGTTTTTCCTTTGCAATTTCCTTTTTGGATTTTTGAACGATCGCCTTAAATGTGGGGATTTTTTTTGTATTCTTTTTATTTTTCGCTTCACAGCCCATTCCCAATTTGGTTTTCATTTTCATTAGTTTTTCTACAACGTGTGCACTTGTTCTTTCACCGAAACTAGCATCAACTGCTTTTGATCTTTCAATTGCTTTCTTAATCAATATTTCATCGGCAGCATGTCTTTCTGATAACTCTTTACTTTTTGAATATGCAATATCGTGTTCCTTACACGCTTTATCCAATAAATTAATTCCAGGGTCACCTCTAGCCAAACGTTTTTTCAATTTTGTTCCCGGTCCACAATATTGATATCCCGGAATATGTAACTCAATCGGTAATTTATTTATTAATGAATTAACTAAACCTTTCCCATGACTCTTTTCCTTTCGAGACTCTTTTCGTTTAGTTATGCGATTCATTTTGGAACAGATATTAGTAACTAACTGACGTAAAAATAGTCAGAGAATCTTATTTAAAAAATCATAAAAAAATCATAGAACAAAAATTTCAAGTACAGTATCAAAATGAAGTTCGTTAAGCAGCAATCGAAGCTGCCTGTTACTAATATTGACAGCCTTATCTTCAAAAATAAAAATAAAACGAAACGTAAACATGGAAAATTGTTACCAAATTCAATCCGTTCACTTATTGTGGGTACAAGTGGATCAGGCAAAACTAATTGCCTTTCTAGTTTATTGTTGAACGTAAATGGATTGAAATTTGAAAATATTTACATCTACTCAAAGTCACTGGATCAACCAAAGTATGAATATCTAACGAAGATAATGACTTCAATTCTTGAAATCGGTTACAATTTATTTTCAAATAACTGTGATGTTATTCCAGTTGAACAGGCAAAACGAAACTCAATATTTATATTTGATGATGTTGCATGTGAAAAACAAGACAATATTAGATCATATTTTGCCATGGGTCGTCACAGAGATATAGACAGTTTTTATTTGTGTCAAACATATTCTCGTATTCCGAAACAATTAATACGAGACAATAGCAATTTTTTATGTGTTTTTAAACAGAACAGCAGAAATTTGAAACACATTTATGATGAACATGTCAATAGTGACCTGACACTTCTTCAATTTTCTAAAGCATGTAATGAATGTTGGCAAGACAAGTTTGGATTCATTGTCATTGACAAAAGCAGCGCATTGAATAATGGACGCTATCGCAAAGGTTTCGATAACTTCATTACTTTTGAAACTTCTAACGCATAAGGAGAAATCAAAATGTTTCCCTATTATTTTTCATCATTGATGATGGTGGTGGTGGTGGTAGTGGTTCCAATAGCAATCCTACAAAATACGAGCGATTGAAAGACGATTCGTCATAATCATAACCTAAATTCTCATCTCAACCGAGTCGCAGAGAGGTGAAGAAAAGAAATAATCTCCTTCATGCGTTTCTTATGTAAAGTTGGATGACAACAATGTCAATAGCAAGATTAATAAAAAAATAAATCAGTTGTCTTGGGTCATTATTCGAATCAAACATGATGTACCATGTTCAAAAAGAAAATACACATTGTTCTTGCATGTTAAATCGTTGTTTTATTTTTCTATTCTATTTTGTTAAAAATAATTTTATGTTATCGAGTATACTATGTTTTCATCACAATGCCATGCACACCCATTTAGATATCTGGAGTGACAATCTTTACAATATAGTATATCACAACACGTGTAATAGTGATATCCACCTTCAGTAAAATTTAGACGATCACAATTTTCACATTGTAATGGTAAAGTCATAGGTTGAAAGCCAGACTGACTAGACTCACTAAGTAGAAGTATTCTTCTCCTTCGTACTCTTAAAAAAAAATTAGAAAAAATTCAACCACACATTTAACCCTAAATATTCACTGTAAGTGTAAAAGTGCAGCCGTTCGCATGTGTTCGCTAACGCTTCCAAAACGGAATACGTCCACTAAACTCAAATAATTCATTATATTTATTATCACGAAAATTGGTAAAGAATTCAAATTAACGTTTGAATTATCCATGATGATTGAAACAAAAAAAAGATGACACTCTTGAACTTTTCAACACTGAAATCGTAATGATGTGGTGTATGTTTCTTTCAAAAAATAAATTCATCCTCATCATCATATTTATTCCATTTCAACAGTTACACTTTCCATAGGAACCTTATTTGTTGATTTAATGAATTAATCAGTTGATTATTTTTGTTCTTCATGACAACTCTTACATAAATAAGCTGATTTGCTAATAAGCTACAGATCGGTAAGCTGGTGTGCGGATCAGGAATGCATACTTTTTCTTTCATGTCAAATTATTGTTTTATTTTTTCAATTGACATGTCATTGCAATCAGACCAGATTCCTGACAGATTAGCAGATTAGCAGACTAGCAGACCGACCAGCAGACCAGCAGACCAGCAGACCGGCAGACCAGCAGACCGGCAGACCGACAGACCGGCTATGTGTGCAGGCTGAATCAATGTATTGGTCAGGTATTAACTGTTAGATAGCAAAAATGAGAATTGGATTAGATGGATAAGTGTCTTTTTGTTGTTGAAAACATTGAAAGATTTTCAATTATATGGGCCATTCCACGAAAACTCCGTTCCCACGCTCGAAATGCTCAGTTGTTACGAAAAAATATTCATAGAAAATGGTATTATAGACGTATTGATCCCTTAACAAGAGATTAGTAACTTTTCTATTGCTTTCATTTTGTAACTACTGAGAATTTCAAGCGTGGGAACGAAGCGGACCGTGGAATTGCCCATATATACATACATATTAGTATTATATTTAACATAGTAGTGACAACACGCATCATAATGGATAGCAAGAATCACCAACTGACTGAAGAGTTAATTAACACAACTAATAACGTTCGTCGAAAGTGTAATAGTCTGAAACGAAGTAAAAATGATAATGAACTATTATTAGAAGAATCTTTCAAATCAATCACAAAGCCACTGAATCAAATAGTGAAGAAATTTGAGGGAAAAACTGAAGTCAAATCACAATCACCGCCACTGCCAGAATCATTCAAACGAGCAAAGAAAGAAGAAGAAGAAGAAGAGGAAAGCGTCTTATCGTCATACGATGATACTGATAATTATAATTCTGCTGAGGATGAAGAATATAACAATGAGAATGACTACCAGGAGAAAGTTATGCGGTATTTAACGATGGTTGACAATAATTCGTTCAACATTGATAAATCGTATGGTGTTCGCGTTGAGCACAGAGACAATCAAGGCAACAGCAAGACGTTCAAGTTTGGAAATGCTTCAAATGTTATAACTGCTGCAAAGAAGCTCAAAATAAATGGAAAAGAATACACGCTAACTGATGGACTGTGTGAGCTCATTTTTTTGAAAGTACCAATTTCATATTCACAAATTGATCTGGATACTTATGCAGAAATAATACAAAGTTGTAACGCATACTACAGAAATTTTGACAGCAGTAGTCAGATAAAAGGAACCAATACTATAAAATATCGAACGATTATTAAAAATATTGCTGAGAATCATAAGAAAGGTAAATATATGGGAAGCGGATTGAATTTGATGCAGGTGTCTAAAAAGAACATTGATTACATCTATTGGGATGATCCGAATGAATTGGTTGATCGCTTGAGACTACTCATTGCATCAACACAAGCCGGCAACAACAGTCATAACAATGAAATCATGTCAATTGTTGAAGAATTAAGAGAATCAAAAATTATTCTATAAAAATTATTTGTTTATCTCGTAAACATAAATAAAAAATGAGTAAGGAACAAGTGGTCAGTGAAGTACACAAAGACGCAAGGAAATATTTCAAACGACGCAAGGTCATTGTTCGCGGCATCGATGAAACATTTCAAGCTGACCTTGTAGATATGCAGAAATATTCAAAAGAAAACCGGGGTTTTAAATATTTGTTGACTGTTATCGACATATTTTCCAAATACGCATGGACAGTACCAATCAAAAACAAAAATGCTAAAAGTGTTACAAAGGCTATGAAAGATGTGTTTGCTGAAGGTCGTGTTTGTAAAAATTTGCAAACAGATGATGGAACCGAGTTTTACAATAAAGAATTCAAAGAATTAATGGTCAAACATAATATCAATCATTATTCGGTATACAGTTCGTTAAAGGCGGGAATCGTTGAACGCTTCAATCGTACCATCAAGTCAAAAATGTGGAAGGAATTCAGCTTGAATGGAAATTATCGTTGGACTAACATTATAAAAAAATTATGTACGAATTACAACAATCAAATACATAGAACAATAAAAATGAAGCCGGTAAATGTAACTAAATCGAACGAAAAGAGACTGCTGAGTACTGTATATAACACCAACGAATCACAAAATCTTAAAACGAAATTTCGAATTGGTGATTATGTTCGCATAAGTAAATACAAACATGTTTTCGAGAAGTCATACACACCTAACTGGAGCACTGAATGTTTTAAAATAAGAAAAGTTTTTTATACACATCCTGAGACATATAACATAACTGATTCTTTAGGAAATCCAGTGTTGGGTCGATTTCATAAAGAAGAATTGCAAAAAAGTTAAAAACCCTGATGTATATTTAGTTGAAAAAATATTGAAGAAGAAAGGATCACAAGTTTATGTCCGATGGCTAGGTCTATCAGATGCACATAATTCCTGGATTGACAAGAACAATGTTTTATGAAACAGTTAATATATATTTTTAATGTTTGTTGGTTTTTTTTTCCTTTAATAAAATACGTAAGAGAGCAGAAGACCGTTAGTAACTACATCTTTCAAGAAAGCTTAAATTGTTCTTATTCACTTCAATAGATTATTACCTTTTTGTTTTACTTACCAATCAATCAATCAATTCAATCTCATTGATGCAGGCATTAATTAAAAAAAGTTAGTTTTTCATTTATTCATTAATTTATTTTTTTTTTCGTCCTGGTTAGTGGTTAGTATTTTTAACAATTTTCTTTTATCTTTATTCTGTTATTTGTTAGTAAGTATGAAGTATTTTTTTAGTATTTGTAAAAAACACAATTCCACTTTGTAGCATCACATCAAATTATACATCCAACTACACCACTGTATCACATATAAACACATCACGACATCTACCAGCGCATAGTAAACATCTCACAACATCACATCGGGATGGCGCAACAAGTTTGACACAAGTTCTAGAAAGATCCAGACAACGCAGCCATGACGGTTTTTGCTGCTATATAAGGCGTAGTAGAACTTCAGCCACTTCACTCAGCTTTCGATTGGCAAATCGCATACAACTTACTTTTAGTTTGTGCAAGATAAGTCTAATAGAAATCTATTGTTAATAGAACCTTGCTGTTTTATTTCCAAAGTCTTTCACAATATCGAAAGAGTACGCGCCTTACATTTAGACCGTACCGTTGATATCTGTTGAACGGCCAACGATTCGAACCGCCAGCCCCTTCATCGTGACACCGTTCTACAACTTATATTTGTTCTGTCTCTTCTTCAAGAAGCTCATCTTCATCATCATCATCATCAGATGTCTCGCGAACAAAATTTAGAATAGGTGTTTTGTACAAATTTTTTTAGCCCCTTTAAAGACTAAATATAAACCTGAACAATTGATATCTTCCGGACATTTTGCCCACTTTTTAATTATTACAGCATACGATGGTGGTAAAAAATATTTCTTGTCATGATCAAGTGTGGCAACCACCTTATTTCCATACTTCGTTGTCATGATGAAGAAGTCATGGATCTTGTATTTTTTGTCCTTAACCATGTTCTTTGTGCGATGTATTTTAAACTTTTGATTGCTGGGGTTGTTGAGTTCCTCCAATAGATTTTCTTCCTTGAATAAAATATTTTTTTTCACTTTCACATTACATTCCATTCCATTCCATTTCCATTCTAATGTAGTGTATATATACCATTTTTTTTTCCTTTTTTTCACTTGTGCAACTAGCTCGCGAGACGCTTTAAGTTAAACTGATTTAATTTTGTTTTACTTGAACCACTATTAGTACACGATAACTAAGTTCGACTAATTTTAATTTTCAGTTTCTGCTTGGTGAGGACAGTCTTTATCTTTATTAAGAATTAAACAAATAAACTTACAAAAAAATTTTGCAATCTGTTCTCCACACCAGATCAATATATGTATGAAGCATGTATGATCCATATTTTTAACAATTTGACAGGTTCTTTGTTTATATATATTAAATGTTGTGTTGAGTTAGTGTTATAGTAAACAAATATTGTAAAATAGAAAGTCACTTACAATATTTTATTTATATTAAATTTTACATTAAGTTAGCGGCAGTGGACAATATTCAAAAATATTCAAAAGCTGACTAATATCATACACAGTTTCACCTAACTCTCTATTAGTGAACACTAAATTGAATGTTTTTCTCCATTTTCCGCAAGAGTGAATCATGTAGTTTTTGTTTCTATTTATTTCATTCAAAAACTCATCTAATATTGAATTAAATCTCTTTGGGAGATATATGTAATGTTTCTCTAATATTAGTTTAATTACATTTTTTCCCGACTTTTTTTTTAAGTATCTTTCAGCAGAAATTATTAAATATTTTTCATTAGGTATCATATTTCTCAAAGATAGGTTTCTTCGTGCTTCACAAGAACAACAGTTCAGATACTCTAAAGTTTTAACAATGTCAGTCATTTTGTCAATAAATTGTCTTATTTCTGTTAAATACACACTGTGTAATTCTGTTAAATTACTTAATATAAATATGTTTGATATGTTTCACATTAAAACGAGACAAACATATATGTCTCTTCAGAAAAGAAAAAAAGTGCCAGAGTCATATGTCGTCATTGAATAATTCAATAATTATCAAATAATATGAAATATTTGCCTTTGGTAACTTATAATCTTTTCAATCTTTTTTTATAATCTTTAAACAAATATAATCGTTTCTCATCCTCTGTACCTCAAAAGGGAGAGCGGTGAGCTGTAATACCATAGGCTATCAGTTCAAATCCGATAGTAAGAAAAAAGTTTACTTACATGCCATAGCAGGAATTCGAACTCGGGTCGGGTCACTTTGAATTTTGATAGTGTTCGACTTTACTGCTGTGGCATGTAAGTAGACTTACTTACATACGAAAGAAAGGTATGTAATTTCACCAAAAACTACAAAAAAATTTAAAAATTTTAAGTCAAGGAAAAGTAGCGACATCTATAATCGGAAAAAAGAAAGCTCACAAGAAGATATGTCAGTTTCAGTGACATCTGTGTTCATATAAACAAGTTTCTCCCAAAACATATGAAGTTACTCTCACCGCCAAAAAATTTAAAAATTTATATGTCAGCTTCAGCGACATCTGTGATCAAACAAAAAAAAATTTGGGAGTGAGCACTCCCAACTTTTCACGAACAAAATGTACTTGGGCGGATTTCATACGTTTGCGTCCCCATTTCCTTACTACTAAAACTAAAATACGGGGACAACGATAGTACAGTAGAAACGGGGAAAAAGTTTAGTAGGGGGAAACCGTAGTATAGTGGAAACGGTAGTTGGAGGAAAACGGTAGTACGGTGGAAAATGTAGTACGGGAAAACTATAGTACGGGGATAAAGGTGGCATGGGGAACAGTACTGCGAGGAAAACGATAATACGGTGAAAACGATAGTACAGTACAAACGGTAGTACGAGAAAAGCGATAGTACGGGAAAAAATATAGTACGGGTAAAACCGTAGTACGTGAAGAACCACTGTACGGGGAAAACGGTAGACCGTAGAAAGTATTAGTACGGTAAAACTTTAGCACAGGGACAACAACACTAGTATGTGAAAAAAGTAGCACGGTTAAAACAGTGGTACGGTGGAAATAGTAGTGGGGGGAAAATGGTGGTACGGGGAAATGTTAGTACGAGGAAATGTTGGTATGAGGACATGATAGTTTGGGGACATGTTAGTACCGGGTAAACAGTAGTACAGAGAAAACGTTAGTACGGAGACAACAACAATAGTGCGAGGTAAAGGTAGCGCGAGGAAAACATTAGTACGGTGAAAATAGTAGTAGAGTGAGCGTACGGGGTAAGCACTTCTACGGGGAAATTGTAGAACAGGGAAAAAATTGTAGTACGGGGAAAACTTTAGTGCGGGGAAAACTGTCATACGGAGAAATGCAGTACTTGAGAAAATGATAGTACCGTAAAAGTTTGTAATTTTGACCGGAAGACTAGCTTTGACCCCATTTTCACAAACGACGAAGGCCTACTACGACGGCCTAATTCTTTGTTCAAACACAGAATTATACGGCAGTCTGATTTCCCTATAGAAATACTACGACATCCTAATTCTGTGTTCAAACACAGAGTTCTACGGCAGTCTCATTTCTGTATAGAAATTCTACGACAGCCTAATTCTGTGTTCAAACACAGAATTCTATGGTAGTCCAATTTCTGTATAGAAATCCTACAGCAGCCTAATTCTGTGTTCAAACATAAAATTCTGCGACCGTCTGATTTATGTTTTTGAATACAGAAATCCTGCTACTGTGTTGAATCAAAGAATTCCACTGCGCTCTGATTTCCGGCCACTGCGGAAGTCCAACTGCCTAACTCTATTTTCAAACACAGAATTTCACGGCCGTCTGATTTCTGTACAGAAATCCTACGACAGCCTAATTCTGTGTTCAAATACAGATTTCTACGTGACGTCACATGTGGATATTCTTCCTGACACGCTTCGTTACGGGCATTGAATACCGTAACTACCCAAATTTTGAAGCTTGGATGAACTTAGAGACGTTATATTTCTTAGATAAAAGTTCCTAGCAATGTTTGCACCGGGAATCGAACCCGGGCCATTTCGGCGGTAGTCCAGTGCGTTCACCACTCAGCCACCCGTCCCTCCCCATATATAATATTTATAAGAGTACACGGAAAAGTCCAAAAAAATAAAAATCATAATTTTATTACAGATGGACCATCAGTTTCTTTGGCAAAATGTCAGAGTTTCCTAGTAGAAGTGACCAGTATTGGTGAAAATGATGAGCAGCTCGGTGGAAATTAGTACTGTAAAAACGGTAGTACGGGGAGAGCTGTAATACGGGAAAACGGTAGAACGGGGAAAAATGTAGCACAAGGAGCAAACGGTAGTACGAGGAAAAGTTTAGTACGGGGAAAAACATAGTATAGTGGAAACGGTAATTGGAGGAAAACGGTAGTACGGTGGAAAATGTAGTACGGGAAAACTATAGTACGGGGAAAACAGTAGTATGGGGAACAGTACTAAGAGGAAAACGATAATACGGTAACAACGATAGTACAGTAGAAACGGGGAAAACGTTTAGTATGGTGAAACCGTAGTATAGTGGAAACGGTAGTTGGAGGAAAACGGTAGTACGGTGGAAAATGTAGTACGGGAAAACTATGGTACGGGGGTAAAGGTAGTATGGGGAACAGTACTACGAGGAAAACGATAATACGGGGAAAACGATAGTACAGTAGAAACGGTAGTACGAGAAAAACGGTAGTACGAGAAAAACGGTAGTACGGGGGAAAATTTAGTACCGGAAAAACCGTAGTACGTGAAGAACCACTGTACGGGGAAAACGGTAGACCGTAGAAAGCATTAGTACGGTAAAACTTTAGCACAGGGACAACAACAGCAGTATGAGAAAAATAGTAGCACGGGTACGGTGAAAATAGTAGTAGGGGGAAAATGGTGGTACGGGGAAATGTTAGTAAGAGGAAATGTTGGTATGAGTACATGTTAGTTTGGGGACATGTTAGTACGGGGTAAACAGTAGTACAGAGAAAACGGTAGTACGGAGACAACAAAGGAAAAGGTAGCGCGAGGAAAACATAAGTACGGTGAAAATAGTAGTAAAGTGAAAACGGTAGTGCGGGGAAATGTTAGTACGGGGTAAGCACTTGTACGGGGAAATTGTAGTACAGGGAAAAAATTGTAGTACGGGGAAAACCTTAGTGTGGGGAAAACTGTCGTACAGAGAAATGCAGTACTTGGGAAAATGATAGTACCGTGAAAGATTTTAATTTTGACCGAAAGACTAGCTATGACCCCATTTTCACAAACGACGAAGGCCTACTACGAAGGCCTAATTCTTTGTTCGAACACAGAATTCTACGGCAGTCTGATTTCTGTATAGAAATCCTACAACAGCCTTATTCTGTGTTGAAACATAACATTCTGCCGCCTAATGATCCTACTACGACGGTCTAATTCTGTGTTCAAACACGGAATTTTACTGCACTCTGATTTTTGTACAGAAATCCTACCTAGGCAAACTCCTTGTTCACACATAAAATACTGTTTGAGTTACTTATAATATTTATTAGAGTACACGGAAAAGTCCAAAAAAATTGTAAAAAAATTAAAATAATAATTTTATGAGAGATGAACCATTAGTTTCTTTAGCAAAGTGTCAGAGTTTGTTAGTAGAAGTTACCAGCATTGTTAAAAATGATGGGCAGTTCGGCGAAAACAGTAGTACGGGGAAAATGGTTGTACGGAGCAAACGGTAGTACGAGGAAAAGTTTAGTACGGGGAAAACCGTAGTATAGGAAACGGTAGTTGAAGGAAAACGGTAGTACGGGGGAAAATGTAGTACAGGAAAACCATAGTACGGGGAAGACGGTAGCACAAGGAAAACTGTAATATGAGGAAAACTAATAATACGGGGTAGACGATAGTACAGTAGAAACGGTAGTACGAGAAAAACGGTAGTACGGGGGAAAATGTCTCGTAAAATGTGTTATGGGAAAAACCGTAGTATGTCCAGAACTATTGTACGGGGAAAACGATAGAACGTGGAAAACATTAGTACGGTAAAACTTTAGTACGGTGACAACAACAGTAGTATGAGAAAACAGTAGCACGGGGAAAACAGTAGTACGGCGAAAATAGTAGTAGGAGGAAAACGGTAGTACAGGGAAATGTTTGTAAGATGAAATGTTAGTATAGAGACGTGTTAGTATGGGGACACGCTAGTACGGGGTTAACAGTATTACGGGGAAATCGTCGTCGGGAGAAAACGGTAATACGGAGACAACAACATTATTGCAAGGAAGAAGGTAGAGGAAAACATTAGTACTGTGAAAATAGTGGTAGAGTCAAAACGGTAGTGCGGGGAAATGTTAGTACGGGGTAAGGAGTTGTACGGGGAAAAAATTGTAGTACGGGAAAACCTTAGTGCGGGGAAAACTGTCGTACGGATAAATGTAGTACGTATGAAAATCATAGCGCGAGGAGAGCGGTAGTACGTGGAAAAACAGTAGTGCCGTAAAAATTTCTAATTTTGACTGGAAGAGTAGCTTTAACCCCATTTTCATAAACGACTTTGACGGCCGAATTCTATGTTCAAACACAGAATTTTACGGCAGTCTGATTTCTGTACAGAAATCCTACGACAGCCTAATTCTGCGTTCAAACACGGAGTTCTACGGCAGTCTCATTTCTGTATATAAATTGCACGACAGCCTAATTCTGTGTTCAAATACAGATTTCTACAGGAGACTGATTTCTGTACAGAAATCCTACGACAGCCTAATTCTGTGTTCAAGCAAAGAATTCTGCGGCAGTCTGATTTCTGTATAGAAATCCTAAAACAGCCTTATTCTGTGTTCAAACATAACATTCTGCCGCCAAATGATTTATGTTTTTTCGTAAAGAAATCCTATTGCGACGGCCTAATTCTGTGTTCAAACACAGAATTTTACTGCAGTCTGATTTTTGTACAGAAATCGTACATAGGCTAATTCCTTGTTCACACATAAAATACTGTTTGATTTACTTATAATACTATTATTATTAATCGTTTGGTTTTACATTTTTGATCTAGTATCTGTCATTTTTTCTTGTTATTTCTATTACAATTGCTAATACCTTAGCACGTATCTCATTTTGTTATGTTGATATTTACGACGAATGCATCGGGAGGTCACATAGCAACAGTTCCGACGAACCAAAGCGATGATGTTGTGCATTTTGTGCGATCCATTGAATGACCATCATCATTCACACCATGTTCTTTGCCCACCATATTTGAATATGTTGTTTGTCCAGTACAGCGACATCTATGGCTGACCAGTTGGGATGTGCCAACGTTTTTTCCCATCAATTTCAATGCTTGACGATTGTCGCCAAGTCGACGTTGACATGCATTGTGTGGCCGGATTATCAAATGCTTGTGACGTCACATGTGGACATTCTTCCTGACACGCTTCGTTACGGGCATTGAACACCGTAACTACCCAAATTTTGGAGCTTGGATGAACTTAGAGACGTTATATTTCTTAGATAAAAGTTCCTAGCAATGTTTGCACCGGGAATCGAACCCGGGCCATTTCGGTGGTAGTCCAGTGCGTTCACCACTGAGCCACCCGTCTCTCCTTACACATAATATTTATTATAGTACACGGAAAAGTCCAAAAAAATAAAAAAAAATAAAAATCATAATTTTATTACAGATGGACCATCAGTTTCTTTGGCAAAATGTCAGAGAAGTGACCAGTATTGGGGAGAGCTGTAGTACGGGAAAACGGTAGAACGGGGAAAAATGTAGCACTAGGAGCAAACGGTAGTCTGATTTCTGTATAGAAATCCTAAAACAGATTTATTCTGTGTTCAAACATAACATCCTGCCGCCAAATGATTTATGTTTTTTCGTAAAGAAATCCTATTGCGACGGCCTATTTCTGTGTTCAAACACAGAATTTTACTGCAGTCTGATTTTTGTACAGAAATCCTACATAGGCTAATTCCTTGTTCACACATAAAATACTGTTTGATTTACTTATAATACTATTACTATTAATCGTTATTAATCTAACCCGAGAAAGACGACCAAATATTAGATTGTTTCTCAGATCAGATAAATATCAAAAAAGTAATAAAATTTTTTGACCGTCTGATTTATGTTTTTGAATACAGAAATCCTGCTACTGTGTTCAATCAAAAAATTCCACTGCGCTCTGATTTCTGTCTACTACAGAAGTCCAACTGCCTTATTCTATGTTCAAACACAGAATTTTATGTCTGCGGGTCAATGATTTCTGTTTTTTCGTAAAGAAATCCTAGTACGGCGGCCCAATTCTGTGTTCAAACACAGAATTCTATGGCAGTCTGATTTCTGTATAGAAATTCTACGACAGCCTTATTCTGTGTTCAAACACAGAATTCTATGGCAGTCTGATTTCTGTATAGAAATCCTACAACAGCCTAATTCTGTGTTCAAACATAAAATTCTGTGACCGTCTGATTTATATTTTTGAATACAGAAATCCTGCTACTTTGTTGAATCAAAGAATTCCCCTGCGCTCTGATTTCTGACCACTGCGGAAGTCCAACTGCCCAACTCTAGAAGAGTTTATTACCACTTTTCACGAGTATTGTTTAAAATTAATGGGGTGTGACTAAATGATTTATTACCTGATGAGGGGTGAAAACAATGGAGGGGTGAAATTAATGGGTTTTGAGCACTTTTTGACAATAGAACTAGCTGACATTAATGGGCTGTGGTAAATAATTTATTACCTTTGGGATGGCGATAACAATGGTCCAAATTCAGATTAATGGTCTGGCTAAATATTTTATTACCTACGGGGTGATGGTAACAATGGCTCTAATTCAGATTATTGTCATCCAGCTGCAACTTTTTGGCGAGTACTGTCTAATACCCTGTAATAAATATTATGAGAATGACATTTATGGTCAGAATTAATGGTCTGAATCAGATTGCTATTTTTATTTTGAATTTGCGCAGCTGCCCGAGGTTTTAGCGATACCCTGATGCTCAAAAACATCTGGAGGGGTGAAATTAATGGGTTTTGAGCACTTTTCTTCAGTATTGGACAATAGAACTAGCTGACATTAATGGGCTGTGGTAAATAATTTATTACCTTTGGGATGGCGATAACAATGGCCCAAATTCAGATTAATGGTCTGGCTAAATATTTTATTACCTACGGGATGATGATAACAATGGCTCTAATTCAGATTATTGTCATCCAGCTGCAACTTTTTGGCGAGTACTGTCTAATACCCTGTAATAAATATTATGAGAATGACATTTATGGACAGAATTAATGGCCTGAATCAGATTGATATTTTAATTTTGAATTTGCGCAGCTGCCCGCGTTTTTAGCGATGCCCAGATGTTCAAAACATCATAGAGATGACCAAATCCTGCGGTGTTAAAATGCGGATATACAAAATTGTTGAGTGAAATTTACAGAAAAGTATTTTAGATGGTGACGATATAATTTAAATTAGCATTGATTTTCATAACTATTTGACAAAAATCACGTGCATCTGGAGGTACTTTTACCTTAATATCAAATTTTACACATCAAAAATACTCGAGGGGAAAATCCCGTATGATTTTATACCAATATGACAAAAGCCAATTGACCGGGGTAAATTGCTTACTATTGAATTCTTCTGAATTATTAGGATGTCAATAAATGTTTATGATTATTACCTCACAATTAAAAAAAAGACCCGCGTGTGCTGTTTTTTAAAATACTTGACCCTACTTAATAGATGAATCTATTGAAGGGATTTTGTCAAAAATGTTACACCCCTTACCACTGAATTCTATAGGGATTTTAGATATCGGTTTATAAAAATGATATCTTTACATTGATCGTATTTGTTGCATGCAAAATTATTGTTAATATTGATATTATGTGAAAGATAGGGATAGAAGGTTTTAGCTAATATCTCTCTCACTGATGCATTAAAATAAGTTTATACTGTTGTTGGGGTGGGGGAGTACTGCTTCACCCTAAACACCTCATCCCTCCTGGCTATAAAAGGGAGTTTATTTGCTCTGAGAGCGATCATTCTTTCCCAAGTAGATTTGCAGTCAAGCCAAAAGGTGAAGTGTGATTATATCCAAATAAACCAACAAAAGTGTGAATATTGATTCACGAAGCTAGTGAAAATTAAAAGAAAGTGAAAGGTGATTTAAAAGGTTGAATAAAGTGAAAAGTTGTTCCAGCTAAAATTCAAAAAAAAAATATGAAAATGGCCAATAACTTTAATGCATATTTATTTCTCGAGGATGGAAGTGACGCTTTTTTGTGCGAGGCTCTCGAAAATTATGAGCGCAATGTACCACCTCAGAATCCATCAGCTACGGAATGGGACGCAAGTCATGACCATGCATTTTTAAACGAAGCTCTCGACAATTATGAGAGTGCTGGCCAGAATCCAGAATCTATGGATCGGGACCCGCGTTATGAGACCGATGTAGGCGGGGATCCAGAGCTTATGGAATGGGAGCCGATTTATGATAATCGCACTTTATACGACGCTCTCAACAATTTTACACCTGATGAATGAATCCAGAACCCCGATCCAGAGGCTTTTGACGGGATCCCGAGCGATGACACACCTATGCAGTACACAGATAACTTTCTACGTGACCTTGATGAGGTTATTTATTCACAACGGGCATATTCAGATGCAGAACGGGCTGCCCTCAATGAAATAATCCGTGAATTAGACTCATATGGTCATCAAGACGGTATCCAGAATAGCGAAGGGACCTCCAGCTCCTCAGCGATGTTTACTGTTTTAGACCGGGATGAACATTTTTTCCATAAGTTCAGGGTGAACGGCACGACTTATACGCTGAAAACCGCCAGGCCAGACCCGCAAATGCCACCAGAGACATGGATACGCAATTTAATAAACGAGGTAATTAGTTTTTTTTAAAATAATAGTAGCATTAAAATAAGTCCTGATGATAGGGTAGGGATGACACTCAGAAATGATTGTAGTTTTGAAAACCCTATTTTTATATCGCTAAGGAGGGCAAAGCAGTTAGATGCAGATATTGTATTCGATCATATTATGAAAATATTTGATAGCAATAAGGAATTTTTTTTAAACGGGTTTCTTCAAATTCATTTCGATCATAATGTAATTCCTCACGGTGGAGGTAGAATTTCACGGCCGTTAGGCCAGACAAACGCAGAATTTATTCTGAAAAAGGCCTCCTATATTAAGTACAAAACACCTCCAGGTCATTCTGATGGTTTTTGTTTACCTTACGCTCTAGCTATCTGCAGGGCTGTTGCTGAGTATAAAGCGGGTGGTCTTATCCGCTACCATTATATAGCCCTCCAAAATAATTTTCGTTTACTAAGAGTGTATGCTGAAGAACTGTGTAATAATGCCGGGGTAGTTATTGAAGATCCTGAATATGGGTGTTCATTAGATGATGTTAGAAAATTTCAAGATCATATGGTAGAATACCAAATTGTTATTTACTCGCCTTATTCCTAGACTCCTATTTTTATAGATGAGGCATACGATGGTAAAGATAGGTTAAATATAATGCTACACGAGAATCATTACAGCCCCATGCGGTCCGTTCAAGCATGCTTCGGTGCTAAGTATATTTGCGACATGTGTCATACACACACCCCCAAAAAGGATGACCATGCATGTAAATACGAGTGTACGCAATGTTTTTTTTTTTTTTTTTTTTTTTTTTTTTTTTTCTCAAGGGTGAGGAAACCTTCAAAAGGCACCTGGTCCTCCTGGACCCAGGTAGTGTTGGATTTTTACCAACTAAAACCTCCTTCCTTGATCGCCACGCTCTCGTCTCCCGGAACCGCCTCACAGCATTACTTCGGGGAGGGGCTGTGCTTTCGCACCTACTTTCTCAGATCAACTGCCAGTCTTCGTTGATCGTCTCTCCATGCACTTTGTAGCTTCACCATTATCTTCGCAATTGCGGTGTCCGCTACTTTCCACACTTCTTCGTCGCGACACATTTCCGATATTATGTTGTCGGCGTTTACGTCTGGCCTGCTCGCGGCTATCAGCTCACATCGCTCCTGTTCAAAACGGGGACAGACAAACACAACGTGCTCTGCAGTTTCTTCCTCTTCAACGCATGTCACGCAGAAAGGTGATTCCGCGTGTCCAAACCTATGCAGGTACTTCCTGTAGCACCCATGACCCGACAGGAACTGCGTCAGGTGGAAGCTAACCTCTCCGTGTTCCCTATTTACCCATGTGGTTACGTCCGGGATAAGCCTATGAGTCCATCTTCCATTTTCCGCGGAGTCCCACTCTCGCTGCCATTGACTCAGTGATTCGACTCTTACTTGTGCCCTCACTGTTTTGGTGTTTTGGCCCCCCCTTTCCTTCAGTCTGTGGCATTCACTGTCTTCCATCAGCATTGTGCATATAGGCATCGTTCCGGCTATCACACATACCGCTTCCGAGGAAATCGTTCTGTATGCGCTTGCTACCCTTATGCTTGACAACCTCTGGGTTTTTATCAACCTCCTACGGTTCCTCTTTGTGTCTAACGCCCTTATCCACGCTGGTGCCCCGTAGCGCAGTATCGATAGGGTAACACTTGCTAGGAGCCTCCTTTTACTGCTGCGCGGTCCAAACCCATTCGGCATTATCATGGCCAGTGCTGCATTGGCTTTCATTGCCTTTTCGCACGTATAATCTAAGTGGGCATTAAAGTTTCCACGATCGTCTAACATGACTCCAAGGTGTTTTAGCTGGCGAGTGGATGTGATCTCGTTCCCCTCGATGTTCATTACAATCCGCTCAGTTTTCCGACAATTGCTCACGAGCATGATCTCGGTTTTCTGATGGGCCAGCTTCAGTTTAGCCATTGTCATCCAACTTTCTACAGTTTCCAACGCCTCTTTCGTGACGACTTCCACCTCCAACTTTGACGTTCCGATAACTATGAAAATTAGGTCGTCGGCAAAAGCAATCGTCGTAACCCATCTTGGCAGCTGCAGCCGCAGCGCTGCGTCGTACATCGTATTCCACAGCGTTGGTCCTAATATGGATCCTTGTGGAACACCAGCTGTGATGTCTACCATCTTTTTCCCTTCCCTGGTATCATACATTAGCACCCGTCGTTCGAAATAGCTTTTCATTACCCTGCAGAGGAAATCGGGGACTCTCATAGCATGCATTGTCTTAGCTATCTCCGTCCAGCTTGCGTTATTAAAGGCATTTTCAACGTCTATCTTCGTTATAACGCAGAAGCGGTTCCCTGTTCTTTTTTTCTTTCGCGCCTTGTCGGCAATCTCCATAACTCTTTCTATTGCTTCGATCGTCGATCTTCCTTTTCGAAATCCGAATTGGTCGTCGGACAGTCCGTGCTCACCCTCTGTGTTTTTGTGTAATCTGTTCCGGATCATGGCCTCCAGCAGTTTTCCCATACCATCCAGCAAACATATAGGTCTATATGATGGTTCACCTTGTGGTTTCCTTGGTTTTGGTAGTAGGACCAGCTTCTGTTTCTTCCATATATCAGGAAAATTTCCGTCGTCGAGGCACTTCTGCAATGTCAATCTGAGCATGTCCGGCTTTATGCATGCCGCCGTCTTCAAAGCTACATTGGGGATCCCATCTGGTCCTGGCGCCTTGTTATTTTTCAGCTTTTTGACAGCCGTCTGAATCTCTTCTATAGTGATCACCCGGTCCTGTCTGTCTTCAATTTCATCGTCGTAATGTTTAACGCGGCCCAAGTGTGCCCTAGTATTCGAATTAATAAAATGTTCAAATTGTTACCGCTCGTTTAATGAAACTGAATGTTACAGTAACCATTTAAGACCCCGTGGTCGTAACGGTACGGTCTGTGAAATGAAAAAAAATTGCCCAAAATGTTACTCAGCAAAACAAAAGAATCATATTTGTGGGAAAAGGAAATGCCTTACTTGTGACAAACTTGTACCAAAGTACAACCACCTCTGTCACATGCCTAAATATGAGAGTAAGCGCGACAACACAACTGATTTTTTGAATATTTATTTCGATTTAGAGACGCAGCAGAGTACGACCCTGGGTCGTTACACCGACCGGTATGTACAGACTGCAAACCTATGCGTGCTACAATATGTCTGAAAAAATCTATGAAAATTGTCTGCTAAAAACTCTTTGAGATTTTAGTCTAAAAAATTCGATGAGAATTTTGTTCTAAAAAATCTATGAAAATTGTCTCTTAGGAAATTATTTTAGATTTTCTTCTAACAAATTCTTCGAGATTTTTGTCTACGAAATTTTTTGAAATTTTCTTCTAAAAAATCACTGAAAATTATCTTCAAAAAAATTCTTACAGATTTGTTTCTAAGAACTTCTTTCATTCTTCGAGAATTTATTTCTAAAAAATCTTTGAACATTTTTTTCTAAAAAATCTACTAAAATTGTATTCTAAAATGTTTTTTTGAAATTTGTTTTCAAAAAATCCTTGAGAATTGTATTCTAAAAATTCTTTGAAATTTTCTTCTGAAAAATTCTTATACTTTTTTTTCTAAAAACTACATTTTGGACTTGATCTTAAAGATTCTCTCGCAACTTCTTTCCTAAAAAATCTATGAAAATTTTCTGCTAAAAACTCTTTGAGATTTTAGTCTAAAAAATTCGATGAGAATTTTGTTCTAAAAAATCTATGAAAATTGTCTCTTAGGAAATTATTTTAGATTTTCTTCTAACAAATTCTTCGAGATTTTTGTCTACGAAATTCTTTGAAATTTTCTTCTAAAAAGTCACTGAAAATTATCTTCAAAAAAATTCTTAAAGATTTTTTTCTAAGAAATTCTTTGAAAGTAAAAAAACGAAAGATTTTGTAAATCATTCTTCGAAAATTTATTTCTAAAAAATCTTTGAACATTTTTTTCTAAAAAATCTATTAAAATTGTATTCTAAAATGTTTTTTTGGAATTTCTTTTCAAAAAATCCTCGAGAATTGTATTCTAAAAATTCTTTGAAATTTTCTTCTGAAAAATTCTTATAGTTTTTTTTCTAAAAACTACATTTTGGACTTCATCTTAAAGATTCTCTCGCAACTTCTTTCCTAAAAAACTATGAAAATTTTCTGCTAAAAACTCTTTGAGATTATAGTCTAAAAAATTCAATGAGAATTTTGTTCTAAAAAATCTATGAAAATTGTCTCTTAGGAAATTATTTTAGATTTTCTTCTAACAAATTCTTCGAGATTTTCGTCTACAAAATTCTTTGAAATTTTCTTCTAAAAAATCACTGAAAATTACCTTCAAAAAAATTCTTAAAGATTTTTTTCTAAGAACTTCTTTGAGAGTTTCTTATCAAAAAAAAGAAAGATTTTTTTATAAGCTTATTCTTGATTTTTTTTTTCTAAAAAATCTTTGAAAATCGTCTTCTAAAATGTTTTCTTGAGATTTCTTTTCTAAAAATCTTTGAAAATTGTATTCTAAAAATTCTTTGAAATTTCCTTCGAAAATATCTTTCATAATATTTTTCCAAAAATTTTTGAGCTAAAAAAATCTTTGAAAACTATCTTCTAAAAAATTCTACGAGAATTTTGTTTTATGTAAAAAAACCTTAAGTTGGAACACCGAATATTCACCGTATGAAAATAATGAAGTCAAATATGAAGTACAAGATGATCGAATGCAAAATATACAGTGAAGAAGAGCGACTTGATCAAACTAATTGCTATCAACGAGGTAAGTACGACGAGACGCATGCGTCCTATTGTCCTATTTTAAGTCACACTCGAAACAAGCGATGAAAGCAAGGGTGAGCGGGATAAAAAATTGCTTCTTGGGTACGGGCTAAGTAAATTTCAAGATGTTTGATAGAATTTCATAAAATTTTCGTACTTAGACGTTAGGCAATAAAATTTTCGGAAATTACTGACAATTACCTAAAAGTATCGTAAGGATCTAGTAAGAACATTGCTGTTCTGAAAATCTTATTTCTGCGGAAATTTCATAAAATCTTTAGAGCTTAGAGTAAGCTTCAGGAAAATATTCAGAAACATTCGAAGCCTCAAAAATTACTAAAACTTTCGTGACAAATTTTAAAAACTTATAAATCGTTTCGTACATTTTAAAACCTTTTCAAATCTTCTAAAAATCTTTTAAACAACAACATTGCCAAAATCTTCTACTCTGAACATTATTCGAATATTTCCTAAATACCCTCAAAAACTTTTAGTAAATCAACTGAAAATGCTCTGAAAACCATTCAAAAAACTTTAAGAAACATTCTAACGAAGTTCCGAAAATCTTCTTCAAATTCCTTGAAAACTATTCAAATATACTACAACTTCTGAGAATCTTTTACAAACACTAAAATTTTCTGTTCTTTATGTTCTTTAAAATAAAACTTTTGTTCGTTCATTACCGAAAAAATTAATGTAACAGGACGTGGAACACAACAATTATTACAAACTTAAAAAGGATATGTTTCATTGACTCAACATCCTCTGATTGTTTCTGTTCTTGATTCTGAGAAAGTAATCAAGACTTCCTACAAATTCCTGAAAATCTTTATATACTCAAGTTATCTTTTAAAAATCTCCGGAAAAACTTCTGAAAGGTTTGAAATGTTCTGGTGAACTTTCGAAGAAATTTCAAAATCTTATAAGCTGCAGTACTAAAAAGTTACTCACCATAAATAGCGTCAGCAGACTCAATGCACGCATGTTATTGTTACTACACCAAATAATACCGAAATATTCCTTGTAGGAAATGTAAAGCGATTTGCGAAAAAGATGCGCTAAGTTTGAATCCCCATGATTTTGTGAACTTTTTCTATGGAGCATTATCACAGAAGATTTCGAGATTTTATAGATATAGAAGACTTCTAATTATTTAAAACATCCCACATCCCTAAAGAAACATCAGTTTTATTTTTGACACTTTCTTAAGACATCACTAGGATTTTCAAGATTTTTTTCAAATAGAATAGTGAGTATCCCCTTGGGGACATGTTAGTACGCGGTAAAAAGTTGTACAGAGAAAACGGTAGTACGGAGACAACAACAATAGTGCGAGGAAAAGGTAACGCGAGGAAAACATTAGTACGGTGAAAATAGTAGTAGAGTGAAAACGGTAGTGCGGGGAAATGTTAGTACGGGGTAAGCACTTGTACGGGGAAATTGTAGTACAGGGAAAAATTGTAATAACGGGAAATCCTTAGTGCGGGGAAAACTGTCGTCCGGTGAAATGTAGTACTTGGGAAAATGATAGTACCGTAAAAGTTTTTAATTTTGACCGGAAGACTAGCTTTGACCCCATTTTCACAAACGTCGAAGGCCTACTACGAAGGCCTTATTCTTTGTTCAAACACAGAATTATACGGTAGTCTGATTTCTCTATAGAAATACTACGACATCCTAATTCTGTGTTCAAACACAGAGTTCTACGGCAGTCTCATTTCTGTATATAAATTTAACGACAGCCTAATTCTGTGTTCAAATACAGATTTCTACGGGAGTCTGATTTCTGTACAGAAATCCTACAACAGCCTAATTCTGTGTTCAAACATAACATTCTGCCGCCTAATGATCCTACTACGACTGTCTAATTCTGTGTTCAAACACGGAATTTTACTGCACTCTGATTTTTGTACAAAAATCCTACATAGGCTAACTCCTTGTTCACACATAAAATACTGTTTGAGTTACTTATAATATTTATTAGATTACACGGAAAAGTCCAAAAAAATTGTAAAAAAATTAAAATAATAATTTTATGACAGATGGACCATTAGTTTCTTTAGCAAAGTGTCAGAGTTTGTTAGTAGAATTTAACAGCATTGTTAAAAATGATGGGCAGTTCGGCGAAAACAGTATTACGGGGAAAACGGTTGTACGGAGCAAACGGTAGTATGAGGAAAAGTTTAGTACGGGGAAAACCGTAGTATAGTGGAAACCGTAATATAGTGGAAACGGTAGTTGAAGGAAAACGGTAGTACGGGGGAAAATGTAGTACAGGAAAACCATAGTACGGGGAAGACGGTAGCACAAGGAAAACTGTAGTACGAGGAAAACTGTGGTACGGTAAAAACGGTTGTACGGGAAAACGGTAGTATGAACAAAATTGTTAGTACTTTGAGAGCGGTACTACGAGGAAAACAATAATACGGGGTAGACGATAGTACAGTAGAAATGGTAATACGAGAAAAACGGTAGTACGGGGGAAAATGTCTCGGAAAATGTGTTATGGGAAAAACCGTAGTATGTGCAGAACTATTGTATGGGGAAAACGATAGAACGTGGAAAACATTAGTACGGTAAAACTTTAGTACGGGGCGCCATGAATAATATTTGAATAGGCTGCGGCCCGAATACAAACGCCGTGTTCTTTCTATGATACAATTTATTTCATTTCTCTTACAATGGTTTTATGTGGTGTGGTGTAATGTTGCGTCTGCATTCGTCGGTGGCCGCTAGCGAACTGACTGATATGTGTTTGATGTGTTGCCCGTTCGATTTATGTAATTTATTTCAGTCGTTCCGGTGTGTTGCTTTATGGTGAAGGGAGCCGTTACGTCAGAGACGTAACAAGCATGTAGAGCGCTAGCAGAGACTCGTTTCTGGTAATAAAATATAATAATAATCTGCCTTACAACCCATGAAGGATTAGAGGCTAGATCATTATTTACTAGTTTCGCCGTTTGTGGTTCTACTTTTTGAGATCCTTTCATTACCGGAAAGTTAAACTGTGCCAGTGGTAAGCTGTGCGACAAACCCAGTGCCATCTATGAGATGTAACTAGGAGCGAAACTAGTAGGAGTAGAATACCGGTTCTCCTAACAATGGCTTTTCCCGTAAGCCGTACGATGGCACTACACTCAACTTGACTTGAACGATTCAATCAGCTTTGTTTTGTTTACAAATCTAACAATCGGTACAAATCCGTATGCGGTTGAGTTTCGAACCAACGCACTGGCAACTCAATCTCGTAGTAGCAAGCTCGTTTCTAGTGCCCTAGCTATATCCTAGGGCCCAGACATGGGCGCCACCGAAAATCAGCCGCCGACCTAGCCGCCGCCGACACGTTTTGACCCAGCCGAGCCGCCGAAACTTTATACCCGGCTGAGCCGGCTGAAAACGGCTTGAAAGAAAATAAAGTGTTACTTCCGCAAATTTAAAAAACAACATCAAAAAATAGTAAATTTTTTTAGTAGTAATTCATCCCAACCCTTAAAATTAGGTCCAAAAGAGTTCCATTCTGGCAAATTTTGTAAGTTTTGTTTGTTTGTTTTGAGATCTCATTAACAGCTTTTTACGGCCAATTACAAGTTCAGTCTGGACCACCGGCTTAAGATGACTTCCGAACCACACCCCACGAAGTGTGCAATACTATCGGAGTAAAGCAGAATTTGTCTGACACGGGAATCGAACTCGGATCATTTTGATGAAAGGCTAGTTCGTAACCACTGAGCCGTCCCGTCCTTAAGCTATTGATCTCAAGAAAAAAGTTTCTCAAAATTGGTTCATGGTTCATGGGACTTGTGGTGACGATCCTCAGATTAAGTATTTGTCGAGGTAGTCTTCGTATTTAGTTGTTATGTAGTAAAATTTCATCAATGTTGATGGTTTTGTTTGTAGGGAAATGAAAACCGTAAAACCCTTGCAGTGTTCTTGGGATGCTAACAAAATGGCCGCCTGCCGCCATATTGGATTTTGTATCATATACATATTTCGGTAAAAATTATTTTTAGGTAGTTTCGTTAAAAAGCGAAATGCCAAGAAGAAGGGATTTGAAAGCATACAGTTCCTGATTATCGTTACAAAACGAAAATTCAGAATATCTCGGCACTATGGCCGATAAGACGTCAAAGTCGCTAGTCGCTAGTCGTCATAAATGTTTTTTTTTTGTTTTCTGGCAATGCAGAACCGAATTTTTTTTCTTTCATTAACGAAATAAAAATATCGAAATTAGATTGCTGAAGAATGAAAATGTTGCGCCGCAGGCGAGAACTTTATGATTTAAAACGCTCATGAGGAAGAAATTTACATTTTGCTTCAGAACTTTCATAACATTTAAGTTTATATTTGTGCAATAATGACTGATTGTTGTTTTTCAATCAGTAAATCACGGGGGGCTACGCCCCTCTGTGTTTTCGCGCAGGAGGGCAGCCGCCACCTTGCCCCCACGAAGTCGGTGCCACTGCTTAACTGTATTTTGAGCAGTTTTCACAACATCGATGAACCTATTTTATGACAGTATAGTAAACGCTTCGTGCCCTTCGATCTTACTAGAAATTCAAACTAAACAGCGATTCGTTCTCACGAGGACTATTAATACGTACTAGAGCTACAAACGCATGAAGGGCACTCACGCTTCTCGACTAAGGATATCATAACACAACTAAAGTTTCTAAATATTTGACATTATATTCTATTTTATTTTAGAAATTTTTGAATTATCTTTATTTTTTGTTATAATTTGAAAAAATTCAAAAATGTACCCAGCCGCCGTTTTAAGCTGGCTTGAGCCGACATCGCCGCCGCCGCCTACCACCTTTTTTCGGCTAGCCGCCGCCACCGTTTTTCAATCGGCGCCTATGTATGCTAGGGCCCGCTCTCAAAAAAGTTTCTTCTACAAATTGTTGGACTTCTGTTGCGCTTCTGCCACCCCGCCTCAACGTTGTCATTAAAAGTAATTCTTAATCAATAAACATATGAAGGGACCCGTAAGTATCAGAATAGATGCGGCAAACAGAGTTGATGTTATGCAAAGACTCAAACGTACTTAAGTAAATATTGCCTTACGTCCACATTGAATTGTATTGAAAATTGCCGATAGGGCGATATTGAGAAACCCGTCCGAAGAAATGGCGTAAAAGGGGCCTTCCGAAAGTAAAAAAGTGACCCCCAAATAGACAAGATTTCTGGTCGAGGCAGCCAACTGGTATAGATCTTAAGATAGACTCAGATATCCGTACAAAGAATTCATCGTGTATGGGTGACGTCATACATGTCGTTCTTCTGTGTGCGGTTCGTTGTGGACACCAAACACCACAACTACCCATTTTTAGAAGCTTGGGTATGCTTAGGAACGTTACTTTCATGCTACAAATTGAAGAAAATTCCTATACAGAATTTTATCCTCAGCGGGCTTGAACCCGGGTATTCTTGGTGGAAAGCCAGTACGTTACCACTGAGCTAACCCGTTCCCAAATAGACAAAAATGTTCATGTCAATTTCTTTTACAACATAGCAAAAAACCATTTTTTCTCTAGGGCCGATCTAGGGTCCCCTCCTAGGGTTCCCTCCATTTTTTCATAGTGAAAACCCATTTTTTGGTCTAGGGCAGATCTTAGGACCGACCTAGGGCCATAATGATATTCCTCGAACAAATACTTCCATAGACAAAAATGTTTCCCTCAATTTCCCTCATAGCAAAAAAATTTTTTTTTTGGTTCGGGCCGACCTTAGGACAAACCTCAGACTTACTTCAGCCCTAAGCACAGACACTAGGTCCAAATTTGTTTTTGAATATAATTTGGTACTCTATTACCTCTCAAATAGAAAAAGAATCGACCAAATCAGTTGGGATTTATCCAACTTATGTAAGCGAACACGTTGGGCCCTAGTAGAAACTCAGTTTTAGGGTCCTGACTGAGTGCTAGGGTTCTTAACCAAACAATTTTCTTCCATAAAACGGTAGACAGTCTAGACCTTTCGATAAAAAAAATTGCAAATCGAAAGAGATTTTTTCGAGTTATGTACAAAAAACATGTAGAGGGCTAGCAGAAAATCGTTTTTAGCGCCCTAGCTATATCCTAGGGCATAATCTCAAAAAATTTTCTTCCACTAATTGTTGGGCTTTCATAGACCTGTCGATTAAAAAACAATTATGAAAATCGGAAAAGACTTACTCGAGTTATGTACAAAAAACACGTATGGCCCTAGCAGAGACTTGTTTTTGGTTCCCTAGCTAAGTGCAAAGACTCAAATGTAAAACAAGTTTCTTCCATAAATGGTCGACCATGCCCAGATCTTTTAAACAAAAAAATCGGAAAAGATTTACTCGAGTTTCGTACAAAAGACCAAAAACCACTTAAACAGCCCTAGCTCGGCCAGTGCCCCAGATTCAATCCCATTAAAGATATTTCAATGACCTTATAGGGAAAAAAGTTTTTGAAAATCGGTTGATTCGTCATCTAAGGACCATGATCGATGCTCCCCCCTACTCCCCGGTCGAAATTGGGGTGGTTACAAACGTCGTGGTAAACACATAAGACAACTTTTCGAAGAACTTTGTTCTTCGTGCGGGTCTAATCAATCGCTATTTTTCTATAACCATGTCATTCGATACTGTCGGGGAAAATTAGACAGGCCATACTCGGGGAATATTGACATTGAGCTGGCGAAATTGAACTCGCGGAATATTGAACGGACAAAATTGAACAGCGAATTTGAGCGGGCGAATTTGAACTATGATAACATTAGATATCAAAACAAGGAAATATGCGGCCGATATTACACGGGGGATATGGCACTCTTGTTCAACATCGCCCGTGCAATAATACCCGCACGGGCGATATTGAACAAGAGTGCAATATCGCCCGCAAAAAAAAAACTGCGGGTGATATTGTACGGGCGATATTGAACGCGAGTCAATATCGCCCCGGGGGATATTGAACTCGACTTTAATTCATGTCACCCTTTATGTCTGCTAACAAAGTTGTAAAATCAGAAAAGAGTGACGCATTATATTAAGCATCCTATTCAAACCGTTCAGTTCAGTTCAGACCAGAGGTCTGCATAGTTAACTGTTTCACTATTTATTTTCTGGTTATTCGAGTAACCATTGAATTTTGGTTAAAGTTACCACTATAAAAAAATGGTTACTCGAAGAACTATCCCAAAAATTGGTACTCGGAAATACTATTAATTTATGGTAATAGAAGTAACCAAATATTTCTGGTTACTCATTTAACTACAAAAATTATGGTTGTATGTTTAACCATTTTTTTCCTGGTATTAAATTCAACCATTTATTTTTTGGTTAAATATAATACCAGAAATTTTGTGGTAAAATGCCTGAAACTTCCAAACATTTGAATAAATTTGAAGGTTTTCAAAATTACCAAAAAATATTTTGGTCAAATTTATTACTAAATTAAATTTGGTTTAATTTTTTACCAAATAAATTTTAGTTTTAAAACTAACTATAAAATTTTTGGTTAAAAGTAAAACCTACAAATTTCGTGGTAAAGGTTAGAACCACATTTTTTTTGGTTGCACCGATTACTATATTTTGATTTTCAAAATTTAGTTTTATGAAAAACTATTAAAATAACGTAGTACAATTTTAAACCATTTTCCGAAATGAAAAAAATAGTGAAACAGTTAACCATGCAGACCTCTGGTTCTACCACATTGATCGGATGTGTCAATCGTGCAATTACAATCAATTATTTCGTGTAAAAATGTAAAGTATAATTTCACGACGATATTGTGTTTTGTGAAGAGTAATTTAATCAATTGCTGGGCTCAATTTTCACGTTCCTTGCAACGACAATTTCATGGTCAGTTTCATTTTTTTCACAATTTTTTGTAAAAATTGTAGCACATTGCGTTCATTGGCATTCAATTCATAACAATGGAACACGTTGGTCCGATATGCAGTTGTTGAATTCATCTATACGTTTCGTATATCATTGCTGGATTCATAAACTAATTACGCATTATTGGTCTCGGTGCTTTATGCAACATAATCTTCTTTTCTTATGGAATAAACAAAAACATTGCACTTTAATTGAAGTATGAATTTAAGCAGTCCTACGATGAATATTTTTTTATTAATGTGCGTGCTTTAGATGAATATGTTTCCAAGAACCAACTTTATTATAGATTTCCAATCTAAAATTTCAAATTTCATGTAAAAATAAATTAATTTAAAGGCAATTTTAGATAGAATTAACTTTAGTGTTTCTATTACAATTGAATTATGAGTTTAAGTAGTAAATTCCTAGAATGAAAATACACTGGAGAACTCCTTCAAAGTGTCGTACACAGTGGAGTCCCTGATATTAACTTTTCTTTTTAAAATAAAAATGTTTTCAATGTTTTTTTTATAAGAAATGTAAAATTTCATGATGTACAAATAAAAATATCAATCAATCAATCAATCAACCGATTTTTTTCCAGTTACAAAAGTTCTGAAATCAGAGGCATTAAGCTTAGATACGCAAAAAAAAAAATTAAATCGAAATTACATTGTGTTTTTAAAAAATTGCGTCACAAATGCCAGACCCTACGACGAAATAATTTTTCTGTACTTTCAGTTTTTACGCTGCAAAAATTTGACTTTAATTTCTTATTGGATATATTGTTTAGGGTAAAACTGAAAGTACAGAAAAACTAGGCCCCACCACCTGGGTGGGTCAGGTCCCTTGACTGAATAAAAGATTGTAATAGTAGATTATGTTTAGGCGACAGAAAATTATATGTTAATCGAGTATATATTACACGTACGAGTTTTAACGAGTATATGTAATATATAACGAGATTACATATAATTTTCTGTCGCCTATACATATACTTCTTTGTAATGTAAAAGATTACTCTTTGTTCTTTGAAAGCACTTTATTGAATGAATGCTTAAACCATAATTGATTAAGTTTTATACATTGAATCAAGTGCATGTTTAAGAGATCAATTTCCTCTCCCCGAGCAACCCTATCTTTGTTGCCTCTGTGGTGATTCGCATTCGTCGAGAGACCGTAACTGTCCGAAAAGGACTGACTATATAAAAATGAAACTTGGCCAGAATAACCGAAACACTTTGAGTCAATCGGTTCGACGTACTGACCAACACTCTCAACAGAAATCTTTCACCAAACGCGATGCTGACTTTCCGGCCCTGCCAGTGCATCACGGTCGCAAATTCTCCGATTGGTTTTCCCCAAGCCAGCCTGCTCCATCAACTTCTGAAGCAATCAGGAATCCCAACGACCAACTCCTCACTCCACAGCAATTACTAGAACTGACAACGGAACTCATTTCGAATTTGAAGGACTGTCGTAGTAAGCTAGATCAGTTCCAAGTCATCACCAGATTGGCTATTAAGTACGTAAACTATTACTATGACTAACACACTAACCAAAGATCTTAAAGTTATTAGTTGGAATGCCCAAAGCCTGTTCCCTAAATCACGTGAAACTATAGATTTTTTTGAAACTAACCTTTACGATATTATATGTTTTAGCGAGACATGGCTGAAAAACTCGCATAGATTAAGTTTTCCCTCTTATAAATTGTATAGAGTCGATAGGCAGGATGGAGACTCCTCCCTCTATCGCGATGAATAGAAAAATCAAGCATTCGCAATTGCCCTCACTCGGTACGAAATCCATTGAAACCGTGGCTGTTAGCATTGATACCCCAACGGGTCCAATTACTTTTGTATCCGCATATTTCCCTGGTCGGTCTCCCTTGAATATGACTGCCTTCAAAGAAGATGTTAAAACCCTCAATTCCATCAGAGGTAGTTATTTTGTATGTGGAGATTTAAATGCGAAGCATCGTCTTTGGAACAATTACAGAGCAAACTCAGCTGGCAATATCCTATTTCATGAACTCAACTACAGACCATTCATGGTTTTTAACTCACCAACTCCAACGTACTTTCCACCCCAAGCTGGTCGATATCCTTCAAATATAGACATTGTTCTGTCTAATAACCTGCATGGCATCTCACAGGTCATCCCAAACCACGATCTGATGTCAGACCATTGTGCGATCGAATTCTCTGTGAATTGTACGATCGTAAAGCGTCCGTGCTCATTCAAGCGCTTTAACTTCCATAAGGCCGATTGGTGTGCATTTAGAAACAGCATCAATGAGCAAATTGATTTCAATGGCACCAGGCTGTCTACATGTGACGAAGTCGATAATGAAATTGCCGTACTCACGAGAATAGTGCTGAACTCGATGAACTCAGAGATCCCGAACATTTCATTGAAGTTAGGTCACCTTAAACTGACTGCACCGATTTTAGCTATGATAAAGGACAGAAAAATCCAAAACCGGCGTTATCAGAGAAGTCGCTGTCCGCACGAGCTAGCACTGCTCAAGAAACTATCCCGTCATATCGATCATTCCGTTGATACCCTCAGGAATAAGAATTTTAACGACGCGCTTAGCGGCCTCGATTATGCCTCAAACAAATTCTGGAAGTTCGCTAAACTGATCAAAAACAAAACTCCCAATATGCCGCCCTTGAAAGACGATGCGAACCAGTTTGTCTACACTAACAAAGAAAAGGCGCAGGAAATCGGCAAGTCAACCCTAAAAGCACACTCTTTAACCGGGGACTTCATTCACCCCCCTACGACGAAAGCGGTCAGCAGATCGATCGGTGAAATAGATAACGCTCAGGTATCTGTTAGCGAATCAGCTCCCTTCCTGACAAAACCAGCTGAAGTAAAGAAGCTGATCCAGTTTCTCAAAGCCAAAAAATCGCCGGGTAGCGACCAGATTCCCAACCAGGTTCTCAAAAAGCTTCCTTTCAAAGCCATAGTGTTGATTACGAAAATAATGAATGCCTGCATACTTCTTGGTTATTTTCCGAAATATTGGAAGGTAGCCAAAATCGTCGCGATCTTAAAGCCGTCCAAAAATCCGACCGAACCGTCCAGCTACCGACCAATCAGTCTCTTGAACTCGCTTAGCAAAATTCTGGAGAGAATTTTGCTCAAGAGAATTGATGCTCACACCTCATATCGTAACGTCATTCCGCACCACCAGTTTGGATTTCGCTATGCTCACTCCACAGTACATCAGCTTACCAGAGTAATAAATTTGGTAAAAACTAAACTTGCGGCCAAGAAGTCAACGGGAATGCTCTTGCTAGACATTGAAAAGGCCTTCGACACGATCTGGCATGAAGGTCTCTTACACAAGCTTCTGGCATTTGAGCATCCGATTGCGCTTATTAAAATCATTCAATCCTTCTTATCTGACAGGTTCTTCCATGTTCATATGTTCGGTGAAAAATCTGAGAAATTCTTCGTTCCTGCAGGCTTACCGCAAGGTAGTGTGTTGTCCCCTGCACTGTACAATATATTCACGTCAGACCTAAAAGTCCCGCGGAATTCAGAATTAGCACAGTTTGTGGATGACACAGGGGTATTGGTTAGTGGTAAAAACCCTGAAAAGATAACTAGGAATCTTGAAAAGTCCTTTATAGCGATTTCTAAATACTACTCTAAATGGAGAATCCAGATTAACGAGAAGAAGACAGAAGCTGTATTTTTAACGAAGAGGCGTGCTGCAAGGTACTTAGCGAGACGTCAAATCAATCTTAATGGAAGCGTCGTTAGCTGGTCCAAATATATCAAATACTTGGGAGTCCAGCTAGACTTCCGCTTATTGTTCGCTGAGCATGCTGCGTACGCACGCAATAAAGCGTTAAAATGTATGAGGATGTTGTACCCGCTCGTAAACCGCAGGTCTAAGCTAAGCCTCAAAAACAAGTTGCTGCTGTTCAAGAACTCGTTCCGTCCAGTGCTGATGTATGCGGCTCCCGTTTGGGGTGGATGTGCTAACAGTCACCTAAAGGGGCTTCAAATTGCCCAGAACAAATTTTTGAAAATGGTCATGGATAAACCGTTCTTTTACAGTACGAAAAAATTACATGAAGCCACTAGGGTTCCTTACGTGAAAGACTCAATCGTTCTTCAAACCGATAAATTTTTTTCCGCTTGCGCTTTCTCTGAAAATCCCCTCATCTCCTGCCTGTCCAGCTGAATCCAAAGCTCTACCATCCTAATCTTGCCTATCTGACAGTGAAATTTTATTACTCAAATCCAATTGTTAAACACTCCCATCCCACATAATATTAAAACGTGCACTGAGCACAACCACTAGTTTTAAGTTAGGTTTTTAAGTTTAGTTCTAAGTTCTTTTATACAAGTAAAGGTTTTTGTTTAAGTTTTCCTTTCGCCCCAGCCATCCGATCTAATTACCAAATAGTAAAACGCTAAAGTAAATCTAAGTTGAAAAGCCGTCTGCAGGCTAAACCCTTAACACAAATTGAAATAATATTATTATAGCCAAATGTGAAATATTGCTCAATAATAAACCTAAGTAAGTAAGTACATTGAATCTAAACCTACTTAATTAGGAGAGTATAATATATTGAGACTCGTGAGAGGATAAGTTATTCTCTTCGCGAGTATATAATTATTATTATGTGTCGCAATAGTCTGGGCGCTACATCACCCTTCTTTAGAAAAATTGTAGTTTAGCGACAATTTTAATATGACAATAAAAAGAATAAAATATGGAAAAATTTAATTTTAATAGTTTAATAATAGTTTTAAATCTATGCATTACCATTGTTCATTCATGACACTTCCTTCCCTCTTTGTGGGAAAAATATTGTTCATTTATGACACTTAGGACACGTATATATAAGTATTAGTCATCATCAAAATCATATTATAAAATAAGTAATGGTGAATAACAACAATGCACAAACAATCAACTTCCTGACAACAGGAGACTAAATATAAAATTATGCAGATGTTGTTGCACAGGTGTATAATTGTAACTTGTTGCTGTGTACCACTTTTGATTTATTGGTATTAACATCTAAGATCGTAACATTTGGTTCATCAATTTGTTGGACCACAAATGGGCCTTTGTAGATTGCATTGTGTTTATCATATGGTTCTACTAACAATTTAACTTTGTCATTAACACGTAACTTCAATGGCTTTGAATTTTTATCATACTATTTTTTATTTCTCATTTTAAGTTTTTAATCAAATTACATGCGTCTTTGTGTGCTGTTTGAAGACGAAATTTGGCTTCATGAACAAAATTGTCGAAATTGTATATAGGGTCAATCTGGCCGTTCAACCAATGAAAAGGTAAGGTTGGGGTTTTACCAAAAACGAGTTCATAGGGAGAGTAGGTGTTGTCAAATGCCGCATGATGAGAAATGTTATAACAAAATGTGAAATATTTGGAATAAATTTCCCAGTCAGATAAATTATCGGTGATATAGGAACGAATATCTTCGTTGAAAGTTCTGTGGCTACGTTCGGCCGTGCCCACCGTTTGATGATGGTACGCTGTGAATGTTTTGTGATATATGTTCAACAGTTGACACACCTCGGCAATGACTGAGTTGACATACTCAGTGCCCATGTCTGTCAGAATTTTTTTTATAAGACCATACGTCAGTATGAAATGGGTAAAGATAGCCTTTGCCACTGTAACGGCTTCCTTATTTGGGATTGGAATCACTACCAAATATTTACTCAAATCACAAACCATTGTGATTGCATATTTGTTACCGAAATCAGAGATGGGTATCGGCCCAATAGTGTCGATTACTACCGCATCGAAAGGTGTTTGTGGTGTGGGTGTAATCATCATGGGTGCCTTAGTCTTCACAGAGACTTTTGTCAATTGACATTTAGGACAATTTCTGACAAACTTCGCTGCGTCTTTACGCATTCGTTTCCAATAGTAGTGGCTATGTAGTTTAGAAAATAATTTCTTTTGCCCACAATGTCCACCAAAAAGTTTGTTTGCGTGAAAATAAGTAAGTAATTCGAATTGTTTGTTTGTGTCGGGGACAGTTATGCGTGTCTTCAATAAAATAATTTACAGAGTACTCAATGTTTCGTTACAGACGTTCTTAAAATTCTGAATAGTCCAGTGATGGAATATCACATCGTCTAGTGATAGTTGTATTTTATAAACTTTATGTTTAACTGCAGTTCTTTCCAACATTAATAGGGCTGTCACCATGGTGTCGTATAACATTATACTAGTCATATCAATTTCAATGTCAAATAATTTCTTATGCCCTTTTCGTATATTTATTTTCAAAACATCATTTTCATTTGTTTCACTTTGTGTCATGATTGTGCACCTCATTTTCGATAGTTTTTTATCCATTGTTGAGCTCAAATTTTCTACAATGGGTGTATATTTAGGAGATATCTCGTTGTCAACAGAATGATCTGTTATTGAGTGAATTTGATTTAAATTTCTCGTTGCGGAACGCGTGAGGGCCAATACGGATGCTGTTTTTCCGTAAATGTCGACAATGTCTCTCATGTGTATCCGGGATAGCGCGTCCGCTACCACGTTATTTTTCCCGCTTATATGCTCGATAGAGAAATCATAATCTTCAAGATCCAACCGTATCCTCAACAGTTTTGGGGACAGGTTCTTGTGCGTGAATAAATAAATCAGTGATTTGTGATCTGTTCATACTGGGAATTGCGTGCCATAGATATATGGTTTGAATTGAGTCAAGGCATAGTGGATACCCAAACATTCCTGTATCGGCGTTGACTTCATAGCGTCTGCCGCAGACCATGCTTTTGATATAAAAGCAATAGGTAAATCGTCATTTTCGTGTAATTGGCTTAACACTGCGCCGCATCCCGTGGCGGATGCATCTACCGTGATTATGAATTGCTTCAAGAAATCTGGATAAGAAAGTATGGGTGGATTGAGTAGTTTTGTTTTGAGAATGGAAAAATTATCATCACATTCCTTAGTCCATTGAAATGAGATCCCTTTCTTTGTCAAATAACACATGGGTTTCGTAAGAATTGCAAAATCGCGAATAAAACGGCGATAATAGTTGGCGAATGCCACGAAGCGTCGAACCGCGTCTTTGTCTCGTGGAGTAGGATATTCTTCAATAGTTCGTCGTTTGGTTGGGTCTGGTAATAGTCCTCTGGGTCCAAGGAAAACGACCTCTGGTTGAAAGAATTTGCATTTTTGAGGGTTAATTTTCAAGTTTCGATTTCGTAACGTTTCAAACACGGTTCTAAGATTTCGTAAATGTTCTTGTTCAGATCGGCCAATTACAATAATGTCGTTAATATGTAGGAAGGCTTTGTCAGGCGGTATTCCCGCGAATGCGATCGACATCATTCGAGCAAAAGAATTAGGACTAACGCTTAACCCGAATGGTAGTACCTTCCAACGGAACGAACCGTTATTCGTACTGAAAGACGTAATGTCACGGGATTCAGGCTCTAAGGGGATTTGCCAGAAAACCTGAAATAAGTCTAGTTTGGAAAAGCCAATTGCCCGCCCCAAGTTATCGAGAATTTCGTCTATACGAGGCAATGGGAATTTGTCGGCAATAAGGCGTTTGTTGACTTGTCGGTAGTCCAAGCATAGTCTCCATTTTTTGTCCATTGAAAGAAGGTTTTGGGACAAGAAGGAGTGGACTATTGTATGATGATGCACTGGGCTCGATGAAATCATTATTCAAAAGTGCCGTGACTTGAGAATTGATTTCAGATTTTTGAGAATAGGGTGTTCGATAATTTTTGATATAGACAGGAGTGTTGTCTTTTATTCGTAGCTTCTGCGTATAAAAGTTGTTTACGGTCATACTGTCTCCATGGCGAAAATATCCGCGAATTCCTTACATAAGGGTAGTAAGTCTTTCTGACAGTATTTCGGCATTTGTTCTATTAGCATATTCAGAAGTGTTTGGGTGCGTGGTACATTATTCGTTGGTTTATCGAGATTAAAAATGGTGTAATCTGATAGATTCTCTGTTTCGAGGTTGTCATTTTTGATCATCAAAACTTGATTCGTAGTGTTCAAGATTCTATGTAGGGGTTGTTCAGAATCAACTATTGTTTGTGCCACGAAAACTCCTTTGCGTTTCTCTTGTGATCGAACTAATATTTCATCCGTGTGTTTTCGTCTTAAATTAAATCGTCGTGTGACTTCACTGCGTGCCGGTAGGACGATAGTGTTATCACTAGGTCCAGTTTGGATGGGTAAAATGACTGTTTGGTTTTCTAGACAAAATGACAAGAGCATTCGCTCATAGTCTATAGTGCATTTGAATTGTTTTTAAGTCTTTTCCGAGTATTCCATCCGATGGAATATGAAAATCATCCGGAACAATATGAAAAGGAAAAGTACAGTGAACATTCTCTATACCGAATTCTGAAGGGAGTCAGAAATTTGTAATAGAGAATGTTTGTTATAGAGAATTGTTTTTAAACTTGAATATTGTTTGCATGTGGAACTGTAAACATGACCTAATTTTTTTGAAAGAACATTTTGGGTTTGTAACTTAAACATTTTATTGAAATTTTACTTAAAAATAAAACACGGTCGATAGACGTTTCCACTTAAATGATCATATGATCGATAAAATGTGTATTTTCACAACTGAAAAACTCATCATAACGTCTGTTGGTGTGAAGAGATTGTCTTTTAGTACATTATACACCGTTAGGAGACTCTGCTTTATATCATTCGAAGGGACATTATCCACTGAAGGTGGTGAAGCGACGACATCATTGGTGATAATTGGTGAAGAATCGTCGATATTTTCCTCCTCATTGTTGTTGGTCGATAAAATACTTAAAATTTCATCGTCAGTAGGTAGACCTTGTGAAGGAAGCAGCTCATCTACTGCAACAAAATCATTGAAGTTAATTTTTAATTTGAATTTCCGTAATATACGGTTCCAATGTTCAACGTTTATTGCATCACTGGCACTTTCTTCCTGATCTACGTGTTCTCGCTCTTGGATCAGATTCCTTAAACGTGATAAAGGAATATCATCTTCGTCTTCCAACTCATTCGCGATTCGAACATGTTTGAAACAATTCTCAATTGTTTTTTGTTTTACTTCAGCCTATGCTTGTGACAGATACATGATAGCATCCAGCAAATTAACATCGCTGAATTTAGAGCCAGAATCCAGTTCCTGTACCAACCTTTTAACTAACTTTGTTCTGTATTTAATTTTGAGATCTTTTATAATGCCGGCGTCCATTGGTTGCACTCTCGACGTCATGTTTGGCGGAAAGAACACTAATCTAATTGATTTTAATTTACGAACTAGTGTTTTTGGATGTGCACTGCAATTATCCACGAAAAATAACACTGACCTATTTTGTGACTTGAATTTTTTATCTAAGTCGATCATATATTTTTCGAAAATCGTTGTGGTCATCCAGGCTTTTTTGTTGGAATCATAATGCACTGGAAGTGTCTGATTTTTGGCGAAACAGCGAGGCCTACGTGATTTCCCAATAACCAATAGTTTTAACTTTTCTGTACCTGTGCAGTTCGCGCCCACCATAACACTGACCCGAACTTTACTATGTTTACCACCGTAACATTTTTGTTTCCGATATTCAAGCGTTTTGTTTGGCAAACATTTGAAGAAAAGCCCTGTTTCGTCGACATTGAAAATGTCATTGGCATCGTAATCTTTCAAAATTTGTGGCAGCTGTTGATACCATTCATTTACCAATGCTTCATCAACGCATGCACTCTCACCAGATATTGTTTTGAAATTCAATCCGTTTCTACGCTTAAACTTAAGCAGCCAACCGTCACTTGCAACGAAATTCGAGATGGAGATGTTGAGATGTTTTGCTAGACTTCTGGCCTAGAATGATATAAGTAACATTTAATTTGCCTAATTGTTTAAACACGCATGAATGTATCATTTTACTTTAGCCTGAACAATCGGACCATTCAATGGTATGTTAGCGTTGCGGGCCTGGGTAACAAAACACAATACGGAAGCTTCTACAGCCGTGTTGTTTACTTTTCGATTCTTTTTCACATCGAGGTTAACCAAACTTTGAGACAAATTTAAAATCTTGTCTTTCGATTTCATTAAACCCGTTACGGACGACTGTGCTAATCGAAACTTCTTCGCAACGCTGCATCTTTTCGCCCCTCTATCTACTAATTTTATTAATTTAACTTTTTGCTTCAGGGTCAAATTGTTTCTAATAAATCTCATCGTTGAGTTGTTGAATTGAGAAACACAGAACAAATAAAATGACCCGCCAATTTCAATACTAAATCCAATATCAGAAACTGTCACAAATTCCATTATTTCGACGGTATAGAACAAAAGAAGTTATATACAATGACTCTGACCATCTGATTTTAATTTTTAGAATCTCTCACACTAAAGGCGTGCATTTTCTAAGGGGCAATTTTGTTTGTTATAGAGAATGTATTTTTCAACTTTGTAATAGGGAATTGTTCGTTATAGAGAATGTGCACTGTAACTTGAAAATCTTCATTTCGCAAAATTGCGTCTATTGTGCCTAAAGTGGCAATTGATGAGTTAGTGACACCAGTTATGTCAATTAATTGAAATGTATCCAAGTATTCTCTTGGTTTGATAGCATTTATCTTCAATAAAGAAATGTCCGCTTGGGTGTCAACCAAAAAAGTACATTTTCGGTGTGATACGGACACCTCGAGAGTCACAAAATCTGAATAATTTGGATCGATAACAAGAACTCTAATGGTTTCTACTGGGAGTCTCGGTATGGCACTAACTGGTTGTTGCCCCCCAACTGGTATTGTTGAGGGGCTTCGGCATTTCCCGAAGCTTCGATGACGCGAACGGAGCGCTGTTCTACATTGCTATAATTTCCACGCCCGTGGCCTCGACCTCTATTGGAATTGTAATATGAACGGTTGTACCCACGCGAGTTGTTTCCCTGATATCTATTATGGGAATGACTGTCTCTAGTCTGCCAATTTTGACCTCGGTATTGGTATCTTCTACCTCTATCGCGCTTGTATCTGTTTTGAGCGTTTAACGCTAAAACCTGCTTCTCTTTGACTTCTGCGGTGGACTCTAATACAAGTTTAGCGACTACTTCCTTATGACTACTATACGTGGTGGCTGAGAGTACCGCTTTAACCAGGTCGCTCTTTGTGGATGCTCGACACATCTTTACAGTTTCTTCTACAACCATTTTCGTTTGCCTTATTGGCCGCTACTCCTTCTATGATTAGAGAACGTTTAAGATTTTCTGCTAGCTCTTCTGTGGTCTTTGAAAATTCCTGTATCTTGTTCCTGTCAAAACGAAGGCCTAAAAGCCTTGCTGTGAGGACCCTTGATGAATCGGGTTTTATAACTGCATTCAATGAGTCTATTATTTCTTGTACCGACGTAGCAGTCGAGGGTACTGCGTCCGCAGCGTCGCCCTCTAATTTCGTAAAAGTTATTGTTACCAGTAGTGCGTTATGAGTCTCACCCGCCATCGTCGCCATAAGCTGTAAGGAACGTATGAACGCAGTCAGGGCTAGTGGATCACCGGAATATGTTTTAATAGCTTTTGTCGCCAGGCTGTAAAAGTCTTCTTTGGAAGTCATTGTGGGATCAGACTCGTCGTCAGTGAAAGATAATGTGTGTGAATGAGTGTCAGACTCTTTCAAAAGAATTACTTTTGTTGGGTCAACTAAGTGTAGCAAGTCGTTGAGGAACTCGTATGTCTTGTTGAGAAGAAATAAACAACGGTCAAATTTGTCACGGACGTAATGTGCAAAGGTGATAAGGTGTTGCTTAGCTGTGTAGCCAATGTTAGGATGATCGTAGTGTTTAATTACAAAAGAAATTGATTTGTTATATGCCTGTATAATATCTGTCTCATACCCGTCTAATGTTGCTTGGTTACGTGACAAGTTTGTTTTCAGAATCCTTTTGGCCACTAATATGAAAGCGTCCCGTTCGTTTTTAATCGACATGAATCATTTCATATAAACAAATCATTTGTTCTCATAGGAAATGGATCGTACTGTTGTAACGAGATATCAAATTAAAAAAGTTTACGTCGCAGAAAGTTTTCGCTGTACAATCATAAAACAAAATGTTTGTCTAATAAGATAAAATAATAAAAATAAATTTATTGATGGAGTCAGTAAAGTTAAATTTGGTTAGTACTACGCACTTAATTAAATATTTCATGATGAGACTTATATTTAGATATTAATTTCAGTATGTTTACACAAGGATTTTATTCTTTTGCTGATATTCCAACTTCAATATCAATGTAATAAATAAATCAGCAGATATGAGTCAAGCAGAAAATAATCGAATTGTCATTTTTAGATTTTGTTTTTTTAATCGTCAACAAAATCGGGTCTCATAAAAATGTGTTTATTTATTCATGTTATTTTATTGTTTTTGTATCGCGACTCTTTCCGTATTTTGGTTACTTAAAACATTTTGTCCACTTAGCACTTAATTTCAAATTTAATTCTTATGAATATTTCTAATAAATTCTTAATGTCACTAAAAATTGTCATGAAAAGAAAGGAAAAATGGAATTAATTTAAATACCTGGAAATATGACATTGTGATGTCGTCTTGAAATCGTCTCCGTCTTGCAGTTATCGTCAGTAAATGAATAGGATTGGTGATCTGTGACACTGTCCTGGTTGTCTGCAGCGTCCAATATATTTGCAGCTTAAGATGTTGCCTTTGACTTGGTCGTTTGTTCCAGTTGTCCTATTGCTCTACACAATTTTATTTTCTTAGTTCCAAGAGTTGCATTTACGACAATTCCTCATGGTGTTTGATGATTTCATGATCAATCTGTGATTTATCACTTCAGTATGTTCATGGATTTTTGTGTGAATTACGTGCAAATCATTCATCATGTGGTAATGTTTTTGTATGTGCAGTTTTTGCTTTTATTATAAAGTCACTTTTTAGTTCAGGATTCACTTTAGGCTGTGGCGAACACATTTTCTGACTTTTTCATAACTTGTCGTGCGACCATTTTCTTGTGATACTGATAGACTTTGACTAATATATAACCAAAAATCATGGCTGTGATGGCAATTAATAAAATTTGAGCTGTACTGTTATGATCTATAATTTCCTGTATCAGAGTGATATGACTGGAGTTAGAATTACTGTCAGCTGTGGTGGTGGCCGGTTTCGATTGTGTTTTTCCCATGATAAATTTTTTTTTTAAGTTCGTTAATAATCACTTTTATAGAAACATATTGTAGAAGGCTTGGCAATAGTCACTGTCATTAAATGTGCAGGATCTGACTTAATTTTTATATTACTTTCGAAATTGTGGCAGGGTTGCCATGTAATGTAAAAGATTACTCTTTGTTCTTTGAAAGCACTTTATTGAATGAATGCTTAAACCATAATTGATTAAGTTTTATACATTGAATCTAAACCTACTTAATTAGGAGAGTATAATATATTGACACTCGTGAGAGGATAAGTTATTCTCTTCGCGAGTATATAATTATTATTATGTGTCGCAATAGTCTGGGCGCTACAGCTTTATCGCCCAAGAAATAGTATGACATACATTGAACTGAGTTCTTTGAATAAATACCTTTTCACGAACAATCTTAACAACACAACCAACACATCACAATTTTATTTGTATTGGAAATTCCCGAAAGAGCAATATTCAAAAACACGTATCTTCGTGTGTAACGTGTCGTTGATTGTGTAGGTGTCACACACAACCAATTACGCCAAGTAACTATGTAAAATAAGTTTCAACCATTTTAAATTTGGAAAACAAAACTAAAGTAAATCATCACATGTTCATGTTTTGTTTACTATACGTCACATTCACTACAATTGCAATATGAGAAATTGTTATGTAGATGCACGGGTTATGCATGTAATTCCAAAAGTTTCTATTGACATTTAGAACATTATTTCTGTTTGATTATTGCGAAAAAAATTAGTGATGCAATATGTTGAATGGAGTGCCATTCATTTTGACGCAGCATGAATTTCTTTTTCATTAAAGAAGTAAAACTTTCAGTTGAATCAAAATCAAAATAAATAATTGTGTTAGCTTAACATAAGTAAAATACATACTTTACTGTCCTGACCGATAAAGTATTTACTTCGTACAAAGTAAATATTTTATCGGTCAGTAAGTAAATAATATACATTTACATGTGTTAGTGCGACGGTAAAATGTTATTTTTTGTGCCGAATAACGAGGTTTAATGTATGTCATACTGTTTCGCGGGCGATAAATTAAATTTTTAAGTGTCTTATTTTCACAACTTCTAGCTTAAACGCATGAATTGTATTATTTTTGGACCAGTACGAAGTACGAAAGGTCCTATACGTTTACTACAAACAACTTTCATGTAACATGGGGTAGATCGAGGTGGCAGTTGGAAGGATACATTTATTATCGTCTAAATATGACGAATCAACAAAAAAAAACAATGACCGTCCGTAGGTCTCCACTTTTTTTTCCAAACCGCTCAACCGATCGCCCTAAACGTTTTTTCCCTGAAAGGTGCACGCCTTCCATGATGCAAGTTCGAAGATGAGCAAAATCGGCAAAGTAGTTCCGGAGATATGGTCGAAGAAGTGGAGGTCGGACATGAAATTTTCGACGGTCGATGAAACTTTTTCGCAAATATCTCAGCAAGTATAGCACGGAAATTCCTCATTTTGGTGTCAAATAAAAGCATTTGATGTCACAAAGCTGGGAAAATTTTTTTGTGGGAATCGGGTCAGGGATCTGGGCACTGGGACCAATGGAATGGACCAAATTGAGTTTCTTGGCCATATACGAAAACAGTTTTTGTCTATATTTTCTTAACTATGCAATATGGAGATTTACTGTCGAAGGCAAAGTTGTAGAGAATTAAATTTAAGGGAATACGTGTTTCAGGGTTTTGAGGAAATATGGCACAATCCTGGTATATGGCCACTTCCATAGTTGGACAGGATGACCCAAACATCCAGAACTCTGAGAGTTAGAAAGTTAGTTCAAAAGGTGAAGTTGTAGAGAATTAAATTTAAGCGAGCACGTGGATACAATCTTTTCTAGATTTGAATGGTCTGAGACGTACTTCGGTAGGGCCTTTGACATTACCTTGGGTAATTTGTATGGATCTTTGAAACTCTTACAGTTATAAAAGAACATAAAACGATGGATTGTTTGCTTATTTTTATATTTAGATACGTTCGAGTCTTTTTGTAACATCTATTCTGTTTGCCATATCTATTCTGTTTGCTACATCTATTCTGATACGTACGGATTTTTGGTTATGTTTGAATTAAAATACAGTGAACGCTCTGTATAATGAAATAGCTAGCGTTCTCTTGGGAATAACTCCCGAACCCCTGGTCTGATCTCATCAAATTACGAACTTAACCTGAGGGATGACATTCTTCGTCGAATAAAATAAAAATTTCCAAAATCTGTGTTGCGTCTTAGGCTTCCAATCTGACAGGAAGTTGAAAGACATATTTAATTTTGTCAATAAAATTCTAGAGAAATATGGCCGTAAAAAAACCAACTCTTGCGAGTCATGAAGTAAAACTTTAAGTGGAATTTCTTCAAAACACCCAATTCCAAATTGATATTTCGATTGTTAGTTTGATTAAACAAAGCTTAGGCTTCCAATCTGACAGGAAGCTGGGGAGATATACTTAATTTTGTCAATAAAATTCGAGAGAAATATGACCTTAGAGAAAACAACTATTCCGAGCCATGAAGTAAAACTTTAAGTGAAATTTCTTAAAAACACTCAATTCCAAATTGAGATTTCGATTGTTAGTTTAATGAAACAAAGCTTAAGCTTCCAATCTGACAGGAAGCTGGGAAGATATACTTAATTTTGTCAATAAAATTCTAGAGAAATATGGCCATAGAAAAACCAACTATTGCGAGCCATGAAGTAAAACTTTAAGTGGAATTTCTTAAAAACACCCAATTCCAAATTGAGATTTCGATTGTTCGTTTGATGAAACAAAGCTTAGGCTTCCAATCTGACAGAAAGTTGGGAAGATATATTTAAACAACAAAAACCTCTTAAAAGGTAGAGTTTGACGCAGTCCGTGAGTCTGCTTCCAAAATTAATGATATCGCTTGAGGCGACGCTATCGCTGATAATACGCAGAAGTTTGTTTGAATGGAACTTTGTGTTCAAAGTTTTAATTTCCTGTAAAAATTAAAGCGCTGTTTTCAAAACAAAATTACGTTATGTTGAAAAAATTGCGTCACAAATGCCGGACCCATCAGCGGAATAATTTTTCACCACTTTCAGTTTTTACACGAAAAATGTAAATTTACTCCAAACAATCTACGCAATAAGAAACAAAAGTCAAATTTTTGCAGCGCAAAAACTGAAAGTACAGAAAAATTATTTCGTCGTTGGTTGGCGATATCTCGGCTCGTTTTCAACCGATTTTGATGAGTGTGGGCTTGTTGGAAAGCTGCTGCGAAAAATAATTTGGAAGGGGACGGGGGCGAGGGGGAAAAACTCAAAAGTTCGCCTATACATCGTGTCTTGTTGTATGTTGTTGTATGGAGTTTTTTGGGTTTGTGAACGTTTTTTTTTTTGGTGTGGGGACTGCGTCACGCTCTCCTCTACCGCTCCGAGCATGATTTTGTCAATAAAATTCTAAAGAAATATGGGCGTAGAAAAAACAACTCTTGTGGGCCATGAAGTCTCCAGCGCTAGCATTATCTTGGGAATAACTCCCGAACCCCTGGTCTGATCTCACTGAATTACGAACTTAACCTGAGGAATGACATTCCTCGTCGAATAAAACGAAAATTTCCAAAATCGATTGAGATTTGCTCAAGTGTCTCCAACGCTAACATTCTCTTGGGAATAACTCCCGAACCCCTGGTCTGATCTCACCGAATTACGAACTTGACCTGAGGAATCACATTCTCTGTCGAATAAAACAAAAATATTAAAAATCGATTGAGATTTGCTCAAGTTATCGTGTCTCCAAAATATGGAATTGTTACATACATTTTCAGTATTTAAAGTTTTTTTGTGAACATTTCTCATAATTTCGATCATAGTATACTTTTTGCTACAGAACGATTTAACGGCGTAAGACCCTAGACTTTCAGTCAAGGGAATTATTTCGTCATAATAAATGCGTTATTCTTTTCTGATTTCACAACTTTTGTAAGCAGACATAAAGACTTGCGCCACACCTCCACTGGAAGTGTTTTTTGTGCTTAATTATCCCTCCCAATTCAAGAAGTGGCTATATCCACTGTGCACCGACCCTCCAAAATCCACCTTTTTGGACACTTGTTCGACCGAACTACTCGACCGACTTTGCGATTGCATATTAAAATTAAGACTAAACTTCCACACAATATCGAGGAATGTTATGCAATTTTATTGAGCTTAAGTATTATATTACATTGGAAATCGCCGAAACGACAATTTTGAAAAACCCTCCCGAAGCGGCAGACCGACTTGAGGCCGCGGCCGTAAATAGAAGCATTCGACCCAATTCTTTTTGTCGAATATTCTTGGTCCGTCGATTATCTCTCAAATAGAAAACGAATGAACAAAATGTAATATGTTAACCAGTACACTACACCTCTAGGTAATTCATTCATTATCATCTTCATTTGATTAAATCTAGGCAAGGTCGTGTGATGCTCAAACGCCTGGAGTTTTCGACTTACGAACGATCGTAGGTCAGGCTCTTCCTTAAAACTAATATTCAACGCACTTCTACTGTTTTCGATGAATGGGACTGAATAATTCTTGATGAAAGTTGTTTTCACTGTCGCTGGTGAGACATAATTCGCTGAATTCAGCTAGAAAAAATAGAATTCTTTGTAACAAAAGTAAAGTTTGTCTTTACGCAGAATGAACGCTCGCATTTCATTAACTTCGACTCAGCGCAAAACATCGTTAAACGGTATTTACATCTACTTGTGCATTGTGTATGTATATTGTTAAGTTGACTCTACAGTAACGGATTCATAAGATTGTGCAACATTCCATTTCACTGGTAAAATTTACTCCTGAAATAAAAAGTTGCACAATCTTATGATTCCGCTTTTGTAAATTGAAGAGATTTTTCCATGTCCCTCAAGGCGTACGAATTTAATCGTCGTTTTTTTTGCACAAAAGCTTTGGAATATTCATTCACGAAAAAGCCATGAGTGCGACGATGTGAAATGCATACGTCTACTAAAGATGCGATCTACGCCATGTTGGAATAGAGAGTGTTCCTAGAATGTTCATGAATTACTGTCATTGCATTTAACCATTCCTAATTTAAATTTCTCAAAATTTCATTGTTACGAACAAAAAAATTCTCAGAAGTCTAAACTGCTAACGTAGATATACGAATGGTTAGATGCAATGACTGTATTATTTCGGAACTTAGTGAAAGCTAAAAATGCATTACCCACTATCACGACGAGTTTTCAAAATGTGCAGTGACTTTGCATTACTTACGAAAACGTTATAAATGTGCTACGAATAAGAAACGAGCAACAATGGACTGTGGTTGTTCTACAAATAAATCATGGGCGCGCGGTCGCGATGCGCCCGTGACGCAAGTCCCCATACGAACAAAAAATTCAGAAAATTTTTTTTCGTAGACTTCGGAAGTTTTGACTTTTTTACCTTGTGTCGTACCCTCCTGAGACAAAGTTTTTCGGATTCTACGTAAACTTTTGATTGAAATCGACAATTTACTCATTAAAATCGGACCAGTGGATCCGAAGATGTGACCTTAGAAAATCGTCTTTTTCCATACTAAATATGCTACTTCATAGATGCCAAAGATAATGGAAATCCTACGTTAGTTCCTTAGTTAGTTAGTTCCAGAGCCATTTGTATGAAAACCGACTTTTTTGGCTCGTGCTCGTGCTTGAAATTTTGCAGGGACCTTCGGGTGGGCATTCTACGCCATACGAGATTTTAAGAAAGGGGGGGGGGAGGTACCGGACTCCTTTGGGCGCCAGCGCTCATGGAAGCTCCCATACAAATCCCATATAAAAGCAGATTTTGTATGTGTTTGTGTGCTGAAGCCGCTGTGAAGGTTACTTCTCCAAACTTAACTGAAATCACACACACACAAATTCAACACAACAATAATATAAGTAGCAATTAGTCATCGATCCTTAACTCCTAAGTCTAAGCCATTTTCTTTCATTAGTTTAATTATAAATTAGAACATAACCAAAGACCCGTACGTATCAGAATAAATGTGACAAACAGAATAGATGTGGCAAAGTGACTCGAACGTACCTAAATATACAAATAAGCAAACAATCCGACGTATTCTGTTCTTTTATAACTGTAAGAATTTCAAAGATACATAGAAATTACCCAAAGTAATGTCAAAGGCCCTACCGAAGTACGTCTCAGACCATTCATATCTAGAAAAGCTTATATCCAAGGACTAAGTCGTTTTTCCCTAAAACCCAGAAACACGTGTTATCTAACATTTTATTGTCTACAACTTTGTCCTTGGAAGCAACTTTCTACCTCTCATAGTTCTGGAGATCTGGGTCATCCTGCCCAATTATGGAAGTGGCCATATACCAGGATTGGACCATATTTCCCCAAAAACCTGAAACACGTGTTCGCTTAAATTTAATTCTCTACAACTTCGCCTTTGGAACCAACTTTCTAACTCTCATAGTTCAGGAGATCTGGGTCATCCTGCCCAATTATGGAAGTGGCCATATACCAGGATTACGCCATATTTCCCCAAAACCCTGAAACACGTGTTCACTTTAATTCAATTCTCTACAACTTCTCCTTTGGAACCATATTTCTAACTCTCATAGTTCTGGAGATTCGGGTCATCCTGCCTAATCATGGAAGTGGCCAAATACCAGAATTGGGACATGTTTCCCCAAAACCCTGAAACACGTGTTCACTTAAATATAATTCTCAAAACTTTACCTTTGGAACCAACTTTCTAACTCTCACAGTTCTGGAGATCCGGGTCATCCTGCTCAATTATGGAAGTAGCCATATCCCAGGATTGGGCCATATTTCCCCAAAACCCTGAAACACGTGTTCGCTTAAATTTAATTCTCTACACCTTTGCCTTTGACAGTAAATCTCCATATTGTATAGTTAAGGAAATATAGACGAAAAACTGTTTTCGTACATGGCCAAGAATCTCAATTTTGTCCATTCCATTGGTCCCAGTGCCCAGACCCCTGTAACGATTCCCACAAAAAATTTTTCCCAGTTTTGTGACACCAAAATGAGGAATTTCCGTGCTATACTTGCTGAGATATTTGCGAAAAAGCTTCACCGACCTTCGAAAAACCATGTTTTTGGTCACTTCCTCGACCATATCTCCGGAACCACTTCATCGATTTTGCTCATCTTCGAATTTGAATCATGGGAGGCATGTGTCTTTCAGGGTGTCGTTTGGAAAAAAGTGGAGACGGGCGGACGGACATTTTTTTTATTGCTGATTCGTCATCTCTAAACGATAATAGATGCATCCCCCTACCCCCTCCCACCCCGATCTACCCCATGTTACTATAAAATTGTTTGTAGTAAACGTATAGGACCTTTGTAATTCGTACGGGTCCAAAAAAATCAAATTCCTTAAAAGAATTCATTCACTGGAATTGTATTTTATTTTTTATTTTAAATTGTTAGTTCTGATGTCTCTTTTTTATATATATTTTTGTAAATGTTGTAAAAATTAAATTAACAAATGCAAATAATAAAAATAATTTTTTATCTGAAATTGTTGTTTTGCTTGGTCGGTAAAATTACGACCGTTGATAAGTCAGCTAAACAAACAGACAGAAAGGGACGAATAACAAGGATAAACCTGATTTCGGCGTATCACGATTCGTCTGCACACCTACGCCCAGCTAGGACTCTCTCAACACAGTAGAACGAGCCATTATTCCAAACGTATGAACTTAAATATACTTTTTCGTCAACGTTCAAGTTTGTCTTTTATTTAAACTGTCAGATTTCTCACTTCTTGCTTGGATCTCTCACACTCAACATTTTGAAGTGCTGAATTGTAAATTTATAATGGATATGCGTGGCGTATCACACCGAGGCTTCATAATATGTGTAGTTGTAAATTTGGTACCGCAACGAATCGTACACAGAAGAATGACAAATATGACGTTACCCCATATTCGATGAATTCTGTGTAGAAATATCTGAGTCTGACTTTGGACGGAGATGTAATTAGCACCAGAAGAAATTCTAATGGTACAATGCTTGCTACCGTTAGGCGTGGTTCGGAATTCACGTTAAGCATGTGGTCCGAAAAAAAAATGCCTTCCAGTAAAACACAACAACAAAAATCTTAAAAGGTGAAGTGTGACGCAGTCCAAAAGTCCGCATCCAAAATAATGACATCGCTTGAGGTGACGCTATCGCTGAGAATACGCAGAAGTTTGTTTGAATGGAATCTTGTGTTCAAAATTTTAATTTCCTGAAAAAATTACAGCTCTTTTTTTCAAACAAAATTACGTTGTGTTAAAAAAATTGCGTCACAAATGCCGGACCCACCAGCGGAATAATTTTTTGGGTTTGTGGACGTCGGGTAAGTGGTTGGGTACTGGGACCAACGGAATGGACGAAATTTAGTTTCTAACTTTGACCACATTTTCGTTTATCACGATTTTGCAAAACAGAACCTTTTTTTATGCTTCTCGATAGGAGTTGAATCCTTTTTTTTCGATTATATGTAATAGTAACTGTTAAAAACCTGTTCACAGCATCGTGTCTGTCTTTCGATGACAGAAGTTAGAGGCTCAATGCTAGAGGCTGAAATTTTTGATTTTTTAGACAAGTGGCAAAACCTGTATTGAAGACAGTCTTCACAGCTATGTAGGCTGCCTAAAATTTTTTCTTGTATTCATTGTTATCAATTAACATACTTTTAGACCTTTAACACACACCTAAATTTCGGATCGACTCTATTTCAAAGAAAATCTCTGTCAGCTACCCGGATTTCCAAAATGTTTTCCAACTTTGGTTTCAATTGTCAATTTATTTGAAGTACACCGAATTAGAGATGAGCGGGTCGACCATTTTTCGAAACCCGACCCGGACCGAACCCGACCCGATTAAATTTTTCGAAACCTGAAACCCGAATTGTTTCAAAACCCGACCCGGACCGAACCCGACCCGATAAAATTTTTCGAAACCCGAACTGTTTCAAAAGCCGACCCGGACCGAACCAGACACTCAATTCTTTCGAAACTCACAAACCAAATTACTTCGTAACAAAAATTATTTCGGGTTCGGGTTCGCGTCGAGTTTTTCGAAGTTTCGGGCAACCCGCTCATCTCTACACCGAATACAGAATGTCGAAAGTAGATAAAACTACAAAGCGTGCGAGGTTGGGTCAGAAGCGATAATCAATGACCTGATATAATAATTTTGTAATGAATGAAGATAAATTCTTGAGTCATTTTCTTTAAAAGCAAGCTGCAGACCAATTGAGACGTGGGGGTCTTTTCTCCAATTTTCATTTGTATTCCCACTACCATGTAACGCGGCTCCCTCTTCTAATACGCGAAACGTCAAACCGACCAGAACATAGCCTTACTCTCGCGCGTTGAGTAGTCTCTCTAGTGCTTTAATGATGCGCTTCCACAAGCTCCTAAATCAATTTACTCAGCTTCTGTCAAGGTGTTGAATTAGTTTTGTGTTGAGATAACCGAATGTGGCATAACAGGTCAATGCTAGAAACTTTTAGTTTCTAGCTTTGACCACCACTTTTCCTTGTCCAACTCGAGTAAAAAGCATTTTCGATTGCTCATAATAAGATTTATAGATTCAACACCAGCCCTGCAGAAAAACAACTTATGCGCTTAATTGGACAAAACTTTAAACAGTTATTTGAATTCAAAGTAGCAAATCGGTCAAAGTTAGAGACTTTTACGGTATGTCATATGGAGATTTACTGTCGAAAACAAAATTTTAGAGACCACGTGTTTCAGTGACTCAGGGGAAAAGGGCCTAATGCTAGAATCTATCCACTTCTGTAATTTCTATACAGCTTCTGGGGAATCACGCTCGAAAGATTTCCTATTGCAGAAAATTTCAGTTGCAATTCAAAGAGGCAATGCAGCATGCATCTTGGCAACATTAGGGAAAAGTAGAGTAGATGAATTTTATTTATTGTAATTTGTTGTTGAAAAGATCGTTTTTCTACTGGCTGCGCCATTGTGAGTAGCCTTTTTTTCGCTTAATAAATTACATTGATTGAATTCTCGTATCAACGTATCAGTAAACTCAATCCAAATAAAGTAAAGTATATTTCATCATCTAATCAATCATATTCACCTGCAACTACATTTAAATTAAAATTTCATTTTCTTTCTTGCTTCTTGGTCTGACGTACGATATTTAAAACATTCATAATAACGAAATGAGCTGCAAAGGTCGCATTTACTTCCTGGTGAGTACTACAAAGTCCTATAATTTACGATTCGGTTATTCACTTAAGTGATTAGTTGCTTGAGCTCACTAGCTTTAGAATTTTGCTTTGTCCAAATTGTTTTTCTGTATCGTATATTATCCTATGACGCGCAGGGCTATTGAGGTGAAAGTGCCTTACACTCCTGCAAAATGTTTTACTGAAGTCGGCCTTACCCGATGGCACCTCCAGTCTCAATATATGTCACATAAACCCTGATGGGCTAAAATCCAAGATATATGAATTTCGCAAAACAGTACAAGGGGTCAACCTTCACTGCATTGCAGTCTCAGAGACGCATTTCAAGAGTTATATTTCAAGTAAGATATCATAGCCGGCTTACCCCAAGAGTCGATTCTTGGTCCTCTCCTCTTTTCCATGTTCATAAACGACTTGCCACACGTCGTGAAGGACTCGAATGAAACATCGACAAACTATATTCGGGCCTTAGGGCTATCTCCGTATGGGCTCAGGCGATTAAAATCTCTAAAGCTAATTGGGCATCGAACATACCTAAGCTGGTGTTTAATGGAACTGTTATTGACTATGCGATTAGTGTTAGGGACCTTGGGGTGCTAATTGACCGCGAGCTAAACTGGCTAACTTCATTTACTGTTCACAGGTACTAGGGGATTTACAGTCAACGGCAAGGAATATCCTCGAGAAGCCCTTTAATGCATGTGTACGATTTGTGTGTGGGCTCGGTAGATACGAGTCTGTCTCGGCTCATACTTCTGTCATTTTTGGCTGTGACTCGTTTTTTAAATATTTATCATGTGTAACGTTGCACGGTCTGCTCCTGAGCAAAGAGCCGAGCACCTGTTTGATGGACTGACGCAAACTTTAAATCTAAGGACATTCAATGTAGTTGTTCCAAGATTGACTGAACATTCCCGTGAAGTAACGCCAAAGTCAAATCGCAAAAAAAAATCGCCAAAGTGTGAAGAAACGTCAAATTAATTTTTTTCAGCTCTTGGCGTTTCTTCACACTTTGTCGATTTTTCTTGGCGTTTCTTCACATTTTGGCGATTTTTTCTGATGATTTAACAAATAATTACAAAATGGTAAATCACCAGAAAAAATCGCCAAAGTGTGAAGAAACGCCAAAAAAATCGCCAGGGTGTGAAGAAACGCCAAAAGTTAAAAAAAA
>CM055404.1:76352887-76381151 GCA_029228625.1 Pseudolycoriella hygida
TTGGTTTCTTCGGGAAAGTTATAGAGTATGGTCAGGAGAATTTTTTGGGATCTTAAGAAAATGGCTGCCAGCAGTCAAACCGACGCCATCTTGAATTTTCACAAGCAATAAATTAGGTTTTTTTTGGTTTTCGAATTTTAGCTTCGGAATGACAATACTTAGAGAATTGGTTTCTTTGGGAAAGTTATAGAGTTTGGTCAGGAGAATTTTTTGGGATCTTAAGAAAATGGCTGCCAGTAGTCAAACCGGCGCCATCTTGAATTTTCCCAAGCAATAAATTAGGTTTTTTTTTGGTTTTCGAATTTTAGCTTCGGAATGGCAATACTTAGAGAGTTGGTTTCTTCGGGAAAGTTATAGAGTTTGATCAGGAGATTTTTTTGGGATTTTCAGAAATCTGCCAAAGTGACGCCATCTTGGATTTTTGTAAGGTGTAAATTATGCTTCTTTGGGTTTTCGATTTTTAGTTCCGGAATGATAACACTCAGAGAGTTTGTTTCTTCTACAAAGTTATAGAGTTTCATCAGGAGAATTTTTTGGTATCATTAGAAAATGGCTGCCAGCTGTCAAAGTGACGCCATCTTGAATTTTTTGCTATCTTCTGAATTAGAATAGCTAGACGGTTGGTTTCTTCGGGAAAGTTATAGAGATTGGTGAGGAGAATTTTTTTGATGAATAGAAAGTAGGTTTGCCGAGGCGCGGAAGTTGGTCAAAATTAGGCGAAAGTTTTCGCCAAAAAATTTTTTTTGTCGGAATCGATAGATATTGACTTGCGCATCATTTTGATGAATGGAAAGTGGGGTCGCCGAGGCGCGGAAGTTGGTCAAAATCGGGGCGAAAGTTTTCGCCATAAAATTTTTTTCGTCGGAATCGATAGGTATTGACTTGGGCATCATTTTAATGAATAGAAAGTGCGGTCGCCGAGGCGCGGAAGTTGGTCAAAATCGAGGCGAAAGTTTTCGCCAAAAAAAATTTTTCGTCGGAATCGATAGATAGGAGAAAAATTTTTTTAGAGAAAAAACTTTTTAGTATAAAATTTTTTTTGGAGAAAATTTTTTTTGGAGAAATTTTTTTTCTAAGAACATTTTCTTTTTTGAGAAATTTTTTTTCAAAAAATAGAAATTTTTTCAGCAACTGAAAACTTCCAAAACGACTGATATCACAACAAAAACCTTTTTAAAGGTAGAGTGTGACGCAGTCCGTATAATATATAATGATATCGCTTGAGGTGACGCTATCGCAGATAATACGCAGAATTTCGTTTGAATGGAACCTTGTGTTAAAAGTTTTGATTTCCTGAAAAAATTAGAGCGCTTTCTTTGAAACAAAATTACGTTTTGTTAAAAAAAATTGCGTCACAAATGCCGGACCCAACGACGAAATAATTTTTCTGTATTTTCAGTTTTTGCGCTGCAAAAATTTGACTTTTGTTTCTTATTGCGTAGATTTTTTTGAGTAAATTTAAATTTTTGCGTGTAAAAACTGAAAGTATTGAAAAATTATTCCGCTGGTGGGTCCGGCATTTGTGACGCAATTTTTTTTAACAAAACGTAATTTTGTTTCAAAGAAACCGCTCTAATTGTTTTCAGGAAATCAAAACAAGGTTCCATTCAAACGAAATTCTGCGTATTATCTGCGATAGCGTCACCTCAAGCGATATCATTAATTTTGGAAGCGGACTTACGGACTGCGTCACACTCTACCTTTAAAAAGGTTTTTGTTGTGATCAAATATTAGCAATAATTAATGAAGAAATTTAATTTCGAAGAAAAAGAAAATATATAAAAAGAGAATAGATAATTGTGAGGTTTGCAATTTTGGTGCGAAGCAAATATTCCAAATAATAATAAAGATAACATAGTAGTAATCATTTCGCTGCGCCGGAATTAGTTTACAATAAACTGCATTATTTCTTTGTTTTGTTGGGGTTATCAGGGGAAATACTATTATCACGAGACCGCGGTCTTTCACCGTCTTCCTTCACACGTATACGACATCCGTTTTTTCTGAGCCAAACTGAGTGACCTTTGTTTTCTTTAATTGCTTTACGACCTTCTGCTAGCAATTTGCCGAAATACGGAGTGACGTGGTTGTTTATGAAAACAGGTGAGTCGTCTTTATCCGTATTTGTTTTGATGACATCCTTCAAACTCAGTGTTTTGTTTAACTTAGCCTTTAATATTTCGTGTTTGGCAGAGAAGTACTTTAATTTAACAATGAATATGTGCGTGTTGGGATTGTGGTTTTTCACCCGGTAACAACCAAAAATATCGGCTTTAGTCAGCTCGCAACCGACAGTCGAAAATAATTTGAGAGCTATGGACACAAGATCTTCACCGTCGGACGCTACGGTTACGCGATATGACTTCTTGTTTAGCGAGTTCCGCACAAAGTCGGCTTAGCTTTGGAAAATATTCGGAGTCGCTCAATATTTTAAAATTTTATTTTATTGCCAAATTAATTTCGGTATCCATTCGAAACCATCATCAGTGGCTGAAAAACCTGAAAAATGCAACTGAAATGGTAAAAAAACTTCGGAAAATTAGACTACCAATTAATTACGTGTTTCTATATATCATATCATTTATTGTAAATATTCTCTTAATTTCTAAGATACAAAAAAAAGAGAAAATACAGGAAAAAAAACAGCAATTGGAAAATCAATAAGGCCCCATTATGCGAACAATTCAAATGGGCAAAAAATATCAGAAAATCACATTAGCAAAATCAGTTGATAAATCAAAAATTTGAAGGAAACATAAAAGAAAAATTCATTTAAATTGTGGATGAAAAAAAAAGAAAAAAAAGTCGCTTCTCAAAACAAAAAATAAAAAAAAGCAGTCGATCAATGGAGAAAAAAAACTTCCATGGAGATCAGTACAACGGCACCTGAGGGATCGCATCATGTAGCATTCAAAATTTCAAAATTATAACACAGAAGTTTCCACAAGAATCGACTATTTTAAAGCGTCACTTTTTCAGTAGATAACTTTTCAACAAGTGACAAAATTGGGCTTGCGTGTGTGATGTCCGAACATTCAAGGGCAGAGAGTTAAAAAATTTAGATCCAGCAACACTGACTCTTCGCAGTCCAACACGGGTACGCGAGTAGGGGACGTACAGATGCTTCACATTCCTAGTGGGACAGTTATGGGTTGGTCTTCTGAAGTTTAAAGTATGGTGACATAAGCCTCTCATTTACATAAACACAAATTTGCATACCGCGTATTCATGCATTTCTTTGACAGTCAACAATTTTGGATAATGATCTGAAAAAAGCTTCTCACCAGGGTACCTATAATGTAACCTGTGAGTAGCCCTCAAGGCGATTCTCTGCTTCCTTTCGAGATTCTCAATCAACCTCCTACTCGCACCTCCCCACACCCCTATGCAATAGGAAAGGCGAGAGTGAATCAAAGAAAAGTACAGAGACTCTAAGATCTTTACAAGGAGCACATAACGCAGTCTTTTAAGGATGCCAATTTGTCCAGAAATTTTTGAACAAAGCTGGGTAATATGAAAGTTCCAACTCACATTCTTGTCGAGAGTAACCCCCAGATACTTCACCGAGTCTACTGGCTTGATCTCTACTCCTCTAGCTTCTATTCTCGGGGAACTATCAATCCTTACACGAGGGGATCTGAAATGGAAGACGTTGCACTTTTTCAGATTCAACATAAGCCTATTAGCGTCAAAATAATCAGTCAGCAACATCAGATCACCACTAATAACACTTACATGGTTTGCAAAGCAAATCGATGCAGAAAATATGCTCGAATCATTCGCAAACAAGTAGGGTTTTGATTTCAATGGCAAGAGGTGCAAGTCGTTAACAAAAATCAAAAAAAGAAGTGGTCCCAGGACGCTTCCTTGTGGAACTTATAGGGATACTCTCACCCAAGGGCTCTCATGTCCATTCAACGATGACACGCTGGTATCTATTCTCAAGATAGCTGGTAATAAGAGACAGTGCCACACCCCTAATGCCAGCAACGGACATTTTTTCCAGTAAGAGCTTATGGTTGACCGTGTCGAATGCCTTCGACAAGTCCAAAAAAAGCCCTGTCACAATTTTACCTTTATCAATATGGAAGGATATAAAGTCAATCAGTTCAGTCAAAGCAATATGGGTTCCACTCCGGGATCTAAAACCGTATTGTTTACTATAAAAATAATTTACCGAATCAAGGAAGGCCAGAATATTCGCATAAATCAGTTTCTCAAATATCTTATTAATGACTGGCAAGACGGAAATGGGCCTGTAATTGGAGACATCAGATGCATTACCCGATTTAAAGACAGGCGTAACATTAGCTCTTTTTAAGGAGTCAGGATAAATACCTGTGCCCACACAAAGGTTGTAAATCTCAGCTAAGATAGGTGAAATCACCGAAGAGCAACATTTAACTGATGCCACTGATAACCTGTCATATCCGGAGGACTTGTTACCATTCAGGGACTGTATCCATTCAGCAATATCATGTTGAGATACACCTTCCATAAAGATAGTCTTACTGTTACTCCTCAAGGTCCCAAATCTATACACGTCTTTACTGCTATCACCAGTCGGAAAATTCAAAGCTAATTTAGATCCTATCTTGGCAAAATAATTGTTAAACGACATTCACCTTTATGTTCACCTTTCATAGACTATGTTTATCACTCCGAATGAGCCTTTTAATAGCACGCCATACTAGCTTGGGATTTTCGCATTTGTTAAATAATTCAGCGTAATATTGCTCTTTATAGTGCACATTCCACGAAAGCTGCGTTCCCAGGCTTGAAATGCTCAGTAGTTACGAAAAGATATTCATAGAAAATGGTGCATCTGAAGGATTGATCCTTCATTTAGAGGTTAGTTACTCTTCTATGACTATCATTTTGTAACTACCGAGAATTTCACGCTTGGGAACGAACAAGTCCGTGGAATGTGCAATAGATAGTTTGCAACCGTGTAATTTCTATGTTAACCACGTCGAGTTGACCCTGCCACTTCCCTTCCTTTTACCAGCCTTCAACTTATTCCACAAGGTATTCCTCTTCTCTATGTGGTATAACAAGTGATCATTCATATATGGGCACCTTGCGTAGGAACGTTTAATGCGACACTTTTTCAACCTGGTAAACTCCGACAAGCAACCATTAAAGCACTCAAAGAAATAATTATAAAGTTCATTCACATCATTCGTACGCGGAGCTCATAAAGCATGCGATGGAGTTTCTCATTAACCCTATCGTAATCAATTAAAGACTTTTCAATCAAGACATATTTCTCCATTTTACACGGAAAACGAACGTGGGAAATTACAGGGTTATGGTCACTAAACTCATTGCCAATAGTTGAGTTGTGAATATGAATGTCATCTGAACACCTAAATATCGCATGGTCGATAAGAGATTTTGTCAATGGGCGCGTGACATAATTGTTAGAAAACACTAGGTTAGCGCCTAGCAGGATGTCAACATATTTATTCAAATTATGGTTGGCATTATAAGGTGAGTATTTCAAAATATCAAAATTCATGTCGCCTAGAAGTTGTCATTCCCATCAACCACTTTAGCCAAATGAGCCAAAAAGTTGGCCTCATTATGGCGATGAGGAGGACGATAGTAGGCGTGAATCATAAATTCATTATGCGCACAGTCTTCCAGGGAAATAGCCCCTGATATATAGAAAAAATCAGATGACAGGTTACAATTCAGAGAAAAGTTGAGAAGCTCATTCACGCACACAGCAAGGCCTCCTCCGAAACCTTCCCTACAGGAGAAGTAACCCCTGTAGCCATCAATTCCGTAGAGCCCTATGTCACCAGACTGAACCCAGCTCTCACTTATAATGATAGCACCAAATTGATGGCGAAACTTAGACAAGTAGTGTAAAAATAGGTAAAATCTGTTCAGAAAGCGCATACTGCGTAAGTTAACTTGCAAAATTCTCATGCCAGTAAAGTTGTTCAAAAAATTTACCGGAACATCATACACATCAACACCAACAAAATTGTCATTTGCAAAATTCCCGAGATTATACTTGTGAAACAGGGCAAAAGCCATTTTCGTAGTAATCAAATTAGATCAAAAGAAGAATGGACGATTGTTGTGAAGGAAACCACTAACCTTAGTCTCTACGAGGACTATCTATTTCGTTCAGTACGCTCAATTTTACGAAGTCCGTATCTTGGTTGACTACAATAACACGATCACCATCGTTCCTTTTCAAATAAATATTGCCATTACCGATCCACAATTACTTATATCCATTGACCGATTTTAACGTTTTTGCTAATCTGAAAAGATTTTTACGTTCTTTAGTTAAACACTCATTCAAGTAAATTTTTCTATCCAAATTATTGCCAAGCTCAAGGTCGACTGATGAAAAACCATTCGCCATGCGACATTTAACCAATAGCTCGTTCCACTTCACAGGATTTTTGAAATCAATAATGATATTTGGAATGAGTGATCGAGTTGAATCCAGGACGTTTTTTTTTAGATTTTCTGGTCGAGGCGGCCAACTGGCCTTGAAACACAGATCCTATTATAACGGGTCCCTTTCCGCTGGCTCGACACGGAAAGAAATGGTCCGTTAAATGGCGTCTTGGATAAGACTTACCATTATTCTATGAAGGGTTCACACAAAATGAAATGAAAAGACAACGTATTTCGCGGTCTCACAACAATCTAGTTTATTACACAAAAAATATTTGAATTTATTTAATGAGATTGGATTGATACTTATGATTAAATCTGAATTGTCATCTGGCCTCGCAGATTATAATTCGAGATTTTTATGGTGTTCCAACACACGGTTGAAATACCATCTGATTTTTATCTTAAAACTAATATTGCGCAATATCTTTATTTTGTAAAGAAACGAACCGTTGGAGCTCTGCTGCAAATGACCCAATGTGTCCAAATTCCACAATGGAGACGACGAAACGACGCCAAAAGAAGTTAGCACTGAATTCGATAATATTAACACTTTTATATTTTTTTCTTTAGGGGATATTGTCCTTTGCGGACAACATCGGGACAGGTACGACGACCTTTTGGGTTCACTTTCACTTTCTTTTATTCCAATTATGTCCTTACCTCTAACTGGACAGAGAATTGGATTTTGATATGCTTATGATTTTTAATGTATTTTATTCACCCGATACGGACGCGTTATTTAATTTGCTTAACAAGCGATGCAATACACTACGGGTACAATTATGTTTAATGTATGATATAATTGATGATAGAAATTATTAATAGATAATAAAGATAAATAAGATTAGCTTTTAATCACTCGCGTTACCAAAATTAGGTGTGTGCGTGACGAATGTAAGAGATGAACTGGCTATTGAATCCCCGACTCTTCGAACATACTTCTATATATTTAATTTCAAAATGGCGCGAAATATTTGTTCGAAGTTCTCGAAGGAACTTAACGATTGATTTCGTAATAAATTACAGCGTGGTCCTTACAAACTAAACTTATGTTCTAAAATTACAATTATCATATTTATTTCCAACAACAATTCTGCTGGTGTGAGACGCGTTTATTATTCAGTTGAGGCAGATGAAAGATAATAATGTGGGATTTTCTTATACGACGGGCACCCTAAAAGTTTTGGGAATCGGCTATATCGGCTCGTGTAAACTTTTCGCCAATTTACACAAAAATTAAATTGGTCTTTCCTGATTTAAAAATGATGATCAAAATGAAAATCGATCGTAGCAGTCGAAAGATACAACAATTCCAAAAAGTCATTGCAGAGAAAAAATGGATTTATCACGTGAAAATTTTAGAGCCATGATTTTCTACGACTTTAAGTCTGGCTTGACTCCCAAGTTGTGTATTGATCGTTTGCAAAAAGCATTTGGAGATGAGGCCTCATCCAAGACCACTGTTTATCGGTGGTTCGCTGAGTTTGAATCGGGACGCACTTACCTCAGTGACGACTTTCGTGAAGGTCGACCTTCCACAGCCATCACCGATGGAAACATTGACCATGTCCGGAACATGATTGAAGCCGATCGACATGTGACCTATGCTGAGATAGCTGCATCCCTTGGGATCGGGAAAAGTCAAATACAAACAATTTTACACGAACATTTACGCACACGGAAGCTTTGTTCTGGGTGGATCCCTCACAAATTGACAGACGACCAAAAGGAGGCTCGTGTGAAATGGTGCCGATATTCTCTCAAAAAATTCGACAATGGGGCTTCTGATTCGGTATATAGCATCGTAACAGGTGACGAAAGTTGGATTTACAGCTATGATCCCCAAACAAAACAGCAATCAACCGTTTGGGTGTTTCAAAATGAAGATTTACCAACAAAGGTAGTTCGCGCTTGAAGCGTCGCCAAGAAAATGGTCGCTACTTTCTTCAGGAAATTTTGTCATGTGGCTACTGTACCACTTGAGGATCGTAAAACAATCAATTCAGAGTGGTATACTACGATTTGTTTGCCAAAAGTATTTGAAGAACTACGTGGAAAGAGTCGAAATCGCAAGATCGTCCTCCACCATGATAATGCAAGCTCCCACACAAGTGCTCTGACCACGACGTTCTTGAAAAAGGAAAAAATCAATTTGATGCTGCATCCACCCTACAGTCCCGACTTGGCACCGTGCGACTTTTATTTGTTTCCGAGTGTCAAGAATAAGTTGCGTGGGAAGCGATTTTTATCTGCGGAAGCTGTTGTCGAGGCATATGAACAAGAAGTGGCCCAAATCCCAACTTCCGAATGGACTCGATGTTTCGAAAACTGGTTTTTAAGAATGAAAGTGTATAGATTGTAATGGTGTTTATTTTGAGAAGCAATAAAATCGTTTTATAGCCGATTCCCGAAACTTTTAGGGTGCCCCTCGTATCCGACATTTCGGTATCAGAAAACCCCTGCCTTTCTTTTCTGACTACGTTATAATGTTTCGCTTAGTTTATGACAATTTTATAAATAATTTGACTACGGAATACGTTCTTTTCTTACTTTTAATCATATTATCTTGGAACGAAGCCGCGTCCGCGGATTCCTTACACTATGATCCTTTGTTCCTTCCCCGTTACTATTCTATCATTCCACCTAGTCATGTATTCTGTCCTAGTTAGATTCCCACATTAAATGTTCCCATTTAAGAACGCATAGTTGTAACCGGTACGCCGAATAAGCCTCGTCGTCTCAGCACACGTACTACGATAAATCTGCTAGCCTCCGGCACAAGCCGTACACGCCAGATGAATATCGCTGTTTGGGCGATATCTTCAAGCCTCCGACTTAACTATGCTTATTCTAAACGAGCCCGTAAATGCAGTGTATCACACACAACTGAAATACCTTTTTCTAGGGCATTTGTGTGAGCAACCATTAATCTGTTTGTTGGACCACAACCACGCCTATATATTGTAGCTGCATATATAGGATTTCATCTGGTGTTCATTATATCTCCGCCTTAAGATAGACTCAGATATCTGTACACAGAATTCATCGTGTATGGGTAACGTCATACATGTCGTTCTTCTGTGTACGGTTCGTTGTGGACACCAAACACCACAACTACTCATTTTTAGAAGCTTGGGTGTGCTTAGGAACGTTACTTTCATGCTAAAAATTGAAGAAAAATTCTATACAGAATTTTATCCTCACCGGGCTTGAACCCGGGTATTCTTGGTGGAAAGTCAGTACGTTACCACTGAGCTAACCCGTTCAATCCAGGACGTTACGACGCAGGGAAATTATGTCTGATGCATCAATATCGACTTTGACTTTACGACCAATTCTGATTATTACATCAGATATATCTTCGTCATTGCATACCACATTTGTTAGTTCAAGCGAACTAGATAACTCATCCTGCTCACATACATCGAGTTTCGCCAAAATTCTATTGTTACTAGCAGCATTCAGCTTGATATTACCTTCAAGCGATTTAATTCTATCGAATAACTCAGAGATTTTAGAGTTCAGCAAAACAAGATTGTCTCTTAACAATGCATCAACTTTCTTTATTTCACTATGAAAATCATTGTCACTGGATGCAACAGGAAGTGAAACTGCACAATTTCCACAATAACTTTTATCACTTCTGTGTCCATGTAATATAGAAGGACTTAGTATTCTCTTCTTTTTTGTTATTGAAACAATCAACAACTACTTTTTTGTCATTAAAACAATCACCACATGACCATTTAAGAACACCAATTTCAATGTCAATGAGGTTACTTTTTTTGATCTTGCCACAAACTGCATGAAAGCTTCTTTTACAGACTGCACACAAAACTCCAGGTTTTGATTTCGTTATGTTCGCATAATATCATCATCATCATCGAAACCCTACTCCGCGTGGGAGCATAGGGCGTCCACAAATCGTCGCCATCGTACTCGGTTCCGGGCGAGAAGTTTGACCTCCTTCCATTTTTTGTCAGCTCCTCTCGCTTCATCGACGACGGTTCTTCTCCACGTTATCTTTGGTCGGCCACGTTTTCGGGTTCCCTGTGGATTCCATTCTAACGCAGTTCTTGGAATATCATCAACAGGTCGCCTTAATGTATGTCCGATCCAATTCCACTTTCGACGCTTGATTGTGACCTTCATTTTTTCACCACCGGTTTGTTTCCACAGCTCTTCATTGCTTATCGTTTTTGGCCAGTAAATTCTCAGAATGCGCCTGAGGCATCTGTTGACGAAGACTTGGATTTGGTTTTCGATGGTCGAAGTCATTTTCCAAGTTTCACAACCATACAGCAATACTGAGATGCAGTTCGACTTGAATAATCGTCTTTTCAGGTTTCTTGTCAGCTGCGTTGAATTCCAAATGTTGTTTAGCGAAATGAAGGCTTGGCGCGCTTTCTGTATGCGGCTTCTTACGTCAATGTCGGCACCTCCATCCTTTGCCAAGATACTTCCTAGATAGCAGAAGCTCTCCGTTTCTTCTATTTTTTCACCAGCGATTGTCAGCATGCAAGGCGTTGTTGTGTTGATGCGCACCAGTTTTGTCTTAGCTACGTTTACCTCAAGTCCAACTTGTCCGGCATACTTGACGAGTCGGCGTAACGATTCTTGCATGTCGCTTGCTTTCTGTGCCATGAGGGCTAAATCATCGGCGAAATCAATATCCTCCAACCGTTCTGTCAGCGTCCACTGAATACCTCTGCCACCAGCATTCACTTTCCGCATCACCCAGTCCAGGACTATGATGAATAGAAGAGGCGACAACACACATCCTTGTTTGACACCAGATTCAACAATAAATCGCCGACCCAGCTTGCCACGATGTACCACACGACATTTTCCTTGATGGTAAAGTCCTTTAATCAAGTTCAGGAGCTTTACGGGGATGCCGTAACTTGACAAGATTTTCCACATCACTTCTCGGTCCAAACTGTCGAATGCCTGCTTGAAATCGATGAAAAGCAAGTACAGCGGGGTGTTGAATTCCACTGACTGTTCTATGATAATTCGCAAGGTGTTGATGTTGTCCACACATGATCGATGAGGTCTAAAACCAGCTTGCTGCTTGCGAAGAATTGGTTCTAGGACCTTTGATATTCGGTCGTGGATAATGATGCTAATAATCTTGTTTATCGTGTTAAGAAGTGTGATGCCACGCCAATTGCCACAAATTGTAAGATCGCCTTTCTTTGCCACTTTTACAATCAAAGCGTCGATAAACTCATCTGGAACGTTTCCTGATTCCCACACTTCACAGACTATTGGGTGGATTAGCTCGTTTATTAACTCCACATCAGCTTTCAGCATTTCGGCAGCAATGTTGTCAGCACCAGGTGCTTTTCCGTTCTTTAGCTGCTTGATCGCATTCTTGACATCCAGTGATCCATCGCATAATATAACAAACATTTACCAATAGCTGCCATTCGTTGTATCAACTTCCGATATTCACATTGCACGTTCAAGTTCAAGTTCACATCAATTCATTAAGGTCAAATTAAATGAACAATTCTCGAAAGTATGACCAATTGATTCAAAGCCACGTTTAAATACTTTTGAGAAGTATCACACAATTTATAAGTTCAGAGTCATAACATAAACAGCAATAATTAAGAAGATTGCAATAATGAGTTTAAATTCCACACTGTACCACGAGATATTAAAAAACTTAACTCACAAAAAAACTGAATCAGCTGCAATGATAAAAATCATCCGACCTGCGTGACGACTAAAACTGAACTCAACTTATCTCACTGTTTACCAACATTCTCAAAGGCCTCGTCATAAAAGCTATACACAAAAGATGGAGCAAAATTAAGAAATTTACCACATTACCGAAAGACGAATTCATCATGGGTGTCACTATGGTGCTCGATGAATGCTGCTGCTAGCCCAGTTTTCGCTGATTTGGTGTTAGTTTGGAAGAAGATGTTATTAAGAAGCTTGGTTTCAAATTACCCTTCTATGTGCGATTTGTGGAAGACATTTTAACAGCCGTACCAGCAGACAAAGTGAATGAAATTAAAGAGGCGTTTAACAAATACAAAAAATATATACAATTCACCGTAGATGAAGAACAAAATCAACGGATATCGTTTTTAGAATTGTGGTGCATAAAAGATGGTCGTAGCATTAAGACCGATTGGTCCCACCAAAACACCTGGTCCGGAAGATATTTGAATTTCAAATCTCATTTGCCGGCCACTTACAAACGTAACACCGTCACATTGCTTACCGAATTTTTTTTTTTCATTATCTAAACCTGAATTTCATGGCAAAAATCTACATTTACTGAGAAGTACTCTAGCCAGAAGTTCATATCCTTCCGGTTTAGTTGAGAGCTTGATCCAAAAAACGCTAGAAAAGTTTACAGTCAACCGAGACGAAAAAATAGTAAAGGAAAAACTCCCCATAGTAAAAGGTTTATTCGAACGACATAGAACAGCATGTAAAAATGAATTCATGCTAGTCGGAAAAGGTGAACACCTTGAAGAGATTAGTATTTAGCCGTTTAAAAGATCCGACATCTAAATTATTAGGTACATGTCGCTGGCACCCCCACCATCTAGTGTCATATTATTTTATTACCAATTATTTGGGGCTGGTTTAGGTCTGAATAGGGCTGTTTAGGGCTGCCATAGTATTCGAGCCCTGAACGATTGAAGTGGTCGAACATGTCGTTTTAGCGTTTCTACACCAAATCGAACCATTTTTAGTTTCTCAATGAATACAACATTTGGGGCTTATTTAGGGCTGGCGAATAAGACCGGTCTCGAGTTTAGGGCTGGTCGAGGGACGAAGATATTCAATTTTTCTTGAAAAAAGCATGTCATTTTGCATGTTCTAGTGAAACTAAAAATGTATGTAAAAAGAGAATCTATAGGTTACAACTAGTTAAGTGCTGACGAATGAAAGCGGTTCTAGAGTTTAGGGCTGGTGTGGGGGCAAAGTAATTCAATTTTTCCTTCAAAAAGCATGTCGTTTTAGCTGTTTCAGCGATAGCAGAAGTTTTTTTTAGTTCAAAAAGTAATCGAAAATTTAGGGCTTGTTTAGGGCTGACGATTAAAACCGACCACGAGTTTAGGGCGCATCACGGACCCAAGATATTTGACTTGCACTTAAAAAAGCATGTCGTTTTAGCTGTTTCAGCGATGGTTGAAGTTTTTTTAGTTCAAAAAGTAATCTGATATTTAGGGCTAGCTTAAGACTGACTATTAAAATCGGTCTGTAGCTCAAGTTTATTATTATTAAAGCTCGCAGGCCTCTTAAATATGCACACCCTGTAACGATTTTCTAACCTCCACAAAAATATTAACTCCAACTAGTAAATTCACTGACAATATTTTATTTAAAAACACGACTTTATTTCCACTTAAAAGTAATTGCGCGCACCCCTTATGTTGGAGTGAATGAAACAATGCCACGTAACCAAACCGAAAACCAAATTCTTCCAAAGTTCCTGGTGATATTGTCTGCCAGTGGAACCATCAAAATAAAGATATTCCATTTCAACTGATTCACAATTATTTATCCAACACCAAATCCACGCAATTAGCTACATTTCGTTGTTCTTGTAAGTGATTTGTTCGGGACCAAAAACAAACAAACCCATTAATCTGGTTTGCGCGTCCACAAAATGAAAATCAATCAGGAACAAATTCACAACAACCAATCTGGCCGATGTCTCAAACACCAATCCCCCATATCAAAATCGCCGCAACGAATGACATTCTCGGTCTCTGTTGCAACACCATCTCTGTTCAATTAGTGGCTTCACCCATAATGTCTCCAAAATCTGCCACTCTTAGGTTAGTCCAAATCTAACTTAAGGCTAGGGTTATTCATTTTACAAAATTCGTTAAAAGCAGCAAAGCGGAGTTACATTGCACCCAATCCCCTTTTAGGAAAAAAGTCCAAGTAAACTTGGGGTTTTTTTCGTCAGCTGAGGGCTCGCCCCAAATGGAAATAGAGTCAATTACGGATCCGGTATAAAACGATTGTATTGAAATCAATTGAAAACTTCGGGCATGAAGTTAAGGCGCTAATACGCGTTTCGGGAACGAAAGGTAAACTTTGGGTTCTCATTTCTTCGCGTGTGGTAAACATCAACATAATTAACGGCAAATCTACGGATAACCTCCGTACTCAAAGCCCTCACTCGAAATAATGCCAAACACAATTCCCAACAACTCATCGCTAATGGTCCAAAAAACAAACGTAAGAACACATGCCGCGGCTACCCACCGTCAACAATCCTACGAAAAACACGAGATAAACTAAAGACAATTGTACACCTTGGGCAGACGGATAACCTCCAATCTCCTGACACAGGTACAAAATATCAATTATATGTCCCAAGGACTTTCTTGACGACTAACACTTTGTACGTCGGTGCTTCGGACTAAAATATACACCCACGAAAATATCTTCTTGCACTGTAGACGCGGAGTGAACAGTTATACTCTTAAACTCCGCAAATATATTTGATATTAACGCTCTTTCCCAACGTCCTCTTAAACGACTACTTCTCTGTACGTTCGCGTTAATAATTGAGAAATAAAATATCAAATAACTGCAAATTCAAATACAAAATACCAAAATTCAATACACGTTGAAAACCCCTTCGCGAAGCAGGTAACTTCACAAACTCTGCTCATTAGGTGAGGAGTCAAACTCCTGAACTTACTGCGTGAAATCCGTGCAGTGTCACCATTTACACTCAAAATGTTCCCCTCATGTCTTAGCGTCCTTACTGACGACTATGCTTCTGTACGTCGGCGCCAAGAACGGACACATTAATCATTAACTCTTCGTCTACACTAACGCATTGCCCAAAATTAGCTCAAAATCACAAATTAGCTAAACATAAAAAAAAAAAATCAAATACGCTTTCAAAAACATAAAACAATAAAAGTCCCGCTTAATCTTCAACACAAACGCGCCATACACAATTGCGCTAAAATGATGTGTTCATCATCATGACCTTCACGTCAACAATATCTTTCAATGCAATAAATTACCCAATTTCGGCTATTGTCAAACAAAGCAAAAAAAGAACCAATCCACCCGAGCGGAATTGGTAGCGGATAAAATCCCGGTTGAGCCCCCAATGTAACGAATTTCTGACGTAAGTCACTTTTTTTTTTAAATACACAAAACTTCTCTATTCTTCCTATAAGAATTGGTCTTCACAAAAAACTATTTCTTTTACAAAAAGAATGAACAAAAGTGTCAAACTATTTATTCAAATTCACTTAACCTAATATGCGCAACCCCTTACTCACTATAAATACCTCTATATGTTGGGTGGTAAGAACGACTTTAACAAATTTCCTTAGTACATGTCCTTTTCATGATTATAAATTGTTTCGTTTGTTCCACTTCCAAGGTTAATTTTCTTCATCAGCTATTGGTTTAATACTCGTACCTAAAAGCTATCCGATACAATTAGTATCGCTTGGGGATTTCAATTCACCTCCACTATTCAGTCCTCCATTCAAATTACCTTGTTAACCACAAGCTTAGATTGCGTGACGGCTTTCTTCCAACACGATGATTCGCCAACACACTTAATTTATTAACCACAACTGATGTTGACTCCACGAAATCTCGAACAAAACTACTCTTAACAATTTGAGTACGCTTTTACCAAGCGTCGCTCGGTTTGTAATTGGCATTCTTATTAACCGATTAATATCACCACATGTGCCATCTATATATTACCACCGGCGTTCTCCGAATAAATCCACCGGGTTAATTCAAAATTATCTTATTCTAATGTTAGGGTTTTCACAATTTTATTTTTAGTCTAAAAAGATGCGAGTTACAACCCTTCCCCACCCCCCAAGCATAATATAACATTTTACCTAATTATTTGCGGCTGATTTAAGGATGATTAGGGCTGCAATATTTATGTTTGCGGCTGTTATAGCATTTGAGCTTTGAATGATTTAAAGGTCGAATATGTCGTGACATGTCAGGTTTGTAAAAGTCAATACTAACAATTTCCCAAACTAAACTTTTTTTTCATTTATGCTACAAACGGTACAGGGATTCGTCTGAATGAAAATTATTATTGTCGAAAGACTCATCTTCATCTTCATATATTTTTCTATTTGTTTTCATGTAAAACAAGCAATGGATGTGAAAGTTATCTTCCTTGTTCAGAATGTATGATTTTTTGCTAAGATCGTCGAAAACGATGAATTGATTTTCTAATCTTATAGCTGCGACGTAGTGACCAACACCTACCCGCAGCAATGGTCGACGGAATATCATTACTCCGAACAGAGAGTATTGTATGTCGTCCATCTTGATATCTAGTTTCAGCTGAGACGCTTTGTATGAAACTGGTTTCTCAAAGTTGTTTTTGTTTTCCAGCAAACATATGGGCATCTGCAAGCGAGCGTTGAACATAAATGGTTGATTCTTCGATGAATATGAAATTCGTCTTTTAAGATTAAATGAACTCACTTCGGTAAACAAATGCTCACCAAAAGTCCTTGATACATGTACGTTGTAGTTTTCACATACGCGACAGCATAGCATGAGATTTAAATGCTGCAATGCTTTTTTCTATATTTTGTATGTTGCCATTGAATACATCGAAAGACATAGGTAGATAAGGTAGCAGACGGGTAGTCTCGTCTCTATAGACACATGCCTCGCTACGACATTTAAAAGTTTCTCTGAGGTTCGGAGTATGTTTTAATGTTGTCTTCAATATTTCTGTCACGACGCACGCCAAGTCAGGTTTTCCGAATGAATCCAGAAGTTTTGATCGTAAGCTGATTACTTCCACTGCTGCAGTACTGTCAATAAAATTTAGATTTCCTTTTAGTTTGGAAGTATTTACACTCTTCTACGTTACACTAAACTCGTGCAAGAGCGGCAGCCGTGCCGATCACTGCGAAAAAAATTGTAAAAAAGAGCAGAAGTCTAGTAATCGCGCTGCCGAGGTTTTTGGAGAAAATCTTTAGTGTCGCGCCACCACAGCCACAATTTTGAATTCAACCAAAGCGAGCATCCGGTAAGCCCTTCTCCTTCGGCTTCAGCCGTCGCCGACTTTTTTAAAAATTTGTCCCGCCGCCGCCTAGTAGCTTTGACCGACTCAAGGGTCTACCACTTAAGGCACAATTATTAAGAATTAAAAATAAAAAAGTCAGCGCGGCATTTATTTGAAATAAAACTCGTCAATTCTATGTTGGTTAGATGTATAACATTTACCTGTTCACTAAGAAAACTGCAAGCTACATTATTTCGTCTTTGGATCTCAGAGATGACGTTCTGTACACTGGATCGAATGCGCAAGCACCAGCTAAAATCTGTGAATTTCAGCAACAACATATGAAAGGACCCTCACGTATCAGAACAGACATATTATGTTACAAAAGTAATGGTAAACGCAATAGACTCCATTTCATTTCTTCGAAACGGGTCTAAAAGCCTCAATATTAAGAGTGAATATGCATGACGAAGCAACGTCGAGGCTTGATTTCCGACTAATTAAATGATAAATAAATGAAATGAAACATGAAATGTTACCTGAGCAACAGAGTCTATTACGCACGTATTCCTTTCGCAAGAATTAGAATTTTGTTGATAATTTCTCGATTGAATTTCGAAATTGATAACTCTGCAGGAATATCGTTTTTCATAGATTTCGGGATTATTAAGGTCGCTTTTCATTTAATCGCTGCATTTTCTTTGCCGGTTTGTTTTGCGAATGGCTTGTTACCTTCTCATGAAAATCGGTTGTTTTTTGCAATGTGTTTGTACCAATAGGCTCACAGAGTACAATTTTGTTCGAACTTTCTTTTTCAGTAAAGATCAATGCGTAAACAGCAAATGTTTTCTTTTGCGATACGAAATGCGACTGAGTTTTTTTGTAGTCAAATATGCTCCAGGACTCATTTATCTTGACAGCAGTCAACGACGACTGGAATTTTACTCAATTTCAAAACTTTAACTTCTTTAAAGTACAGTAGTAGTCGTCACGCAGGTTGAACGCTTCTTAATTTTTCATAGTTGTTGTGTGAATTTAAACTTATTATTGCAATCTTATTAGGTTATGACTGCTTATGTAATAATTTCTGTACTTGAATGTAGTGCAATGTTTCTCATGAGAGAATAAATTTTATGACAATTTGACACAAAACACCTCATGTGCATCATGTGCCTTTTGTATTAGCGTGAATTCAAGTTGTGTGTTCATATTACCGAGGACTGTGTATTGTTAAGCTCGTATTGTTTTGAGAGATTATTACGTTAAATGCGTATGTGAACCCCGCTATTTGAAACTTATACACTGGATATATGGCAGCGCTTGGTAAATGCGTGTTATGCTTTGCTAATATAGCGATGTCTAAACCTGGAGTTTTTTGCGCAGCCTGTAATAAAAGTTTTCATGCAATTTGTGCTAAGGTCAAAAAAAGTAACTTGAATGACATTGAACTTGGTGTGCTGAAATGGTCATGCGGGATGTGGGTAAAGTTAGCACAACACAAGAAAATGCTGTTGTGCGATCTCTACACAACACAACACTTTTCTTGTGATATCTCAACACAACACAACAATTTTCTTGTGCTATCTCAACACAACACAACAGTTGTGGTGAATATAAAATTTCAAAATTGGTGAATATAGCCAACCATTGGTGGTGAAAATTCTGCTGAAGTTGTGACAGCACAACACAACACAACAATGGCCATCTCAACAGTGAGTACATAGCCTATGGCGATTATTCATTGAAATCAATGTTGTGCTGCTGTTGTGCCAGCACAGCACAACACAACACAACAATCGCCATCTCAGCAGTGAGTTATCTGATTATGGCGATTATTCATTGAACTCAATGTTGTGCTGCTGTTGTGCCAGCTCAACACAACACAACAATGGCCATCTCAACAGTGAGTTATAGCCTACAGCGATTATTCATTGAACTCTATGTTGTACTGCTGTACAACAATGGCCCTCTCAACAGTGAGTTATCTGCCTATGGCGATTATTCATTGAAATCAATGTTGTGCTGCTGTTGTGCCAGCACAGCACAACACAACACAACACAACAATGGCCATCTTAACAGAGAGTTATCTGCCTATGGCGATTATTCATTGAACTCAATGTTGTGCTGCTGTTGTGCCAGCACAACACAACACAACAATGGCAATCTCAACAGTGAGTTATAGCCTATAGCGATTATTCATTGAACTCTATGTTGTGCTGCTGTTGTGCCAGCACAGCACAACACAACACAACAATGGCCCTCTCAACAGTGAGTTATCTGCCTATGGCGATTATTCATTGAAATCAATGTTGTGCTGCTGTTGTGCCAGCACAGCACAACACAACACAACAATGGCCATCTCAACAGTGAGTTATCTGCCTATGACGATTATTCATTGAACCCTTAATGGGTTGTAGTGCCGTTTAAGTAAGTAAGTAATTAGTAGCATAGGCTCCGCAGACCCGTACGAATCCCGGTGGTTTAATTCACAGAACGCTTACTTCATGACTATGGTTCAGTCCCGTTGGGCGTGTACAACAGAAATTTTATTTCCAAATTCGTCTTTCCTTATCATATCATGCAATTTCTCATTAGAGCTCGGACTGTTCCAGATTTCGTGTCAAAAATCGTTTTCACCACACACACACTTGTTGCTTTCGTTCCAAAAACCGTTTTCACCTCGCTTTCACCACAGCTATGTATACGCGGTGAAAACGATTTTTGACACGAAATCTGGAACAGTCCGAGCCCTATTTCTCATTAAAAATTTATTTCCACCACTTTCGGTGAAAGCCCGAAGCGATACAACATCTTGAATAATTTGAAAAATAAAATTGCCCAAGTCAAAATCTACCGATTTCGACGAAAAAAAAAATTTGGCGAAAACTTTCGCCTCGATTTTGACCAACTTCCGCGTCTCGGCGACCCCACTTTCTATTCATCAAAATGATGCCCAAGTCAATATCTATCGAATTTTCCCGAAGAAAGCAACTCTCTAGCTATTCTAATTCACAAGACAGCAAAAAATTCAAGATGGCGTCACTTTGACAGCTGGCAGCCATTTTCTTAGGGTCCCAAAAAATTCTGCTCGCCAATCTCTAATGCGATATCTCAGCTCATTTCCAACCGATTTTGATAAGTGAGGGCTCGTTGGAAAACAGCTGCGAAGTACCTTTTTTTAAAAATAATTTGGAGGGGGAGGGGGGGCAGGGGGAAAAACCAAAAAGTTCGCCTATATATAGTGCCTTGTACCAAAGTTGGTTTGTGGACTTTTTTGTGATAAGGGGACTGCGTCACGCTCTGCGCTACCGCTCCGAGCATGATAATGAATACAAATGAAAGCTGCTTTATTTTACATACTAGTTAGTTCGATTGTTCTAATTAAAGCAATAGAAGGGGTAATTGTCTGTCTACGTGTGTCCTATCAATATTTTGTAATGTTCTTTTTGGATTCAAATCGCAACGTGTACGAACGTAGTAGTTGGGGTGAGTCGCTGAACAAATTTAGTCAGAGAACAGAATTTTCTTTTATCTAATGATTTCGCATTCACACGAGAAATATTACGCAAATTTTAAATCAGCCGGTAATAATTTTACAATTTTAAAATTAATTTCTATTGTGGTTATATTAAATAGAAATAGAAAATGTCTGGTCCGGCCTGGTTTTTATTTCGTTCAAAACGAAATTAGTGAAAGAATATAGTGAACTCTCGTTATAAATAAACAGTAACAGTGCCACACGTCGAACAATTCGCTCAACAGGTGCAGAAGGTCCGCATATTTTATTCGAAAATCTGTAACACATGCGTGTATGCCAAGTGCCATAAACGGAGAATCTTTTATAATGAACCATTCTTCGGATATTTTACCACGAATCTTTAATCATTAAATTCATACTGTTTAGTAGCTGAACACTTTTTCCCTGACTTGCTGCTTCTTAACCTTCTTAACTAGCTGTGAAAATGATAGAATTCTGATTTGAATTTGATTGTCTGTAATTAACTCATTTGTTGTGTATGATCCTCTCATGATAAAATGGAACTGTTTCATAAAGTAATAAGAAAAACAATTTCTTTTAGTTGCTTAAGAGGAAGGGATTCTTTTTAATCTGTTTCGGAAATTATTAGAATTATCATTCATTACAGGGACGTCGTATAGAGTAATGTTTATTATAAGATTCGTCGATTGTTCACCGTGTGAAAAGCTTTTTGTGCGAAATCACTTCAGACATGTGAGCCTATCGTAAGTTAAGCAGTAATTATATTGGACTCGATGCTAACATTAGCATAGCTCTGCTACCAAGCATGAACACTATTTTGACAAATTGGCCAAATTTGGAGGCTTTTCATTAATGTACTGAGGTTACAATTGTACGTATTGCGCTTTTTGACTTATACAACGAAAACATATCATCTATACGTACGAATAAAACTCAGTGCATACTATGACTTCATCAGCCTCAGAATATTTTCTATGTTAATGCTTCGAAGCAGTGCTATGATACATGTAATTCCATGTAAAACGTTTGATATTTCATTCGAATATTTTTAATCGCTTGTTCTGTCAATCAATATCTGGAATAACATGTATAGTACACATGTTAAGATAACAATTTTTTGAAAGCTTGTTGCTTAACAACACATTCGTAGGCTCGGCTCGTACCCAAAATTGATCTTTCATGTAACGAGTTTTCTCCGCGGTATCCAATGTAATGTACTACTTTTCGGCTCAACTCAGTCTTTACTCAAACGTGCTTTGACTAATTTCCATTTCTAGCCGATAAAACGGAGTAATTTCTATACGATATTCGAACTTGACTGCATCGTAACAGCGTTGATTTAAACATTTTCGGATGCAATCGAATAAAGAAATAGCTGCACCTAGCAGGCGTTACACTTCGCAGGAGCCAAATGCTTCCCATCAATCGTATGTACAACATGAGTTTGTTCGCGATAAACCGTACGGACCACGAGAATACGGATCATTACAATGGTACAAATCATATGCACCAGAACAACAAACGTACTCACCACATTTAGCGTCATATCAGCCATATGTTACAGGACATCAGCCACTGAGTGGATTCAACCAAATGCCATACAGTCAAGACCACATATCTCACAGACGACTCGATTATGCTGGGAATAGTGAGCTCTCAGATGAAAACAATTATTGCCCTACATATCAACTGATTAGAGGCAAGCCTCTTACTAACAGCGAATTCTCTGAACTTGTACTTAGAACTGTTAATAGTGTAAGTCTTTTTTGAAGCTACATCTTCCATTATTAATTCACTCTTATTTCCAGAGTTCCAATAATCCTGATACGGAACCTCAAGGAAACAATGGAACTGAGTATTTTTTTTTTTTTAGATTTTTCAGGTTGGGACGACTCTTTGTTGAGTCTTGAAACACAGATCTATTGATCCTTTGTTTCTCTCCCGTTCATCATGTAAATCTTTCGAACCTGCCCGTACCAGCCAGAAACTTGTCAAGGACAAGCGGTCCCAGCTTTAGCACATCCAGAGGTCTAATCACATGACCACCCAGAGTCCCGAGTCTCAGTTGAAAAAAATTTGGACATTCACAAATTATGTGATATCCAGTTTCGTTACTAAAGCCACAGGTACATTTGGGATCGCTAACGATTCCCATTCTTGACAAATGACTGTTTAGACCACAGTGCCCGGTTATCGCTCCCACCACTCTTCTTATGCGACTCCGGTCCATGTTCAGCAGTGCATTTGTCCATTTGCAGTTGGGCACTGGTAGGAACTGCTTCGTATGCAGTGCTCCACCATATTTGTGCCAACGCTTTATTCCCTCTGAACGCACCCATTCCTTTACGAGTTTTTTACACTCTGACTGTGATACAGGAATGAACGGTTCAGGTCCACAAATGGCAGATGTAGTACCTAGCTTCGCTAGTTCATCCGCTCTTTCACTTCCCTCAATTCCAGAGTGTCCCGGCACCCAAGCAACCGTCACCTGATTTCTCCGGCCCAGTCGGTTTAGTGTACCTTTGAACTCCTTCATTAGTTTGGATGTGGTAACAGGCGACATAATCGCTCTGATCATCTCTTCGCTGTCAGACAGGATTGTGACTTTTTCACTTACCGTTTCTGGTCCCAAAGTGCTTTCCAATCCTTTCATTGCTGCGGATGTTTCTGCCTGAAGTATGCTGGCGAAGTTTCCTAAGTGGAAGAACTCTTCTTTCATAGGTTCCAGAGTTAATACCCCAGCCCCTACTCCATTAGAGTTTTTTGATCCATCTGTGAAGCAAATGAGTCCATCAGAAGACAGACTGTCTGGCCAATTTCTTGCCCATTCTAGTCTATCCGGTATGATAGCCTCGTAGTGCTTCACAAAGGAGATTTCCGGTTTTATCCAGTCCCTGGGCATGTCTAAAATCGGATTGGCTATTGCCCCCCTAATTTTTCCATGTCCAGTGTGAAAGTTCCTCATCCAAAGATCATTAAGGCGGAGTCTATTCGCAGTTTCAAATGCTTTAGCCTTTATGATTGTTTGCATGGGTGCAATATTCAACAGCGTTTCCATGGCTGTCGTTGCTGTTGTTTTCATCGCCCCGGTCATGCAGATGCATACCAGTCTCTGAATTTCGCTCAACTCCTTCCTCGCGATTTCAACTTCGAGCCTAGGCCACCAAACGACACAGCCGTGGGTGATCATAGGTCTCACTACCGCTTCATAAATCCACAGTATAGCCTTGGATGCTAGGCCCCAGTTTTTACCAAAGGAGCTTCTACATGTCCAGAAGGCTGTCAGAGCTTTTCTAGCTTTGTCTTTCACATGCTCTATCCAGTTTAATTTACTGTCAAGCGTGACTCCCAGGTATTTTACCTTATTTCCAGGCGTAATGGTTTTCCCAGAACTCCTGAATTCCCCAATTAGTTCATGACCTGTTCTTCTCCTGCTGAAGAGAATTATGTCAGTTTTCTCTGGGTTGACTTTAAGGCCATTAACCATACACCAGTTTTCTACTATTTTCATAGAATACCTGATGCGATCTCCAAGAGTACTTTCGAATTTCCCTCTGATTAAGATCGTTAGGTCGTCTGAGTACCCCTGAGCGTAAATGCCCTTTTCATTGAGCTCTTTAATAAGAGAGTCTACTACCATACACCACAGAAGTGGTGACAGTATTCCACCTTGCGGGCAACCTTTCGTTGCCCAGAAGTTAGCGTTGTGTCCGCATACGGTAGCTTCTACTTCTCTGCTACTAAGCATGCTACTGATCCACCTTATCACAAGCTGATTCACACCCCGCTCCTCCAGTGCGTGGTGAATGACCCCGAAATTGGTGTTGTCAAATGCTCCCTGGATGTCCATAAAAATACCAAGTGCGACGTCGCCAACCTTAAATGATCCTTCCACCCTGGCGACTAGATTATGCAGAGCCGAATCCGTGGACTTACCTACTTGATACGCATGTTGGCTTGCCTGCAGCGGACATTCCGGCAGGATTTCGTCCCTGATATAAAAGTCTACAAGTCTTTCCAGCGTTTTCTGCACGAAAGATGTGAGACTGATTGGACGAAAGTCTGTAGCCTCTACATGCGATGGCTTCCCAGGTTTCGGTATAAAAGTAACTTTCACCGTTTCCCAGGACGTTGGGATGCGTCCCAGAATCAACGAGCCCCTTAATACCCTACAGAGCGGTTCTAACAGAATTTCTCCACTTTCCTTCAGGAGGGCTGGAAATATTCCATCGTCACCTGTCGATTTGTAGGGTTTGAATTTACCAATGGCCCATTGTATTCTTTCCTCAGTAACAGTTCTGTTTACCAGATTCCAATCCTCTTCACTTGGAGGAGGTGGATCTGGGGTATTTCCAATAATCTTCGCGCTACTGCATCCAGAAAAGTGTGTGCCGAGAAGATGTTCGGCTGTTTCCTTGCCAGAGCTCGTAAAACTGCCACCCGGTCTCCGCAGAGTTCCCGGTAGCAGTCTCGAGTCTTTGGCTAGGATTTTGTGAATTCTGGCGTAATCTGGTATTTGTTCAATTTCAGCACAAAAATTCTTCCACGTTTCTCTCGCTTTCCACTTTACCGCCTTCCTGAACACTTTTTGAGCTGTTCTATAAGCGTCCCAGTTTGTCCCGAGTTTCGTTTTATTCGCTTTGTTCCAAGCTTTCCGAGCTGATCTTCTCAACCCTTCTATCTCTCTGCTCCAGAATTTTCCATCTTTCTTATCGATCGATTTCACTTCTGGACAGGAGAACTCGTATGCTTTAGTTAGCAACGAGGTTATGTCGTTCACTGCGTCGTTCAACTTATCTAACGACATCGGCAGCGTCGACAGTTTATCTTCGACGTGTTGTCGGAGAAAGTTTCTGTACTGTTCCCAGTTTGTTTTCCTAGGGTTCCTAAACCTGATGAACTTCGGCACGCAGCCTTTTAGCTTAAACTCAATACCTCTATGGTCTGAGAAGCTGGGCGTCAGTAGAACTTTCCAGGAGTTAATCTGATCTACCAGACTGTTCGAAGCCAGAGTTATGTCCAGCACCTCGCTTCTATTCCTAGTGACGAAGGTCGGCACTCTGCCTTTGTTTAGAATGGTAAGATCTTTGTCTGCTATAAATTGGAGAAGCAGAGTTCCCCTAGGGTTGATGTCCGTGCTACCCCATACCGTGTGATGTGCATTCGCATCACACCCTAGAATAATCGGAATTTTATTCAACTTTGAGAATTCAATTACCTTGATAAGCAGGTCTGTGTACGGGTAAACTGCTGTGTCCGGCATGTAACAGGAAGCCACGATCAAATCACCACCTTCGGCTGCCGTTCTGCTGATCAGCACCACAGTTGTGCCCTATCTGTGAATTGATGGAGCAACATCGTTTGCAGTTTTGATGTCACATAAATGGCTGCTCTCGGGTTCTCCGTTCCGTGTGCTCGAAATATCCTATTCCTGTAAAGACCAAATCCCATGACCTTGTTATTATTTACCCAAGGTTCTTGGATTAGTATTAAACTTGTATGCCCCTCTGCTATGCCCCGGCGAACATTCGCCGTTGCCGCTTTGCAGTGGTGCAAGTTGATCTGTAGAAATTTAATTTCTTGTGTATTATTCATTTTATTTATTAGTGAAAAAAAAGAGAAATAAATTAAGTTCCAGCTTATTGAGCCGGTTTTCCCTTTCGGCCGTTGCCCTTATTTTTAGAGACAGCTGAATGGGGTTTAACCTTGCGACTTTCGGTTAGAGCACTGTTGGTTCCAGTCCATGTCTTGTCGACAGGATTAGCCCCTTCAGGTGCCGGTGTTTTATCCACATCTTTGCCATTGGAGTCCAGAATAGCATCTGATTGGATGCGATTATTCGAGGCCTCCTTAGGCTCTGATGGGTCTTTTACCTTCTGATTGGTGTCCTCAGATTGTTCGTCACACTCCATCACCTCATCGATTATCGGATTTGCCGTTGTTTCGGTTACGCTGTTGCTGCTATTCCCCGCAGCGTTGGCGTTCCGATTCACCGATGCTTCTGTTTCGGTTTCAGTGCGTTTGCCAGCATTTGCTTGGTCTACTTTGCCTCTCTCCAGCTTGAAGGTGATGATGTCCATCAGCCAGTAAGCTTTAAAGTTTTGGGCCTGTAGTAGTTCTGCTGACTTTTCATCGACTTTGAGGTTGAATTTCGTCGATTTTCCAAGATTATGTACGAATTTGATTTCCCAGTATCGGGTTTTCAAATTCGGGTTGTGTGCTCGGAGTACATCCAAGAAGTAATCACCAGTTGAGCGCCATGGCACGATCACACTCATCCTCAGCATTCTTCTCGGCTTGTTTATGGCTTCCCATTCATTCTTAGTCATGAGGGTCAGTAGTCCGACCCTCCTTGGCTTCAGCTTTGGGACTATTTGTTTTAGCCAAATTACCGCTCTGTCGTCGGCGCACTCCAGTTCAAACTCTGATTCTCCTTCCGTTCTTCCGTTGAAACTTGGAGCCGCAGTCCTCGATCCAATAAATTTATTTAGCTCGAAGACTACGCTGTCCCGTACAGCCTCGACTTGTTCTGCCGTTAGGGCTTTTCCCTTCGCACCGACGATGACGTATTTAAGCGACTGTTTAGCTACGTCACTGTACGATGCTCCCCTTGGCTGACTAACGGGTGGTGTCTTATTCAACATTTTCTTGCTCGGCTGATGAGCAGAAGTGTTTCGCTCTTCTGAGACCGAACTTCTCCTTCTCTTGCTACTGTCTGCCGGTTGGTTTTTCGGAGTTGAAAACGTTTCCGCATTTACGGCCATGTTACGTTTGCGTCTCTTTTTCTTCTCCGCACCATTTAGATTCTTTTTGTGTTTTGCCGAATTGGACACGTTCACCGATCCATTGTCATTTCTCCCGTCAGCAACTTCTGGTTTCAGATATTCCGAATTTTTATTCGTCTTCTGCTTCGGTGGCCACTCATTCCTTATCGTTACCCGTACGCTGTCTGTTGATCCTTGAGACGGGCACGTTTCCACGTCTTCAGACAAAAGCAGTACATCTTCGTCATGATGTTTCTGCACCGTCTCATCACAACTATCATCGACCGGAGTTGCCCCGTTATTATTGTCGATGATATTGTGTTCCATCGCGAAAATTTCAAAAAAAAAAATAATAAACAAAAAAAAAGAAAAATGTTCTTATTTTCTAAGGTTCGCGCGGGTATGTCTAACAGTCGACTAGCAACGCTGTTCCGAAAGCTTGTCACTGTTTTGTTAAAATTATTTGTCACCACTGTTTTAATGTCAATTAATTCTAAAAATGTTGAATTTTTTCAAAAGAAAACGCTCTCCCTTTGGCACGAAACTGCAATTCCACACAAAAT
>CM055404.1:76381651-76394793 GCA_029228625.1 Pseudolycoriella hygida
TCTTCGACGTGTTGTCGGAGAAAGTTTCTGTACTGTTCCCAGTTTGTTTTCCTAGGGTTCCTAAACCTGACGAACTTCGGCACGCAGCCTTTTAGCTTAAACTCAATACCTCTATGGTCTGAGAAGCTGGGCGTCAGTAGAACTTTCCAGGAGTTAATCTGATCTACCAGACTGTTCGAAGCCAGAGTTATGTCCAGCACCTCGCTTCTATTCCTAGTGACGAAGGTCGGCACTCTGCCTTTGTTTAGAATGGTAAGATCTTTGTCTGCTATAAATTGGAGAAGCAGAGTTCCCCTAGGGTTGATGTCCGTGCTACCCCATACCGTGTGATGTGCATTCGCATCACACCCTAGAATAATCGGAATTTTATTCAACTTTGAAAATTCAATTACCTTGATAAGCAGGTCTGTGTACGGGCAGACTGCTGTGTCCGGCATGTAACAGGAAGCCACGATCAAATCACCACCTTCGGCTGCCGTTCTGCTGATCAGCACCACAGTTGTGTCCCTATCTGTGAATTGATGGAGCAGCATCGTTTGCAGTTTTGATGTCACATAAATGGCTGCTCTCGGGTTCTCCGTTCCGTGTGCTCGAAATATCCTATTCCTGTAAAGACCAAATCCCATGACCTTGTTATTATTTACCCAAGGTTCTTGGATTAGTATTAAACTTGTATGCCCCTCTGCTATGCCCCGGCGAACATTCGCCGTTGCCGCTTTGCAGTGGTGCAAGTTGATCTGTAGAAATTTAATTTCTTGTGTATTATTCATTTTATTTATTAGTGAAAAAAAAGAGAAATAAATTAAGTTCCAGCTTATTGAGCCGGTTTTCCCTTTCGGCCGTTGCCCTTATTTTTAGAGACAGCTGAATGGGGTTTAACCTTGCGACTTTCGGTTAGAGCACTGTTGGTTCCAGTCCATGTCTTGTCGACAGGATTAGCCCCTTCAGGTCCAGCCTTTGAAAGTGCCGGTGTTTTATCCACATCTTTGCCATTGGAGTCCAGAATAGCATCTGATTGGATGCGATTATTCGAGGCCTCCTTTGCCTCTGATGGGTCTTTTACCTTCTGATTGGTGTCCTCAGATTGTTCGTCACACTCCATCACCTCATCGATTATCGGATTTGCCGTTGTTCCGGTTGCGCTGTTGCTGCTATTCCCCGCAGCGTTGGCGTTCCGATTCACCGATGCTTCTGTTTCGGTTTCAGTGCGTTTGCCAGCATTTGCTTGGTCTACTTTGCCTCTCTCCAGCTTGAAGGTGATGATGTCCATCAGCCAGTAAGCTTTAAAGTTTTGGGCCTGTAGTAGTTCTGCTGACTTTTCATCGACTTTGAGGTTGAATTTCGTCGATTTTCCAAGATTATGTACGAATTTGATTTCCCAGTATCGGGTTTTCAAATTCGGGTTGTGTGCTCGGAGTACATCCAAGAAGTAATCACCAGTTGAGCGCCATGGCACGATCACACTCATCCTCAGCATTCTTCTCGGCTTGTTTATGGCTTCCCATTCATTCTTAGTCATGAGGGTCAGTAGTCCGACCCTCCTTGGCTTCAGCTTTGGGACTATTTGTTTTAGCCAAATTACCGCTCTGTCGTCGGCGCACTCCAGTTCAAACTCTGATTCTCCTTCCGTTCTTCCGTTGAAACTTGGAGCCGCAGTCCTCGATCCAATAAATTTATTTAGCTCGAAGACTACGCTGTCCCGTACAGCCTCGACTTGTTCTGCCGTTAGGGCTTTTCCCTTCGCACCGACGATGACGTATTTAAGCGACTGTTTAGCTACGTCACTGTACGATGCTCCCCTTGGCTGACTAACGGGTGGTGTCTTATTCAACATTTTCTTGCTCGGCTGATGAGCAGAAGTGTTTCGCTCTTCTGAGACCGAACTTCTCCTTCTCTTGCTACTGTCTGCCGGTTGGTTTTTCGGAGTTGAAAACGTTTCCGCATTTACGGCCATGTTACGTTTGCGTCTCTTTTTCTTCTCCGCACCATTTAGATTCTTTTTGTGTTTTGCCGAATTGGACACGTTCACCGATCCATTGTCATTTCTCCCGTCAGCAACTTCTGGTTTCAGATATTCCGAATTTTTATTCGTCTTCTGCTTCGGTGGCCACTCATTCCTTATCGTTACCCGTACGCTGTCTGTTGATCCTTGAGACGGGCACGTTTCCACGTCTTCAGACAAAAGCAGTACATCTTCGTCATGATGTTTCTGCACCGTCTCATCACAACTATCATCGACCGGAGTTGCCCCGTTATTATTGTCGATGATATTGTGTTCCATCGCGAAAATTTCAAAAAAAAAAATAATAAACAAAAAAAAAGAAAAATGTTCTTATTTTCTAAGGTTCGCGCGGGTATGTCTAACAGTCGACTAGCAACGCTGTTCCGAAAGCTTGTCACTGTTTTGTTAAAATTATTTGTCACCACTGTTTTAATGTCAATTAATTCTAAAAATGTTGAATTTTTTCAAAAGAAAACGCTCTCCCTTTGGCACGAAACTGCAATTCCACACAAAATTTTGCCGGAACTGCGCGCACCTTGCACTAATGTCCTCACTGAGTCACTTTTATGGTAGTTTTGCAACCGTTTTACCTAAATTTTTCCAATATAACACTCCGACAAATTTCTTTGCAGTCTTATCCGCGGAATGTCTACTGTCAACCTGAGTCAACTGAGTATGGTACCTCTGGTACCTCAATTGAACCGGATTCTTGACAATGGTAAGGAATAATTTGAATTTGAATCGCGAATGCATTTATCTTTTACCTATTTAGCTATCGTCTGCAATTTGACTGACGTCGAAGCACATTCACCAAATGACGTTGTTAGGTCAACCACATTTAACCGAGCCAACCGAATTACACCACTTTCAAGCTCCACTTCCGAGAATATCAGCGACAGCATTTCAGAGAATAGCAGCAGCAGTATTTCCCGATTGGGTAGCTTGCATCGCAATGGTAACTTTCACATTGAATTTATTTCAATTCATCAATTTCATAAGTATTCCTATTTGTACAGTAGTGGGAGCAGCATCTGAGCCCCATCGTGGAATAAGAATAGGCAGAAACTACGTCGAAGTTGCCACATTCACCTTGCCGGAGAACGAATTGAATCTAATATGTAAAAACGGGATATTTTGCAACGGTTTCAACGAAGTGTTCATCAAGAAATTGAATTCCATAAAGGACATTCCGTGCGTTCTAAATTCTAACGGCTCTTATCGCAGTCGAAAGGAAGATTTGTGGACGTTTAGATATTATTGCAAGCATGACTGCTGTGAACGACAGTACAAAGTGTACCAATTAAGAAAAACATTTTTTAAAGTTTATCGGAACTTGACAAAAATCTCACACGACACTGGAAATCCCATATGCAGACAAATGAGAGGTGAAAAGAGGGAAGAGTGCAAACGAGAATTGGAACATACGTTTCCAGATAAGTACCTGCAACGATGCGAAGATGCAGCGGATCAAAATCTACTTCCTGAAGGAAATCTACAAGGGATGGTATCGGAAGGTTGATTGATTGATTTGTTGTTAATGAAAGTAACCGATGATCAGAACGAAATTGAAAAGAAATCCAACAAAGACAAGGACCGAAAATTCGGAATTGAGGCGATAAGTTACATCAGACGCATTTGTTTGGAACCGTTTATCGTAACCATGCACACTGACGTTCAGTTCGAATGTTTGAAATTGTTAAGCGAAAGCAATCCCGATCTAACTGTATATTTTGATGCCACAGGCGCTGTCATTAGGTATAATGGCACTATTTATTATTACGCTGGAGTAGTAAGAGATACGTCGCTGCCGTTGAAGCAAAATGAAAGACGGAGAATCCTTCCTTTGTTTGAAAGCATCAATGGAGCTCATGATTCGTTTAACATTGGATTGGTTCTTTCTGAGTATAAGCACCATTTTCATATGAAATTCCCAGCAATGAAGTGGCCTATTAAGTATGTCGTCACAGATATGAGTTATGCCATAATGAACGCGATTTCTCAAAGTTGGAACAATTCTAAGTTGATAGATTACATCAATCTGACATACGAAGTTGCTGACGGATCACTCGAATGGCCGATGTTAAATGAACATCATAACATTGAAACATTTATTCGAATTTGTTGTGGACATATCTCAAAAACCTATGCTAAAGACGTTGGAGAGAATTACACCAGTATTCAAAGTGAACAACAAAAAATATTAAAAGAAATATTTGCTGGCATGTTTGGTGTTACAGACCTAACTTTGCTCAAGAGTATGTGGATTCATTTCTCAACAATTCTTTTGAGCCGGCACAACGACAATAATGTTACACACTCCTTGAAGGATGTGTGAAGGATGTATGAGTCAAGTAAATTTTATCAAAGTTTCAAAGAGAAAACGTTCAGCGAAGAATTCGAAGAAGCAGATGAAGAAATTAATAACCGAGAGATGAACCCATATCATTCACCAAAACTTTGTCAATTATTCCTCCAGTAGTATATATCAATTATGGGGTTATGGACATGTCTGCCACGCATGGCTAACTCTCCGGTGGAGGCCCATTTTAAGAACACCAAAAAAGACGCTGTCACGGAAGCTATCGAGATTGGATGCATGCCACTTAAATGCGGTCGCTTCATACGATTCCTCAAACAACGTACCTACCGCGTAAGCAAAAGCGTTTTAATGGGTATTCCACGACACCGCTGCACTAAAAACAAAAGGCAAGATCTATGTGTCGCAGATGAACCATCTCCTAAAAGGCGAGAAATTAAAGAGAGTTCAACTGTGCTGAACGTGTACAAAGCTGTCAAGAAAAACGCAAGAAGTGAAAACAGATCAAATATTCAGTCAACAACAAACGAGCCAGAGGCAGGCGATGTCAGTTTCAAAACGAATGTTGAAGATGACGCGCCGACAGTAAACAAAAAAGCCCAGTCAATCGTGCCAGCCATTGACGATCCGAATGTAAAGGAGTCTTGGAAACGAAAATCAAAACGCAAATTTAGCTATTTCAATGCAGTATCACTGCAAAATATTTACACAAACCCGCAAGCATTGTCTACCTTCTTAACAAACAATAACACAATTTTAAAGGATTCGAAGACGGAAACAAAATCTACCATCGGGTTAAAAAACCATTTGAAAGATCACCCAAACACTTACCTTGCTCCCAAACAAGATTCTGTAGTCGCATCTACCAGTACTTTAAACTTGAGTCAGAAAGTATTCAAAGAACTTCTTCCGAATGAAAAATTGTCGAACCACCTTATAGCATATATTTTTTCAATCTTCGAAAGGGAATATAAAAGCAAATCCGTCCAATTTGAAATATATAGAACGGAAAGATTAATAACCCCGTCTGATCGCCCCATATTGAAAATCAAAAAGAGCATCCTCCTTGGTATTTACTTAAATGAATCGATCAGCCACTACCTGATGGTTGTGGTCAATTGCATCGAATGTAAATTTTCCGTCATTGATCCACTTGGATCGACTGGGTCAACTATGGAATTTTTCGAAAACTTTTTGAACTACATTGACAAGTACAATAACAATTTGGGGATAACTCGACTTCCGGCGCGTGAAAAGTGGACATACCAACGCTATAAACATCAAATACAAACTGACAGTACAAATTGTGGAATATTCATTCTTCGATTTATAAAACAGTTTTTAAGAACTGGAAAAGTGGACGAATCATTTGCACCGAATGAATTCCGAAAGGAGCTTCTTCATTTAGTACTCAGAAAATCAATTAAAATGACGAGTAGATGCGTCATTTGCGGAAAAGGCAAAATGGAAAAAGAAACAAAGTGGGTGAAATGCGATTGCTGTTCCCGATGGACGCATGTACGATGGACGTAGAGTACGGTGAAAACCACGATTTCCTAGATGAATCCATACATTTCTTCTGCATTATTTGTACGTCAAATAGTTCCCGATCTCAACTAAGAAGTATGGTGGAAGATAACGTTAATAACTTCGAAACGTTTTCACAAGCCGTGAAGAATGAAATTTTGGAAAGTTCGCTTGATGACACTTCGTACACGTCGATCATTAAAAACAACGAAAAGTCTTGGAATGACAGCACCGACACAATTAACTCGTCAAATCAGTAGGTGGGTATTCTGAAATTCATCAGAACTAAGAGACCATTTCAGACTTTTTAATTTTTATTGTCATCCTTAAGAGTACGGTACGAGTCATAAAAAGCGCCATTCCAGACATTCAAAATACGTTTCTATGAGAAAATGATAATACAGCTTGAACAGTGAGTTTTTAAATATCTAGTTATGTAGTTTAATTCTAATCACATAAGGGATCGTGCATATATGACGTTACACTAAATATACGATCTTTCAATCCCCCCTCTCCCCCTTGTCACACTGGGTCACACTAACCTGATCCCCTTTATTACTACATCACATTTTGGATACCACCCCCCCCCTGCCCTTCAAGGAAATATGAAAAAACCAGAAATTTAAGAAAAACGGCTTATTCACTATGCCATACACCGCTCATGTAATCGTCCATACTGGTAACTGCCGTTTTCTGAAGGCCGGTTGTTCTCCCTTTTGCAACTATGTTTAGACCAGTACGAAGTACTGGTCTTATGCGTTCACCACGACGTTTGTAACGAATCGAATTTCGACACGGGAGTTGGTTAGTTTTTCGTTTTGGGACTTCATTTGCGTATTTTTGGGCCAGGGGCCGCCGAGCTAGGGCCCCTTAATTACTTTTGGGTCTTTCGTACATAACTTGAGTAAATCTCTTCCGATTTTCATAAATCTTTTTTTTATTAGACAGATCTATGAAAGCCCAACAATTTATGGAAGAAAATTTTTTAGTTTGGGCCCTTGGGATTAGCTAGAGAAAATCGAGGGGAACATTTTGAGACCTCCCCTATCCCCGTCCGTTCAGTCACGTTTTCTAGGACCCTTCCCCCTCTGAGCGTGACGTCATATGTGCACGACCACCAATTTGTAACTTCTCTTATCTCACTTTTGACGTTTGTTTCCCAGATAAATAGTGTAGTCCATTGTACTTAAAAATAGTAAACTTTACGACTCCATGGAAATGTACCGACTACACCAATCCCGACTGGACATGCAAAAAAAAATATATATATATGTGAAATTTTATTTTTTATAGATTTTCCTACTGTATAATTAAGATGGTCAAATGTTTACATTCAATTGTTTGTAAAATGCTCATCGAGGTATATTAGTTTTAAGAAATTTTAAACGCTGTACCATGCAAAATTATAAAATTTAATAGATTAAAAGGGTTGACAATGGATGGCCCCCAATGGATGACACAGTTTTTCGAATTATCGCCTATTAGTCAATACATACTCATTATGCACTATAATAATGTGTAGTTCATTCTGTGGTATTGAAAGTAAAGCTTTTTCCGTTGGGCTAATACCGACCAAGATAGGTTCCTCTTATGTATCTTCGCTGAAACTCCAATACAATTCATTATTATTATATTATGTAGATAAGCTACGAAAGCCGATAAAGGCACAACAGCAGCACAACATTGATTTCAATGAATAATCGCCATAGGCAGATAACTCACTGTTGAGAGGGCCATTGTTGTGTTGTGTTGTGCTGTGCTGGCACAACAGCAGCAAAACATAGAGTTCAATGAATAATCGCTATAGGATATAACTCACTGTTGAGATGGCCATTGTTGTGTTGTGCTGGCACAACAGCAGCACAACATTGGGTTCAATGAATAATCGCTATAGGCTATAACTCACTGTTGAGATGGCCATTGTTGTGTTGTGTTGTTCTGGCACAACAGCAGCACAACATTGATTTCAATGAATAATCGCCATAGGCAGATAACTCACTGTTGAGAGGGCCATTGTTGTGTTGTGTTGTGCTGTGCTGGCACAACAGCAGCAAAACATTGAGTTCAATGAATAATCGCTATAGGCTATAACTCACTGTTGAGATGGCCATTGTTGTGTTGTGTTGTGCTGGCACAACAGCAGCACAACATAGAGTTCAATGAATAATCGCCATAGGCAGATAACTCACTGTTGAGATGGCCATTGTTGTGTTGTGCTGTGCTGGCACAACAGCAGCACAGCATTGAACCCAGTGTACTGAACTCACCACTTACAAATTTTATACTCACCACTCTCGAATTTTCTTGTGCTATCTCAACACAACACAACAATTTTCAATGTTGTGTTGTGCTAACTTTACCCACATCATGCGGGGATTGTTTTAATAAAAAAGATGAAAACGTTCAAAGTGCCTCCAAAGGTGAAATTATAACTCATAAAAGTGGTTCTGCCGTATTGAGTTGCCACTGTGAGGACAGTAGCATTAATTTTCGAAGTGAAATAAAAAAATTGATGCGTTATTAAGAGATAACCTTGAGGTATTGAACTCTAAAATTTCTGTATTGTTTGAACGAGTGAAACTTCTTGAGGGTGAAAGCAAAGTCAATGCTGATAGAAACAAACAAATATTAGTTAAGTTGGACCAAATCGAACAGGATAAATTGGCTGACTCGCTGGAATTAACAAATGTGGTATGTAATGACGAAAATCTGCTTGAGGCAATTTTGAGAATTGGTCGCAACGTCAATGTGAACATTGTAGCATCAGACATAGTTTCCCTGCTTCGTAACGTCCTGGATTCTACACGATCATCTGCTGGTACCATACCTAACATTATTATCGACTTCAAAGATCCTGCAAAGCGAAATGAACTACTGACTAAATGTCGTAAGGCAAATGGATTCTCTTCAGAGGACCTCGAATTTGCCAACAATTTTAATAGAAAAATTTATTTGAATGAATGTTTAACTAATGATCGGAAACATCTTTTTAGATTGGCAAAAACTTTTAAATCGGTCAATGGGTACAAATATTTATGGATCAGTAACGGAAATGTTTATTTGAAAAGAAATGACAGTGATCGTGCTATTGTGGTCGACCAGTACACGGATTTTACGAAATTGAAAGAAATCAGTGAAACGAATAACTCCTGTTAAAATTACTGTCTCCACGAGGTTAGTGGTTTTCTTCATGAATGTTCGACTATTTTAATTTTTTTTTTTGTGATAGCAATAGTAGAATGGCTTTCCCCTTGTTTCATAAGTATGATTTTGGCAACTTCACGAATGACAATTTTAGTGAGGTTGATGTATATGATGTTCCGTCTGGTTTTTTGAATAATTTTTCTGGCTTGCGAATATTACAAGCTAATTTGCGCAGTATGCGATTTCTGAACAGATTTGATCTGTTCGTGTATTATCTGTCTAAATTTGACCATCAATTTGATGTTATAGTTATTAGTGAAAGTTAGATACAGTCTGCTGATATAGGCCTCTATGGAATTAATGGCTACAGGGGTTATTACTTCTGTAGGGATGGTTTTGGGGGAGGCCTTGCCGTTTACATCAATGAGTTTCTCGACTTTTCGGTGAATGGTAATTTGTCTGCAGACTTTTTCTATATATCGGGTACAATTTCCTTGAAAAACTGTATTCACAACGAATTTAAGATACATGCGTACTATCGTTCTCCTCACTATAAAAATGAGGCTGACTTTTTGGCTCATTTGTCGAAAGTAGTTGACAGCGACGATAGTTTTTACATGATAGCTGATGACATGAATTTTGATGTTCTGAAGTATTCGCCTTATAACGCAAACCTTCACTTGAATGAATGTTAACGTATTACTTGGTGCTGGTCTGGTGGTCTCTATATAATGAGACAATTTGATTTCATTATTATCGCTACATAAATACGCTCCAGTTCATTTATACGTAGAAATATTCATCGCATACACAGATCACACAACCCCCTTAACGTAATATTTCTACCAATTCCATTCAATGAATTCATTCAATGCAATGCAACGAAGTAAACATTCATCCACATTGTTCTATTTCGGAACGATATCATTCCCCTTAATTTCTTTCATGCAAACAAATTACAATTATAAGAGCGAACTTTGACTCACACCACATGCATCGGCATATCGATGAACGCCGATGCCACAGTACGACATGAAATGGAACTTGAGAGAAGAGAGTATTTGGCGCTTTTAATTATACGAGTCATTCTCTATATAGGCAACATGAATTAATGCTCTTGATTCTTTTTGCCTTTGTCTTTCGCACTTCATTTATTAATCATACAAGGCAAATCTATCAAAGTCAATTTCAATTATAAATTTATCGAAGTCTCTATTTTGCAAAGTCATTATTGAATTTAGACAAATAGATCATAAATAAAAAGTTGTTCAAATTATTAGAAAAATTTTGAAGAAGAGAGTTTCATTACCTACGGAAAGAGGATTCGGATAGACAATCCTTATGGTTTCATGTGCTCATTCAGTATAAACAGTGCAATCGGAAGAAACAATCAACGCCGGGGCAAGCATATTCCCCTTGCAATCGAACAGACGCTGTTTATGGTAGTTTGGAGGAGATAATTAGTGGATCGTGAGAAGGAAGATCCTAACGAAGCCGTCTGATATCGATGTTGAGAAGTAGAAGGAGGTTTGTGGAGATATAAGAAACGATCGTCATTGGGGCATTCATATTTCTTTCGTTCGCAAATAATTGTTGTTTATGGTGGTTTAGAGGAGCTTATTGTTGGATCGTACAAGGGAAGATCCCAGACAAGAGGATCCAAGAAGGAAGCCTTCTGAATTTGATATAAAGAAGTTGATGTGAGAGTTTTAGTAGTCCTCCTATAATTGAATTTGTCTCGTTACGGAGAATATGCGAGAAGGAGTTGAGATAAGTTCGTTTTGCTTGATTTAATTGATTGATATTTTCGTATGAGCGAGATTTGTGTCGAGCCAGCAAATACGCTTATTACATACTCAACCGGGATACTTCGCGGAAAATTCCCGTTATTTTAGGAAAATTTTCGCGCCTAGACGTTTTTTTTTTCTTCTTCCTTTTTTTAGATAAAAGTTTTTTTTTTGCCCTTCGCAATTACGGTGAAATTGCTCAAGAAATTTATTAACTTTTACATTGAGATCTGATCATCGTTATTTTTGGTGAATATTTTTTTATGAGATTTTTCTGCAATTTTTTATACTCGTGCCTAGTTGTATTATTGTGTGTGAATGAAAACTAGTAGTGCTGAAATTTTGATGCAAATTTCTGTTGAGGTTGAGCGAGGTTGAATTCTGTTTTTACCCCGTTTGCATGCCAGCTTGCAGCAAAAAGAAAAGAAAATAAAAGAATCCTTTTCACTTTTTATTGTTCATTTCCCCAATGGGGAGAGTCAAACATCAATTTTTTATAAACGATTTCCGCGGCATCGGGACACTGAACCCTTCTCATGGAAATTGAACTTATTGGTGGTTCAGTGATACGAAATTCATTATAAAGCGTTTTTTCATACATTAATTAAGGATAAGTGATTGAAGAGAACCTGTTTCTTTCGCCGTTCTCGTTCGATTTAGGAGACCTTATATTCCCTTTTAATATAATGCTATAATCAATATTACAATTATAATTATATACATACTATATAATTCGTATAATAATTCGTACAGTGTATACGACGATCCGTAACGCTCACTACTCGAGTTTTTTTAACAAAATGGATGACCGGGCTAGCGATCCGGCTATCAATGTCGCCAACCCCTCTGGCGCATACCATTCGGTATCCTTATTGCCAGCAGAGATGATAGTATACGAGTTGGAAACCCAAGGGGTGCGACCAGCATCCAATCTCAATGCTCAGAGGAAGCAACTGACCGATATTATTGTTTCCAACTCATATGTCAATTGCAAAGATCCTCCCTCCTTGGAGGCATCCGAGGACATCGCAAGATGCGTTCATTTTTACGAGACTTGGACCAAGTCCATTTCTGAATCCGACCTAACCCTGAAGGTCGTACGGGATTATCTGGTCCGCGCTAAGTTTCTAATCCGTCGAGTGAGAGCCATTGAAATACCGGTGGACGATTCTCGATCGGAGAGAGCTCTGATCTCTCTTCGAAAGGACATCGAGTTGATGATTTCTCATCTAATTATAGGAGAAATGTCCATTACTAAAGAAGCGAATGCTCACGAGCACTGCAAAGATATCCTAGCCCACATTGCCGACTGGTCCATTTGTGAGGAGACGACTTTTGCCACAGCTAACCCTTCTGATAACAGGTCTCCAGGGACTCCCTCCAGACAAAAGGAGAACGGAGCAGGACTTCCTCTCTCCAACCAACCCAATGAAGTCGTCACCGACTTCTTTGACCGATACAGATCTCGTCTTGAACACAAACCCTTAACTGCACGAATACCCGACCATGCCCTCCTGGACGCATCGCTCGAATTCTACGCGGATGACAACCTCACGGGTGGACACCCTCCCCGTAGTACCACCTTCGTAAACTCTCCGCATAGACAAGGTCCTTCCCTCCTGCCGGATCCTTTTGTAACCAATCCCCATCCCACCCCGGCTTCCTGTTGCACAGCTAATGGGAGAAAATTAAAAGCCAATATTTGGAAGTGGAATCTGAAGTTCTCAGGTGACAGCCAGTCAATGACAGCAATGGAGTTTGTCAGGAAGGCCAAGGAATTAGCCAAGTCTCGAGGTGCTTCCGCGCTAGATTTGTTCGATGCGGGATGTGACCTGTTCGAAGGTGACGCTCTTGCCTGGTTTCGAGCCGGGACAAGTAGCGGACTTCTTAGGTCATGGGAAGACGTCGAATATGAACTTTTGCGAGACTTTGAAAGCTACGACTACTGCGATAACTTGTTCGAATACATAAAAAAGAGAGTTCAAAAATCAGATGAGAGGGTGGTTTCCTATTTTGCGGTAATGGAAGACCTCTTCCTTAAGCTGAATCGTCCAGTCAAGGAAAAGCTGAAGGTGAAAATAATTCGGAGAAACCTTCGACAAGAATTTATTACAGGATTAGGATTTCAGACCTGCTCTAATGTTCATGCCTTAAACAGAGGCGCCGAGTTTGACTTTCGAGTGGGGGGGGGGGGGCAAGGGGCAAGACTACTTTTTGAGAATTCGATTAGGAAGTGATGTGTTTGTTCCTGTATTCTCAACATTGAGACTTGTAGCGATGTCCTGCGACCTATCTTTAGGCATTAATGACAAGAATAGGTATTAATTTCTTTAATCGCGAGCGAAGCGATCCAAAAATTTTGTTT
>CM055404.1:76395293-76413072 GCA_029228625.1 Pseudolycoriella hygida
CCAACTTTCTAACTCTCATAGTTCTAGAGATTTGGGTCATCCTGCCTAATTATGGAAGTGACCATATACCAGGATTGGGCCATATTTCTTCAAAACAGTGAAACACGTGTTCGCTTAAATTCAATTCTCTATAACTTCGCCTTTGGAACCAACTTTCTAGCTCTCATAGTTCTAGAGATTTGGGTCATCTTGCCTAATTATGGGAGTGACCATATACCAGGATTGGGCCATATTTCTCCAAAACCCTGAAACACTTGTTCGCTTTAATTTAATTCTCTACAACATCGCCTATGGAACCAACTTTTTAACTCTCATAGTTCTAGAGATTTGGTGCATCGTGCCTAATTATGGAAGTGACCATATACCAGGATTGGGCTATATTTCCCCAAAACCCTGAAACACGTGTTCGCTTAAATTTCATTCTCTACAACTTCGCCTTTGGAACCAACTTTCTAACTATCATAGTTCTAGAGATTTGATTCATCCTGCCTAATTATGGAAATGACCATATACCAGGATTGGGCCATATTTCCCCAAAACCCTGAAACACGTGTGCGCTTAAATTTTATTCTCTACAACTTCGCCTATGGAACCAACTTTCTAACTCTCATAGTTCTAGAGATTTGGTGCATCCTGCCTAATTATGGAAGTGACCATATACCAGGATTGGGCCATATTTCTCCAAAACCCTGAAACACTTGTTCGCTTAAATTTAATTCTCTACAACTTCGCCTTTGGAACCAACTTTCTAACTATCATAGTTCTAGAGATTTGGTTCATCCTGCCTAATTATGGAAGTGACCATATACCAGGATTGGGCCATATTTCCCCAAAACCCTGAAACACGTGTGCGCTTAAATTTTATTCTCTACAACTTCGCCTATGGAACCACTTTCTAACTCTCATAGTTCTAGAGATTTGGTGCATCCTGCCTAATTATGGAAGTGACCATATACCAGGATTGGGCCATATTTCCCCAAAACCCTGAAACACGTGTCCGCTTAAATTCAATTCTCTATAACTTCACCTTTGGAGCCAACTTTCTAACTCTCATAGTTCTAGAGATTTGGGTCATCCTGCCTAATTATGGAAGTGACCATATACCAGGATTGGGCCATATTTCTCCAGGATTGGGCCATATTTCCCCAAAACCCTGAAAAACGTGTTCGCTTAAATTTAATTCTCTACAACTTCGCCTTTGGAACCAACTTTCTAACTCTCATCGTTCAGGAGATCTGGGTCATCCTGCCAAAAATTGCCACAAAGAAAGAAAGAAAGAAAGAAACATCGAAAGAAAGAAAGGTTTACCAAATTGACTAATTAAAAATATTCGATTTGAGTCCATTTCCATACAAAATAGCAAAATTGTTTAATTCATATCTTCGGAACGACTGAACCGATTTTAATGAGTGAAAAGGCACTTCGGCCTAAAATTTGCCGTAGGATCCGGGAAAAACTTTTTCGGGGGGGTACGTCGCTCGGGGGGGGAGTCAAAAAGTTCCTGTATATATGTTCCTTAGTCTACGAAAAAATTTCTTGTGAATTTTTTGGCGTGTAAGACTTGCGTCACGGGCGCATTGCTACCGCGCGCCCATGATTAAAATAACTCGCAAACAGGTTACAAATCGATAGTCTGTCAGTGGCTTCTACATTGCCAAATTTCATGATATTCGGTAATGAATTGGTCTTTTTTAAAGACTGTAAATGCAAAGAAACACTTAGTGTTTGTTTTTATCTTTTCTTCTCAGTCTTTCACATGCTCATCAAAACATTCCTTGATAGATAATTTAACACGTGTACGGAGAGTTGCGAACTCAGATTTCAGTTTTTCTAAAGTATTTGCACACTTAGCGCACTTCATTTTTTTCCTCACAGATTCCTTTCTGATTGTTGATGAGATACGTTGATGGGAATAGAAGATTCGGTAATCCCTATTCGGAATTACTGTTTTAGGAATCGTCCTAATGAAAGGTTCTAGTAAGTCATAGAACCTGTCAACTGCACCGTCAATATCCAGACCAGAGAGCTCATCTGACCACTTAATTTTACTAAGTTCTTGATTAAGATAAACATAATCTGCTTTAAAGAAGTTGGTCTTAGCTGGCCTTCTTTCAGGTAAAAACTTCAACTGAGATACTTACTTACTTAACCGGCACTACAACCCATTAAGGGTATTGGCCTTCTGCAACATGCTTCTCAAACCGGACCTATTCGCAGCTAACGTCTCCCAGCTGGATACTCCTATTGTGAGTATTATTGTGTCGCAATATAAACTAATAACTTCTCACAACATTATAATATTTATTGAATTGAATTGAATTGTACAGTGTTACTTTTACGTGTGATGTAATTATATGTCTTGTCTGTGCGAGTGTATGATGAAGACTGATCACTCGACTCGACTCGACGTCTGATAATGACGTCTTGACTGTCGAGTATGTTTAATTCTATTCCTGCTACGCAACAGTTTAATGTCGCGTAAAATATGATTTTATTCGCCACTACATATACTCCCCCTTTTATATGAAAAAAAAATATGTGCGTGTGAGAAAAAAACTATATGAAAAAAAAAAATATATGAGAAAAAAATATAAAATAATAACAAATATAAAATAATAACAAATAACAAACGATAACAAATGATGATCTAATATAGGATTTTAGTCTTATGTAGTTGCGAATGAAATTATAAATTAGGAAAAATTTGAAATTATTAGTTATAGAAAACCAAAAAAAATTATTAATTTAAAAAAAAAAATAGAAAAAATATGTACGTTACAATTTAAATGTAACCTTCTTTTTAAATTTTATGTTTTCTGTTGATTTATTGTTTTTAATAGAAAGAATACTAAATGCCGGTTTCAAACGGTCTATCGATATTGATTTGTTCAAACCGTTTTCTCAAATTATACAGTATTTTCTCAATCTTTTTAACACCTCAAACGGTCCGGTGTATGGTGGAACTAAAGATGTTCTCACCTTGTCTACTCTGACGAAAACGTGTGTGCAGTTATATAAGTTTTTCGGAACGTACTTGGGATTGTTGTTTCTATTAGCGGGTGCGGATGGGGACAAAGATCTCATATTTTGTCTTAACTGTGTAATTAATGCTTCTGACGATAAATTTTCTTTTTCTGCTGAGGGTGCCACGATTTCTCCTGGAACCGTTAAGGCTTGCCCATAGACTAATTCAGCAGGTGAGCATTTTAAGTCCTCCTTTACCGCAACTCTCAATCCTAACAATATTAAAGGTAGTTCACTGTTCCAATTTGGTGTGACGCATTTAGCCATTAATGACTCTTTCAATTTTCTGTGGAATCTTTCGACCATCCCGTTTGCTTGCGGGTGGTAGGCTGTAGTCCTACATTTTTTGGTACCTAACAGGTGGCAAAGTTGTTGGAATAGTTCGGATTCGAATTGTGCGCCCCTGTCGGTGACAATTGTTGAGGGTACGCCGAAACGCGAAATGTACTGTCCGACTAAAATTTTTACTATATTACTTGCTGTTGCGCTTGTCGTCGGATACGCCTCTGGCCACCTAGTGTACCGGTCTACTACAGTTAGTATATATGTTTTTCCTTCGGATGGTGGCAAGGGACCTACTAAGTCTATATGTATGTTTTCGAATCTGCCTGTTGGTTTTGGAAATATGCCTAATTCTGATTTAGTGTGTCTTGTTATTTTGGATTTTTGGCATGGTATGCACGCTTTTGTCCAAAGATTGACTTCTTTTTTCATCTTTGGCCAAAAATACCTTGACGTTATTAATTTTATAGAAGCTTTGGTACCCGGGTGAGAAAGGGAATGGAGTTTATTAAAAACCGTTCTCCTTAGAGGTTGAGGGACATAAGGTCTGTCTTTGCCCGTGCTCACCTCGCACCATAATTTTCCAATGGACAGCGGTAATTCCGTCTTGTCTAATTTATAACTTGATTTGTTCGATTGATCTTTAATAAGCTTTTTTAACTCGTCGTCTTTTTTTTGTAATTCTATTAAGGCTTCTAATTCTAGAGAGTTATGATCTTGTTTTGAAATCGTATTTATTTCTGGACTGTTATCGTGAATCCTAGACAAAAAATCTGCGACCACATTATTTTTTCCTTTAATGTGTTGAATGTCGGTCGTAAATTGAGAAATGTATTGTAACTGATTGATTTGTCTAGGGCTCTTGTCCGTTGTAGATGTCATGAGATTTGTAATTGATTTGTGATCTGTATATATAATGAAATGTCTGCCTTCTAAAAAATATTTGAAATATTTTATCGAAAGATATATCGCTAGTAATTCGCGATCGAGTGTTGAATATTTTAGTTCTGCTTTTTGTAATTTTTTTGAAAAGAAACCTAGCGGTTGCCAAGAATTTTTATCATATTGTTGAAGAACAGCGCCTATGGCTGTACTGGAAGCGTCGCTAAATAAACTAAGTGACAAGTTGTTACGTTTAGGGTGAACTAACATTACTGCTTTTGATAGTGCTTCATTTGCTTCTTTGAATGCGTTGTCGCATTGTTCTGGCCAGATAAACTTGAAATTGTTTTTGAGCTTTTTCTTATCGGCCGTGGCTTTAGCAATACAGTCGTGTATTGGAATTAAAATTTCTGCGAGTTTGGGAATAAATCTAAAATAAAAATTTATTATTCCCACGAATCTTTGTGCTTGTTTTAATGTAATGTGTGATGGATATTCTGAAATTGCTACTACTCTGTCGTTTAATGGTTTTATGCCTTCTGAGGTTATTTCGTGACCTAGAAATCCTAGTGTCTTTACCCCGAATACGCATTTGGGTGGTTTGATTGTTAGTCCGTATTGGCTTAGTCTTTGAAATAGCTTGTCTAAGTGTTCTTTATGTTCTTCTTTATTTTTACTTGCGACAAGAATGTCGTCTAGATAAACAAAAATGAAATCTAGATTTTCACAAACTTTGTTCATAAAACGCTGAAATGTTTGGGCTGCGTTTCTCAAGCCGAAAGGCATACGTGGAAACTCAAACATTCCAAAAGGAGTTGTGATTGCTGTTTTATGAACGTCTGCTGGAGCTACTGGTATGTGGTGGTAAGCTCTAAATATGTCTACTTTCGAAAAAATTTTTGCATCCGTATAAGTGTTGGTTAAAGTCCTGAATGTGTGGTAACGGAATTCTGTTTTTGCTATTTTAAATTTATCTGGGTTGAGTCTCCTAGGTTTAGAGAAAGGTAAGGGACCTTTGGTGTGAATAAAATGCGTTACGTTATGTTTAACTTCTAGATTAAAATTTGGAGGTTTGACTAATGTTGGATATTTTTTAAGTATTTCCCCTAATTCGGTGTCCAATGCGTATAATCTTGGAGTTACTTCTGAGCAATTTGAAGCTGACATGGCGTTAACGTGTAATAAATTTGTAGGATCAATTAATTTTTTATGTTTGAGATCTGGAAGTAAGCCATATTTTTCAAGAAAGTCCGCACCGATTATCGGTTTACTAACATCTGCCCCTATGAAATCATGTGGGAAATTCCTTCTCAGACCTAATTCTAACTGCATATTTTGACATCCGTATGTTTTAATGGATGTTCCATTGGCAGCTGATAAAATGAAATCTTTGTTTAATTTTGGGTTTTTTGCTAATATTTTTGGGATCACAGATACGTCTGCGCCCGTATCAATTAAGAATGTTTGTTTCGATTTGTTATCGCGAACAAAAAGGCGGCAAGAGCGAAATTGTATCCAACTATCAGCCGCGTTTATAGTTGGATGTTTTAATTTGACTGATTTTTTGTTTCGAATTTACAAGGTTGGTTGCACTTCGTGGCATTTTTTCCAAACTTGTAATGATAAAAGCAGAACTTGCCGTCGGGTTTATAATTATTTCTGCTATGAGATCGGTTGCGATAATTTCAATTAGATCTCCGATTATTTCCGTCGTTTCTATTCCTACTTCGTGATCTATTAATAGAAAATTGCTTTACTAATTTTTTTAAATTCTCTATTTCCGCGCTAAGTGAAGCGATTTCTGAGCTAGCTGTAGAAGTATATTGAATACTGTTAACTGACAATGCGTTAGAAGCTTGCACGGCTTCGTTTATTTTATCCGCGAGCTTCATGAGATCTTGTATATCATCTTCTTGTTGTGCTATAAGTGCTACGTTTATGACTTGAGGTAGTTTATTCATCCACATCCGCTTTAGCAGATCGGCGCCTACCGTTCCGCAATTGCCCGCTAACCGAAAAAGTTTTCTATAAAACTCAGATGGTTTGCTGTCCCCCATCTGTTCGTCCGAAATTAATTGTCTAATTCGTTTTTCAATTGACAGTGAATGTCTTCCTGTCAAATGTGTTTTTAAGTTTTCGTAAAGGTTCGTTTGTGGTGGATTGAGTAATAAATCTTCGTTAGACTCTGCAATGTCTTGTGGCAATGCAGAAACTACGTAATTGTATTTGCTTATATCGGAAGTTATTTTGCCTAAAGCAAATTGTGCTTCCGCCTGTATAAACCATGAGGTCGGTGAATTTGACCAAAATGGCGGAAGTTTCACAATAAGGGCGTTAATTGATTTATTTTGACCGTTTGAATTTGCATTAGAATTCTCGTTTGAACTTGAACTTGAATTTTCGTTTGACTTTGAATTTGAACTGTTATCGGTCATTTTAACTTTGTTTTAAATGTTGCGTATCAAAAATAGAAAAAAATGTTTGTGGTACTCACCAACTACTCGCATTTAAAATTTTAAATTTTAGCTAAATTTGAAAAAAAAAAAAAAATTATGATTCTATACAATACTAAATTATTAAAATTATGTTTTTCTGCAACGCTGTTGATGATATCTGTGACACGTTGTTGTTCCCTCGGTGGTTGAACATATGGTTTTGTTTTTAGGTTATGTTTTTTTTACATAAAAATTTTGGTTTCAATTAGTTCGCCTCTTGGAAATTGAATATTTTTTTTTTATTAATAATATTTTGATGAAATTCAAAATTATAGTATGCGACTCTAGTAGTCCTATGAAAGAAAATACTTTTTTGTAAAATTAATTTAAATAAAATACTTCATCAAGCAAGTCCAATTTATTCTGATCTCCAATAAGAACTAAGTCCTTACACAGCAAAGGTTGTTGACTGTAACCATTTTTGGATTCGTTTACTTTCCGATAGAAGTTCCGAGTTTCCTTCCTATTGCCAAACTTTTCATTTTCGATCAAAACGTTCCTATTCTGCAGCCGTTTTTTGTTTCGGAACAGTTTTCGAGCGAAATTTCTCTTCGAACGGTACTCTGCCTGGCCTGCTCGAGTGTATCGACTCAGAGTTTTCAGTCGAGCTGCATTTTTTTTCTCCAGAACTCGCTGGCATTCATCGTCGAATCAGTTATTTCTTTTATTTCCCGATCTCGTTCCCAAAGTCTCTGCCGCGGTGCTCTCTACATTCCACCTGATTTGATTACACTCATCGTCTATACTGTGTTGCCCGCTGACCATTTCTTCGATAATTTTTCTCTCCAAACTATCCACGTATTTGTGTTTGATGTCTTCGTTCTGCAGTTTTTCAACGTCCCACTTTTTCAATGCCTGTTGTCGGTTGTGTTGGTCTGATATGCGAGACCTAACAACCACTTTAACCAGGTAGTGGTCAGAATCAACGTTTCCTCTACATCCAAAACATTTGAACATGTTGGAATATTATGAGTCATTCACTGATCATATGGACGCTTAAGGTCTAGTACGTGAACTGTAACCTAGTGATAAGAGCTCTTGAATAAAATCTCTCTTGTCACAGCATTCAACGTGTATGGACGTGTTTTTATTTTTTCAAGCTAAACATCGAATTCCAACAGGTTATGGAAGCCCAGTTTACGTAAAATAAATATTACAAAGTGAAAACGAATAGCCGCGCATCCATTTTATAAAGTATGTCGTTGCCGATGGTATTAAATGTCGGAAGTAATTCTCTTGAAACTTAGTTCTTATTGGAGATCAGAATAAATTGGACTTGCTTGATGAAGTATTTTATTTAAACTAATTTTACAAAAAAGTATTTTCTTTCATAGGACTACTAGAGTCGCATACTATAATTTTGAATTTTATCAAAATATTTAAAATCAAAATAAAGTTTAGGAATATCTTCTTCATTTTTAAGGTCCTCTTTATGGTATTAGAAAATTGAATTTGAAGTCTATTATTGCAACCGCTCGGGTATTTAGTATTTTCTGTGTTTACGAAAAAATTTTGTACGTAGTAAATACTGTTAACCTATAGATCAATAAAAGTCATTATTATTTAATCATCCTAAAATTTAGAATTTCATTCAATTTTTCACAATTTTGGCCAAATTTTATAAAAGCTATTTCACCCGTACCGTCCATTCCGTGAAAATCAATAATTTTTGTTCTTTTCGTTTCTCTTATTTCACCAATATAAATTACTCTGAATTTTAAGCAATTTCCTAAACTGAAACGTTTATTAAACAAAAAGTCAGTAATTTGGTTATAAAAAATATAAATTACAATTTCCCGACATGTAAATCCGCGATTTTAATATAAGTTGTCTCTTTGTTTACTTCTAATCCAGAAATGTTTTCAGTTTTTTCGTCCCAAAAATTATTGTAATTGATCCGCATTTTTTTTGGTGATGACCCAGTCGAACAAGGCGAATCATTGGTAGTTATATCAATCTCTGTATTCGAATTCGAAGTTAAGTATTTGGCAGTTGTAGTAGATGTTTCTTGAATCAAGATAGCTTCATTTACAGCTTTAGATGTTGAAGGTTTTTCTGAATCACGAATTTGTTCATTTTTCGTAATTTTTCTCTTCGACATTTTCTTACTTTGAGTATTGAATATATCGCTGACCACTTATAATATATGCCTACATTGATTCCAAAATAAATAATCATTGAATGTTTAGAAGTTTCTTTTTTGGATTAGAATTAAAAAATAAATGGGTATCACAGATATATCAAGATTAAAAAATTGTTTGGAAACATTTTCCCCATGTGCTGGAGTTTTTGTTAGTTCAAATTTCGATATTGATTGTAAAGGACGTGGAAATAAAAATAGATCATTTTAAATTATTATGTATGACTCGATTCATTTTGATACTATGGTCAGTTGAAATTATTAAATACCAAATGATTCATTAAAGCGACGAGATTTGGCATCTAATAATTAAATAGTGTGATTGTTATGGTCGTACAAGGTATTTATATTTTTTATCGTATAGGGACTCGGTAAGTAGTCAAAACTAGTAACATTTTTATTGATGTAAATCGGTCTTACATGGACGACTGCCGAGGTGTTCAGTAATTTTCATTACTGAACGGTTGGGTGTTCAATCATGAAAATTACTGAACTGTTGGGTGTTCAATCATGAAAATTACTGAACGGTTGAGCGTTTCATCATGAAATGTACTTAGCACTACGCATGATGAGCGAGCGCTCTACGTAGTAGCTGTTTAAGTCATACGTACCGTATCGTTGAAACTCTGTATTATTATCAACGATCTTATTTATTAAAAAAAAGTTCACACGACGGGATTCGATACCCGGTCATCCGCACGACAGTCAAGCACTCTACCACTGCGCCACTTCGCTATTTCATGTGGGTACGCAAATGATACATGTAATCATTGAACGGGTATATATGCGCATTTGCAGTGGAACAAAGACCATGCTTGCTGTTATTAAACGAAAAGGTGAGATGAGTGTGTATGCCGATATTTATAATGATACACTGTTGTTGAAGGATGAGACAAATAAAAAATCGTTACAGAATATTATTATTATTTTGATGAACGCAATTTTATTGCCAACATTCAAATGATTCCGTGGTTCAGTGGTACAGTACTCGTCTCTTACGTGAGGTGTCCCCGAATCGATCCCAGCTATTGACAAATTTTTATAAAAAAAAACCGGCATGTATAAACTTTCCTCGTTCCCTATGCGATAAAATATACTGCAGAACATACTATGTGAGTAAGCCATTACTGAACGGGCTGATGTTCGCACACGGTGAAACACTTGTGCGATTAATCCACTCGCTTCGCTCGTTCCTGAAACCTTCGCACTTGTGTTTCGTCTTGTGCGAACATCAGCCCGTTCAGTAATGGCTTACTTACACAGCATGTGCTGTAATATACTATAAGACGACATATATTGTTACAATCATAATATTAAATTATCATCGACAATTTTTATATGTTTTATACGTATGAAATCAAAAGAAAAGTGCATATATACAAAAAATTTTTGTAAATTAGTTAAACCATATCAGTACAATCAATTCAGTTCCACCTGAAACGAAAATTTAAACAATAAAAAGAAAAATCATTTTTTGATCATTTTTTCATGCTCATTGTTTTTTGCGCCTCATTTATACCTTGTACGATTTGAGCTTCCATTGTTTCATCATTTGTTTGTGTACGCTCAGTTGTATTAATGAAAGATACATCGTCCATATCACTATTTGTTTTGTCATTCGAATTATATTGTTTTTTCTTCGAGTTGATGTATTGTTTCTGCTTCAATAAGCGATTTCTTTTTATCATTGCTTCATACGAATTTAAACGTTTTGTAGCCTCTTCCATTTCCTCTTGCCTTTTTTGTCGTTTTCTGTCAATTTCAGGTAAATTTACATTATTACTCGCGCTTCTCTTCATGTTTATTTTATATTATTGACTTAAATTTGATATTTTGTTGAAGGTTGTTATAAGTTGTCTAAGTTAGATTCACAATTAACTTGACATTTTTCAATGGATAATATGATTAAATAATATTTGTGAGTTATGAACACAATGTTATATACGAAGGTGTCGTGAGGTGCACCAAGGTGCACCAATGTGCAGTGAGGTGCACCAAGGTGCAGTGAGTTGCACCAAGGTGCAGTGAGGTGTACCAAGGTGTAGTGAGGTGCACCAAGGTGCAGTGAGGTCCACCAAGGTGCAGTGAGGTGCACCAAGGTGTAGTGAGGTGCAGCGAGGTGCACCAAGGTGCAGCGAGGTGCAGTGAATTTTGGGTTTTATATTATAGATGAGTAATGTTTGACTCCAACACCCCTCCTCAAAGATTACTGTGTGTCGAAGTTACCAAGTCCTATGAGATGAGTAAGTTTTCGCAATTTGATCGCTTCCAAAGGTTTAGTAAGTAAGTCAGCAATCATGTTTTCGGTTGGACAACATTCAAAGTTTATGGAATTCGATTTCTTCAGTTCCTTTGCGTAGTGATATTTTATTTCGATATGTTTTGATTTTTTACTGAATCCAGGAGCTTTAAGCAACTTTGGTTGTCCTCGTACATTACAATCTTTTCGTTTGGAACTTGAAAATCTTTCAACAAACGTTGTAACCAAATTGATTCTTGGCACGCTTCAGATAGTGATACATATTCCGCCTCAGTTGACGATAGGCTAATACAATCTTGTTTTCTGCTGGTCCAACTGACGGTACCACCATAAATTTTGAAGCAATGACCGCTAGTTGATTTTCGGTCTTTGTTATCTCTTCCCCAATCTCCATCGGCGTAACCAACTATATTAAATTTCGGGATTCTTCATTGGGTCGTTTATTTCAGTTCTTTTACCATATCCCGGATCCAAAGGGATTTTGGATGGTTTTGCGTCTTCCAATCTGAATTTCTTTATGATATTCGTAATATATTGCTTTTGACTGATTGTAGGGTTAATTATGTATTATATATTAATAAACATTATTTCTTTATTTTACTTTATTCACCAAATGCATTTAGTATAATAGTTGATCTTAACTTAAAGAGGATTGTAGGTTGACTATCATTAGTAGAGAGGTAGTATTTATAATAGTTGATGAACGCTAAGCGTGAGAATGGAATAAAGGAATGTGAGAATGAATTATGATATTAGTAGGAATATCTGGTTACTAAGTAATAGGAATAATATTAGAATGGAATGTTAATGGAATGTGATATGAACCATAATTGCAATAAGTTCACACTACATCATCCCCCTTAGAACATTGAAGGATACTGAAATTTTAAGATAGGGTTAGTCAGAATATAAGTTCTTAGATTATTAAACTTTCCAATGTAAAATCTTAGTGATATTATTCTTAATTTATAAAGTAAACAGAAAATTCTAAATTATCCTTAAGGTATGAAATAAGTAGATGAATATGATGATGATGTTTGAAATTTAGAATCGAATTTAGAAAGTTCGGGAGTCTCCTTTGCTTTCTTTCATGGGAAGTTCCGGACGTCTCCTTTCCTTCCCCTTTTGTTTTTGTTATTTGTTTCTTATATTCATATTTATTTACTTGATTGCTTAATTGCTAATTAATACAAAATTTATATTAAAATTCAATTTGATTATACTTAGTAAATCTATAAAAGAAGTAAGTATGAAATGGTTTAACTTTGTCAATATGTACTAGTGATTGTTTATTATTTTCATCTGCTATTACCACATTTGGGCCTTTAATTTCTATTACTGTATATGGACCTTTAAACAAAGGATCAAATTTAAGTCTAGGAATGTTTTCACGTAATACTAAATCGTTTACAGAAATTTGTTGTGGTTTAATGTTTTTATCGTAAAATGCTTTTCTTTGTACTTTTGATTTTTCTAACATTTGTATGGCCAGTTTATTGGCAACTTGTAATCGGTAGCGAGCCTCTTGATAATACGCATCAATATTGTAAATTGGATCAATTTGTCCTGAATTTAGGAAATCGTAATTTGCTGGTGATTTGGCAAAAATCAATCGAAAAGGACAGTAATCATTAATGGCTGTAGAAGGGGTTGTATTATAACAATAAGCAAAATAAGATAACCAAGTATCCCAATCTGTTTTAAGGTCATTGACATATGATCTAACATATTCATTGAGAGTACGATGGCAACGTTCGACTGTGCCTAAGGTTCTGTGTTGATATGACGTAGAGGTGTTATGTTTTACATTTAAAAGTTTACATAATTCATCAACAATGCTGTTAACGTACTCCGAGCCTTTGTCCGTAAGTAATTCTTTCATAGGACCGTAGATTAGAACAAAATGATCAAAAATTGCTTTATCTATTGTTGTTGCTTTCTTATCGGGTACTGCTATGGTCACTAGGTATTTAGTCAGGTCGCAAATAATTGTGATTGCGTATAAGTTTTCGCTGTCGGATTTTACAAATGGACCGATTGTATCGATCAAGACTATATCAAAAGCATTTTGAGGGGTAGGTGTAATAGTTAATTCTTCCTTATTTTTAGGCATAGCTTTGTTAATTTGGCATTTTTCACGATTTTTAACGTAATTACTAATTTCCTTTTTAATATTTTTCCAATGATATTTTAATTTTATCTTAGCATATAAACGTTTTGAACCGCTATGACCTCCGAAAAGTGGGTCAACATGGTATTTGTTTAATAATTCTAATTTTTTATTTTCGTTGGTAATTTCTTCCACTATTGGAGTTATTGCTATATTCACATTTTTTAAGAATTCGTTTCCGAATTTTTTAAAATCTTGTTCTTTGATATAGTTTAAAATTTGATCATTTAATGATAATTGTAAGCGTGTAACATTTTTATTAAACAAATCCTCCTCTATTCTTAACAATATTTTTTTCATGTTGATAATGTTATTATTTATAAATTGTTTCAAATTAAATCTTAAAATCACTTTCTTTCCATGGATAATTGTACAATTCAATACGTTTGATAACAATGTAAATTTCAATCGTGGTACCTTATATAATTCTTTCGTATTATTCGCTTCATAAACTTTCGTAGTGTTAATAGATTCATTTATTTCAACATTAGTTGTTTCATTACGCCGAGGGTTATTCATAATCTCATTCTTTTTATTAGCATTTTTAGCCATGGAACGTGTTGTCACACGATAATTATGAGCTGGGCCCGTATTACTAATACTTTGCGATTCTGATCGAGATAATGCTTTGGGAATTGCGATATTTATTTTGTGTTTCTTAGTCCTAATAAAATTGCATGTCTGAGCTATTTTTCTGATATCTTGGAATTCTATTCTAGATAATGCATCGGCTACAACATTTTTCTTACCCGGAATATGTTCTATTACGAAATCATATTCTTCTAAATCTACTCGCATTCTCATTACTTTTGAACTGGGAGTTTTCATACTAAATAAATAAACTAAGGGTCGGTGATCTGTTCTCATTACGAATTTGGTGGACAAAATATATGGTCTGAAATGGGTTATTGCCCAGTGTATAGCGGTTAGTTCTTGCAACGGTGTCGATTTATTTTTTTCTCCCGCAGTAAGGGATCTAGATGCATAGGCAATATGCAGTTGAATGCCATTATGTTCTTGACTTAAAACAGCGCCACAAGCGATTTTACTTGCATCAGTTGTAATATAAAATTTTTTATTGAAATCTGGGTATTGTAGGATAGGCGGATTAATTAAAGAATTTTTCAAATATTGGAAAGATTTTTCGCATTGTGGTGACCAAATAAATGGAACATCCTTGCGAGTTAGATTAGTTATGTGGTGTGCATAATGAGAAAAACTTCGAGTGAAACGTCTGTAATAGTTACAAAAAGCTACGAATTGTCTTGCACTGTCCGCATCTGTGGGGGTTGGATAATTTTTAATTACTGAATATTTAGATTCATCAGGTAGAATACCTTTATCTGTACATTTATGTCCTAAGTATAATATATCCCTTCGAAAGAATTCGCATTTATCTGGATTCAGTTTTAAATTGTATTTACGGCAAGTGTCAAAAACATCTTAGCTAACATTTCATCTTCTGTGGTAGCTATTACAACTAAGTCGTCCAAATAAATAAAACATTTTCTTGGGGTCAGACCACTGAAAGCTATGGACATCATTCTTTGGAAAGCATTTGGGCCTATTTTCAAGCCAAAAGGTATTGAATTAAATCTGTAGGATCCTTGATCGGTAGAAAAGGAAGTGTAGTTCTTTGAATGTTCATCCAATTCTATTTGATGAAAACCGTTCAGTAAGTCGATCAGAGAAAAGTATTTGGCATTACCCAACTGGTCCAAAATGTCGTCTATTCTTGGTAGTGGAAATTTATCACCTAAAAGTTTTTTATTAATTTCCCTATAGTCAACACAGAATCTCCATCTTTTTTCCGAATTTCCAGGCAAACTTTTCTTTGGTACTAAAAGAACAGGACTATTATATTCTGACACGGAAGGTTCAATGGTGCCATTTTCGCACATTAATTCAGTTTTTTTGCTTATAATTTCTTTATGGGCATGTGGAATTCTATAATTTTTGATATAAACTGGAATTTTGTCTCTCAATATGAGTTTTTGTTTGTAAAAATTATTGAAACTCACAGGGTCCTTTTCTGTTGCAAATATATCTAAATACTGAGAACATAAATTAGACAATTCCTTAGGAGCGTAAGTAGGAAAATTTTTCTGAAGTTTCTCAAAAATTAGATGTTTATTAGGAATAATGTCTTTCGGATCTAAAATGTTGTAGTTATCAATTTTGTCAGTGTGAATATTAAAATTAGTAATGGTTTTATCTGTCATAGATGTATTTAAAATTCTAACATACGGGCGTTTACCACTAGCTAAAGTTCTACCAACAAAGACTCCTGGGGATAATTCTTGATTTGGAATTACCACAAATTCATCTTCTGTATTCACTGTTATACGTCGAATTATTTCACATCTGGCTGGTACAATCATTACATTTTTACTATCAGTTGGATTATCGAGAATTGGAATTTTAGCGTTTATCGAAGGTATAGTCATGGTATTTTCGAAATAATCTAATGCACAGCGAAATCCTTTTATAAAATCTAGACCCAAAATACCATCGTATGGAATAGGAAAATCATTTTGAACTACGTGAAATCTGTGATATATATATAATATATAATGGCCATTGAGTACAAAATTTGTTATTGTTTCACCCATTGTAAATACTACGCCTTTCTTTATACCACTTAGTTGACAACGTGATTTAAAATTTATAGGACAATTGCGTGAAAGCTTACCAATTTTGACTAACGAAATTGTTGCACCAGTATCTAATAAGTAAGAATTTTGAGTTTGAGTCATTTCCGAATATATAGATACGAAACTACTAAATGATAAAGTCAAATGATGAACGTCATGGCAACAGTAATGTTCACTTGGCATGTGATTTGTATTTACATATGTGCGGTATCCTCCCATACTTTGAATTGGGGAAGTCCTCGCATTTACGGCCTGATCCATCAATCTCACTGCCGGATAGGGCCGATTAGCACACCCTGAATTTGAATTATTATACCTATTATAGTAAGAACGAGAATATCCTCTGTCGCCATTTCCGTTATTTTGGAAACGGTTGTTATCTCGATTAAAGAAACCGATATTGTTTTGTCCCCTAGTATGATTATATTGAAATTATATCTAAAATTGTTGCTATTAAATTGATTTCTATTTTTACTTCCGTTGAAATCTCCATGAAAATATTTTTTATCATCATCATCATCATCAAACTTTATAGATTCGTTAGTACCTTCCGGTGTGAGGTCTTTCTGCCGCAACCCCAGATTGGTGAACTATCGTCCTCCATGCCCTCCTATCGCCCGCCAAGGAGATGGTTTGTTCGCCCAGAGAAAGTCCCCTAACTTCTAAATCTGATTTAATTGAATCGATAAACCTTCTCCTTGGTCTACCCCTTGGCCTAACACCCGGGACCTGTGCATCCAAGATCCTTTTCGGTAGCCTGTTATTACCCATCCGTTGAACGTGCCCGAACCAGCGCAGACGACTGGCCCTTGCCGCCTCTTCCACTGACGAAATCCCTAAATTTTCCCTAATGTCGCCGTCCCTTATATGATTATCCCACTGCTCCCTCCTATTAACCTCCGCTATATTCCTAAGAACCCTCATATCAGAAACCTCCAGGTCATGCACGAGATATCCGCAGTCAACCCAACTCTCACTACCATACAGAATCGTCGGCCGGAATATTGACCTGTGAATAGCTAACTTTGTTCCGCTACTTAATTCCCTTTTGTTGAACACGTGCGACCTCAACTGACTGGCCACCGCGTTTCCCATTTTCCTCCTTTCCTCAAATTCCCTAACTAACTTGCCATCCTCTGAAAAAAATGGTTCCTAAGTACTTGAATTCAGAAACCTGCTCCAGCTCCTCCCCATTCAAATTGCAAGCTATCTCCTTCCGAGCTTTGCCGACATGCATAACCTTAGTTTTCCCTACACTTACCTTCATCCCATACTCCTCACATGCAGCATTTAGGCAGTCAATCCCACCCTGCAACTCCGTGGTACTATCTGCCAACAGAATCAAGTCATCCGCGTAGGCCAGGATTTTCATTATTACCTCACCCACCTCGACATTTCCCTGCAAGTTTGCCTGCTTGATGATTTTTTCCATGAAAATTATGAACAGAAGCGGGGAAAGACAACAACCCTGACGAACGCCCTCTTTAACCTCGAAAGACTCGCTAATTTCGCCATCTATTCTCACCGCGGCCCTGCTTTCTGAGTAAATACTCTTAATGGCACGCAGTAAACCCCCATTGATACCGTACTCGCTAAGAATCCGAATAGCTTCTGCCTTGGTACCCGGTCGAATGCCTTCTCCAAGTCGATGAAGCATAAGTATAAGTCCCTGTTCTTTTCATAAAGCTTTTCGATAGTCTGTCTGAGGCAGAAAATCTGCTCCTGACATCCCCTCAGAGGCCTGAAACCACCCTGAAACTCATCCAGTACACCTTCCACTATGTTCCTAACCCGGTCAACAAGTACACCCGTGTACACCTTACCTACCACGCTCAAGAGCGATATCCCCCTGTGGTTACTGCAAACCTTACG
>CM055404.1:76413572-76425718 GCA_029228625.1 Pseudolycoriella hygida
CTCTAGAACTATGAGAGTTAGAAAGTTGGTTCCAAAGGCCAAGTTGTAGAGAATTAAATTTAAGCGAACACGTGTTTCAGAGTTTTGGAGAAATATGGCCCACTCCTGGTATATGGTCACTTCCATAATTAGGCAGGATGGCCCAAATCTCTAGAACTATGAGAGTTATAAAGTTGCTTCCAAAGGCCAAGTTGTAGAGAATTAAATTTAAGCGAACACGTGTTTCAGAGTTTTGGAGAAATATGGCCCACTCCTGGTATATGGTCACTTCCATAATTAGGCAGGATGACCCAAATCTCTAGAACTATGAGAGTTAGAAAGTTGGTTCCAAAGGCCAAGTTGTAGAGAATTAAATTTAAGCGAACACGTGTTTCATGGTTTTGGAGAAATCTGGCCCAATCCTGGTATATGGTCACTTCCATAATTAGGCAGGATGACCCAAATCTCTAGAACTATGAGAGTTAGAAAGTTTGTTTCAAAGGAGAAGTTAGAGAGAATTGAATTTAAGCGAACACGTGTTTCATGGTTTTTGGAAAATGTGGCCTAATCCCGGGATAACGCCACTTCCAGATTCCAGAGGGATAATTCATACCTCTAGAACTATGGCAGCTAGAAAGTTGTTTACAAACTTACAAAAGTACTGATATCCGCAAAAAAATCTCTTACAGAGGAGGTGTGAAATCAGAAAAGTGTGACGCATTAATCATTTAAGGTAAAACTTTTTTCTTACAGTTACAAAAGTTCTGAAATCAGAGGGGGGTGACGCATTAAGCTTCGATTCGCAACAAACATTTTTAAACAAAATTATGTTGAGTTCAAAAAATTGCGTCACAAATGCCAGACCCACCAGTGGAATAATTTTTCAACACCAAGTTTTTAGACGCAAAAATTTAAATTTACCCTAAACGATGTGATAAGAAATAAAAGTCAAATTTTCGCGTAAAAACTGAAAGTACAGTAAAATTGTTTCGTCGTTGGGTCTGGCATTTGTGACGCAATTTTTTGAACTCAACATAATTTTGTTTAAAAATGTTTGTTGCGAATCGAAGCTTAATGCGTCACCCCCCTCTGATTTCAGAACTTTTGTAACTGGAAGAAAAAAGTTTTACCTTAAATGATTAATGCGTCACACCTTTCTGATTTCATAGCTTTTGTAAGCAGACATAAAGACTTGCGTCACACCTCCTCTGTAAGAGGTTTTTTTTTGCGGATTATATATTAATAAACATTATTTTTTACTTTATTCACCAAATGCATTTAGTATAATAGTTGATCTTAACTTAAAGAGGATTGTAGGTTGACTGACTATCATTAGTAGAGAGGTAGTATTTATAATAGTTGATGGACGCTAAGCGTGAGAATGGAATAAAGGAATGTGGGAATGAATTATGATATTAGTAGGAATATCTGGTTGCTAAGTAATAGGAATAATATTAGAATGGAATGTTAATGGAATGTGATGTGAACCATAATTGCAATGAGTTCACACTACATGATGTAGAAAATTCCATCGTTGTCCCGTTCCATTGCGACGCCCAAGTAAAATTGTAGGTTTCCCAATAACTTGATTGCAACAAATTCCGCAATTTTCCTTTCGACTTTATCCATCAATTCTTCAATACCACAAGACATAAGGATGTCATCAATGAAAATTAGCAGGTAAATGATTGAGCCGTCCATGATTTTGGGGTAAAGGCATTGGTCGGCGTCTCCCCGTTTAAAATTGTAATCAATCAAAATTTTATTAATTTTCTCGTTCCAATCGCGTGCAGACTGCTTTAAACCGTACAAAGTTTTCTTTAGATGACAGACTAAATGTTCTTTGCCTTTTACGATAAATCCTTTTGGTTGACTCATGTAGATGTTTTCGTTGAGATCACCGTTCAAAAAAGCAGTTTTTACGTCGTAGTGGCGGACCGGTAAACTTTCTTTTCCAGTGATTGCCAGAAATGTTCGAATGGTGTTTCGTTTGACGACTGGAGCAAATACTTCATCATAGTCCTGGCCATACTTCTGTGAGAAACCTTGTGCTACGAGTCTAGCCTTGTATCGAGTGATTTCACCATCTGCACCTGTTTTTACTTTGAATGTCCATTTACATCCGACGGTTCGCCCAATTTCCACGTTCCATTTTCCATCAGTGAATTGTATTCTTCTTGAATGGCATTCTTCCATTCGTTTTGGTTGTATCAACGGAGAAGGTAAAGTACAACGAATTTTAATAAGAAATACTCAGTATGTTCCAGACTTGGACACTAATTTTCGTACTGACAGTAAATTAGTGTCCAAGTCTGGAACATGCTGAGTATTTCTTATTAAAATTTGTACTTCACCTTCTCCGTTGATACAATCCAAAAATCCTTCTCCATTTCCCGATGAAAAAATGATTCGACCATCAGGTAATTCAACTGGGTGTTTCGTTCCCATTTGGATGCTACTAAAAAAAATTAGATCGTTGCTCATATGACTTGTGGGTCCAGAATCGATGTACCAATCGCTTTTGAGTTTCTTCGGGTTTGCTATCATGAAACACTTGTATTTTAGTTCGGTTTCACTTTCAGATTCGTTTGAAACGGCAGGATTTTTCTTTGCTTTATCGACGTCCCATTTTGTACTACTTTTAGGCTCGAATTTTGGTTTATTTTGGGGCCTCTTGAACGAGTAACAGTCACGTTGGAGATGACCTTTCTTTTTGCAGAAACGGCATACCACTTTCGAGTATCCTTTTCCAATTTTCATATCACCTTATCGTTTAACGTATACGACGACAAGGAGTTTGCTTCAGATTCAGAGTTTCTTTTGTATTCATTTATGAGCTTTCCTTTAACCATTTCCAGAGTTAGATCCTTTTCATCTCTGCTCTCCAGCGCTGTGATCAACGTATTATAGTCATCTGGTAAACTGCATAGTAATAACCCAACCACTAAATGATCGGCTAATTTTTCTCCCAGTACTTCCAGTTGATCCACCAAATCGAGCATAGTGTTTATATGTTCCTCCATATTACCGTTCATAAGCGTTTTAGAATGAAAATTTTATTCGTCAATGTTGACTTTTCGTGAGCCAATTTTAGAGCTTTCCATGCTTCAGCAGCACTTGATGACTTTCGAATGTGGCACAATTGGTTGTTTTCGACCATTAGACCAATACGGGCTCTAGGCTTTTCGCCTCGTTTTAGCCAGTTGTCATCTGGATCATTAGGACGTTCTTTGGATATTACGTCCCATGATTCCTTTTCGGTGAGAAGCAGTTCCATTTTAAACTTCCACATTTGGCAATTGCTACCGTTGAGTTTTGAAAATAGTAATTTCTCCATTTCTCAAATAAAACTCCAATTCAAAAATGAATAATTCTCCAATGAAAAAATCTATGTTCATCAGATGAGATAACGGCCCATAACCTGTCGGAAGGAATTCTCTTGAAACTTAGTTTTTATTGGAGATCAGAATAAATTGGACTTGCTTGATGAAGTATTTTATTTAAACTAATTTTACAAAAAAGTAATTTCTTTCATAGGACTACTAGAGTCGCATACTATAATTTTGAAGTTAATAATTAAAATAAGTAATGTTTGACTCCTACATTAAATTGTTCTAATAATATTGGATTATGTTTTGTGTGAATCGGTACAAAACGAAATAGACAATAGACATCCATCGTATGCATAATAAATTTAACGAAAGACGAATTGTTTGCGTAACGTTGAGGAAAAGCGACAATTAGAATAAAAAAACGTATAGTTCCAGATATTCAAATATCGTGACGAAAAGTGGTTTTGGATTGTTCGAGGTTGTCATTTCCGACAGCTTGGAGGCAGATGGTTCATCGAACAATAGAGTCGTCCAAAAGTTGATGGGCAAACAGAATTACGATACGTGGAAATTTACGCAAAGTATTTTCTCGTCATCAAGGGACTGTGGAATTGCACGCAGCTGGAATTAGATAAAGACGCAACGGCTAAAGACAAAGAATCCGATCTGAAAGCGTGGTCAGAGATCAATTTGCTGGTACATGAAAGCGTTTTATCGTACATCATCGACACATCATGAAGCATGGAAAAGCCTTCAAACTGCATTCCAAGACAGTGGGTTATGTCGCAAGGTCGAATTGCTGAAACAACTGGTTCAATTAACCCTAGATGAATGCAACTCGGTTGAAGATTACATCAACAAGGTAACCATTCCGTCACTAAAGGTAAAACGAATTTCTTTTATTTGAGGGCTATCGGAAAAACTTCTCGAAAAGCTTTTTATTATATGGTCATAAAAGTGTAAGTTAATTCAAGTACTCATTTCAAGAGCTTACCATATGGTCCCTTTGTTTAATTTTAAATTTTAAATAATTAATGTGCATTGATCTTAACAGAGAATTTAATTCTCATCCTTTACCCACACTAAATGTCATCAAGTCCATAAAACGCGAAATTAAACAAAACAAAACGAAATTTTGAGTTAAGTCTAGTCACGTTGTGTTATCCCTAGAGTACCTAAAGACACCGTTTCGACCCGCTGGTTTCAACAACCTCGAAAGTTCAATTTTATATTTCTCGTGACATCCAAACGTGTGATTATAGCTTCTGCTTACTTTCCCTCTGAAAAGGTATAATGCCTCCTTCTACGGAAGTTATCAATTTAGTTAACTTTAGTAGAACATCAAACATTCCTCTTTTACTAGGCTGTGATGCTAATTCTCATCACAAAGCTTGGGGAAGCACGGATTCTAATCCGAAAGGTGAATCTCTCTTGGAATTTATCCTGTCATCAAACCTAGTGGTTCTAAACCGAGGTAATGAACCAACATTTGTTAACAAAAATCGCAAGGAAGTCTTAGATATTGCACTAAGCTCTCTACACATCGTACATTTAATAAATGATTGGAAAGTTACAAACAACATTCTTACCTCCGATCATAGATGTATTTCGTTTCGCATAGACACTGACAAGCCCAAACTCTTGATGTTTAGAAACCCAGCAAACACTAACAACTATCTGAACCAATCTCCACGGAACGTGAACTTAATAAAGCAGCACTATTGCTGAATGATGCTCTTATCAATAGTTATTATAAATCGTGCCCTCTAAAACGAGTTAAAGAAGGCAGATCAGCATCATTTTTCGCCTCAAATCTAAAGGTTTTGCAAAAATCTCTTCGCAAGGCGTTCAATAAAGCAAAGACAGGTAATCCCGTGGATATTGCAAATCGTAAGCGAGCGCAATCGGAATACAACGCCGCACTCCGTAGAAACGAAAGGCTTAAAAAGCAGCAATTATGCAATACGACGTTGTCCTCTAAAAGCGCAGCGAGCCTGATGAGATCTCTCTCTAAAGATCCTATTTGTTCAGTTGGCACGCTTAAGTTGCCCTCTGGTGAATTCACTGACTCACCTGAAGAATCACTTAAGCAAACCCACTTCCCGGGGTGCAGTAGCTCGCAATCGATGAATCCCCTCCAAGCACCTTCCTCATTCTTAATACCTAGTAGAGGCGATAAAGAATCAGCCTTACAAATAGTTTCGACACAGAAAATCCATTGGGCAATCAAGTTCTTTTCACCTTTCAAATCAGCGGGTGAAGATGGCATTTTCCCAGCTATCCTTCAAAACGGTATCGACTATATTGTAGAACACGTTTTTCACATTTTCGTAGCGAGCTTATATCTCCAACATATCCCCCAGATCTGGAGAGGAGTTAGAGTAGTTTTCATTCCAAAATTTCATACCAACTCGCGAAATCCTTCAGACCCATTAGTCTTACTTCCTTCATAGTGAAATCACTTGAAAAATTAATAGACCGGAGTTTGAGAGACGGAATTTTAAAATCATTCACAATCCACCCAAAACAATATGCCTACCAACCTAAAAAATCAGCGGAAACTGCGCTCCACCATATGATCAGTAAAATTGAAAAAGCTTTTACTCACAATTGTGAAGTGTTAGGATGTTTCATTGACATTGATGGCGCTTTTAACAATGTCATTTTCACGGCAGTAGTGAAAGCCTGCAGAGCTCACAGTATAAATGGAACTATAACTGGATGGATCATTGCTATGCTCAGCACTAGGATTGTTTCTTTCAACCTAGGTCTCACCAAAATCAGTGTCTTTGTGAGTAAAGGGTGCCCTCAAGGTGGTATCTTACGTCCTCTTATCTACTGCCTAGTTAGAGACAGCCTCTTGACGTTATTAAACGACGCTGGTTATTACGTGCAAAGTTACGCAGACGACTTAGCAGTCCTAATCGAAGGACTATTCACCTCCACTATATGTGAATTAATGCAATCAGCATTAAAACTTGTAGAAAGCTGGTGCACCTCAGTGGAACAAACAGCAAACCCGTATAAGACGAAACTAATTCTATTCTCTAAGAAGGACAAAATTTTAAACTTTAAGCCACCCGTATTCTTTGGAAAGAGTATCCCTCTTTCTGACTCAGTCAAGGTCCTAGGACTAGTAGTGGACAGGAAAGTCAAATTTTCATTACACTTCAAGAATGTTATTGAAAAAGCTACCCGCTCTCTGTGGCACTGCAGAAGAGCCTTTGGGCTTACTTGGGATCTCAATCCAAAAATTCTCAGATGGATATACACCTCCATCATCAGACCTCGTCTAAGCTACGCAGCTATCGTTTGGTGGCCAAGATGCAATCTTACCACTTCTCGTCTTAAGCTCGCACAATTACAAAGACTGGCGCTCATTGGAATTACGGGTGCCATGAGAACGGCACCAACAGCAGCCCTTGAAGCCCTACTCAATTTAGAACCGTTGCACATATTCATTGAAGCAGAAGCACAGTCATCAGCTTTAAGACTAAAATTAGCAAACTCGCTCATAGTATGCCCGAATAACCATTCAAAAATTTGAGGGAAAATGACAAAAAAGTCTCCTGAATTTGAAAAGCCGTGTGAATCTATAACACCTACTTACAGATTTGAAAAATCATTTGCGATTAGCCTTCCCAACCGGAGCGATTGAACAAGCAACTCAGCTATTCCAACAGATAATCGCTTGTCTTGGTTTTCATATGGTTCACTGTCTAACGGAAGCTCTGGAGCAGGATTCAAGCAGGTCCCGAACTCAATGTAGCCGCTAATTTGCCTCTCGGCAAGCTCATAACAGTATTCCAATCGGAGATAGTAGGAATTATAGGATGCGTCAACACAATGTTACATACTCTGGAAAACTCGCTCAGGGATCTAAGAATCTTCATATGTACAGACAGCCAGTCAACCATCAAATCATTAGGGGGATACAAATTTACATCATCCCTCGTTCTAGAGTGCAGAGATTTAATCCAAACACTCTCTACTCTACATCAAGCAACACTTGTCTGGGTTCCTGGACATAGTGGAATCGTTGGCAACGAACAAGCAGACGAGCTGGCAAGAACAGCTTCTTCTTCCCCTTTCGTGGGTCCCGAACCCAGCATACCTGTTTCTGCATCTACGCTGTTTAACATTATAGCTCTCTGGAAGTCCAGCTCCTTCTCTTCCCATTGGGAATCACTCAACTATGCTAGACATGCCAAAAACTGTATTCGAATAAACAAAAAGCACACCAAGGAATTACTATCATTTTCCAAGCGTGACGTTAAAAGAATCACTGATATCCTAACCGGTCATTGCTCTCTCAATAAGCATATGCATACGATCGGGCTAACTAGCAGTCCTCTGTGCAATCGTTGCGGAGACATCGAAACAGCCGAACATCTTCTCTGTAATTGTCCCGCCTTTATTTGGCTCGAGCAAAGTACTTTGGATCATTCACAGTAAATCCAAAAACGATCAAAAACCACCCGCCTAGAACGATACTAGACTACCTTAATCGAATCAAATGGGATAACCTCTAAAATCTGTGGGAATGCACAACAGGCCCATTGGCGGCTTAGGTGCCAGGAACATTCTATCAGTGTTCCTACCTGCTTTATCCTATCCTATCCTATAGGCAATTCAGCCGTCGTGACAACAAATAGTTCAGGCATGTTGGTATATACAAGATCCAATACATTGTTGCTGCTGTTCTCAAAGTCAGTCATTTGAAAGAGCCCGTCTTCAAGAAGGGATGTTGTCATTGTTCTTGCAATTTTCGCGGAAATTGATTCGGAGTCACCTATATATGGTAAATAATCAAATCTTTCATCATTCTTTGACCATTTTTTTGTTGACATGTTGAAATCTCCTATAGCGACAAAAATATCACCATCTTTAATCATTGAATGCGCCTTTAATAGCGCTTTTAGATGGGACGTGTACACTTCCTCTTCTGAACCATATTGAATATACAGCCCGTGAATATAAAAGCACAAGCCGGATGAGCGAAGGCTTAACTTTATAAAAATCACTTCCAACTCATCAAGTTCTTTTAACTCTACAATTTCACTGTCATATTTGGAGTCGACGGCTATAAGAACGCCACCACCTTTTGTAGCTGTGATATTTGAGTCTGAACGATCTCTTCAATATACAGAGAAGCGCTGATCAAAAAATTCTGCATTGAACTTGTCTTTATTTAACCAGGTCTCAGAGAATGCAAATACATCATAATCAGATGCCGTTGTGGAGAGAAGTATGTGGTCTTTCTTTCCAGACATGCCACATATGTTATTATAATACAATGATATAAAAGCTGGTTGTGGCACACTCTTATCGACAGTAAGAGAATCAGGTGTTGGTAATAGCTGATTTCGTGAAATTTCCACAGAAAAGACATGGAATATAGACTCCGAAGAATAGATTGCTGACAAGTGTTGAATTTTTGAACTAAACTCTCACCCTATTTACTCAAATATTGCTTCCGGTTACGCAATATTTATTTGTGTGTCTGTTTTGGACGATTGATTTTAGGCAATTTCGCGAGTTGTAGACCGGGTTTTTCACGTTTTTCATGTAGAGGCACACAATCTAGAGAAAATTTACAAAATTGCCCTCGAAGTATGAAAAAGTTTTTGCGTATGTAACAGCGTCACCACACAAAATCACCAACAGCGTCAACTAAATGTATACGAAATTTTTATTTACCGTAGAAATAAAGGTGCATGTCGTCAGCCCCCCTCCCCCGCATTCGTGCTGGAAGGGGCAGACAGTTTATAATTAAGGCCTGAATTTGTGCTCTCGAATGCCACCGGTCCCAGAATTTGTGCTGATCTGGGAACCGAGAACTAGTCAAAAGAAACTTGAAATTTTCATGTTTTGTTCATTTTGCATGGAAAGTGTCTTAAATTCTTTTTTCGTCTAATTCAACTTAACACTCTCAATTAGTGCTCAATTTGTGCTGGCTAACGGTACCGGTCCCACAAATTTGGCTAGTCGGGGGCCGAGCGCAAATTGATTGATTGTGTCAGTTGTTGGATGGGAAAGAGTTATAAAATTGAGTCGTGGCGGTGTTATGTACGTACTTTTCCAAATTATCCCCCCCTCCCTCGTACTAAATCGCACGGATTTGTTGACCACCCTCCCCCTACTCCCCTAAAGTAGTACGTACTTTATGGATGGTCCCTAGGGCCTTGTTCATAGATCCTAGTCTCACATTTTAATTTCAGGAACAACAAGCCCATCCTAGAAGAAGCCACCAATTGTTAAAAAATTGTCAAAAAATGTTAAATTTCTCAATAAAAATTGAAACATTTTACAATTTCTTGACAACTAACTCGAAATATTAGGCTCTGACGAAATCTTAAGAAATTGAAAACCTGAATGTTCACATAAAGTGATGATAGACTTGACAACGAGTTCAACTTTTTCAGATTAATTTAAAATATAAATTACAAGTTAATTATTTAATGTCTGCGATCTTAACTAAATGAAAATCATCTTCAAGATCAGTTCAGATTAAGGGTCGTTCGTGTGCTCAAAATAAACCATTAGGCATGCATTCGAAGCAATATTTTTCGTAATAAATAATATTTTTGTTATTTTCATTACGGCAGTAAAAATATGTGACTCGAAGTATTTACGAATATTTTACTATTTTATCGAGTATCGAGAGGGAAGTGAATAGTTGAAAAATCGAAAATTTTTAAAAACCTCTCTGAAGAGTGGCTTCTTCTAGGATGGGCTTGTTGTTCCTGAAATTAAAATGTGAGACCAAGATCTATGAACAAGCCCTTAGGGACCATCCATAAAGTACGTACTACTTTAGGGGGGTAGGGGTTCAACAAATCTTACGATTTAGTACGAGGGGGGGGGGTATAATTTGGAGAAGTACGTACATAACATCACCACAACTCAATTTTGGAACCCTTTCCTATCCAACAACTGACACAATCAATCAATTTGTGCTTGGCTCCCCGACTATCCAAAATTGTGGGACCGGTACCATTTGCCAGCACAAATTGAGCACTAATTGAGGGTATTAAGTTGAAAGAGACGAAAGAAGAATGTAAGGCAATTTTCATGCAAAGTGAACGAAAATAAAAAATTTTGTTAATCAATCAATTTGTGCTCGGCTCCCCGACTATCCAAAATTGTGGGACCGGTACCATTTGCCAGCACAAATTGAGCGTATTAAGTTGAATAAGACGAAAGAAGAACTCAAGACACTTTCCATGCAAAGTGGACGAAAATAAAAAATTTTGTTAATCAATCAATTTGTGTTCGGCTCCCCGACTAGCCAAATTTGTGGGACCGGTACCGTTAGCCAGCACAAATTGAGCACTAATTGAGGGTATTAAGTTGAATTAGACGAAAGAAGAATTTAAGACACTTTCCATGAAAAATGAACAAAACATGAAAATTTCAAGTTTCTTTTGACTCGTTCTCGGCTCCGAGATCAGCACAAATTCTGGGACCGGTGGCATTCGAGAGCACAAATTCAGGCCTTAATTATAGACTGTCTGCCCCATCCAGCACGAATGCGTTTTGTAAAAGGAAAATGACCCTATGGATCTTCGTCGTCTTTTGTATAAGGAAAATCTCACTTAGTACAAGGAAAATATATTTTGCGATTCTTCACGGGAATCACCGTAGTTACTACTTAAAACTGACGGAATTCTTATACATTTTAGAGCTATCATTAGGTGGATCAGATTTGAAGAAAAAAAAAATGAGATTTGACACATTTGCTAGATACCGTTAGGATTCATAACAACAAAAACCTTTTAAAAGGTAAAGTGCGACGCAGTCCCTAATGTCCACTTCCAAAATTAATGATATCAGTGGAGGTGACGCTTGCGCTGAAAATACGCATACATTTCCTTGACGACAACGTTACCCTGTGTTCCAAAAATCGCGTCACCAATGCCAGACCCACCAGCGTAATAATTTTTCAACACTTTCAGTTTTCACACGCAAAAATTTAAAACTCAAAACAATTTTCGCAAAAAGACACGAATGTTAAATTTTTGCAGCGTAAAAACTGAAAGTACAGAAAAATTATTTCGTCTATGGGTCTGGCATTTGTGACGCGATTTTTTGAACACAGGGTAACGTTGTCGTCAAGGAAATGTATGCGTATTTTCAGCGCAAGCGTCACCTCCACTGATATCATTAATTTTAGAAGTGGACATTAGGGACTGCGTCGCACTTTACCTTTTAAAAGGTTTTTGTTGTGATATCAGTCGTTTTGGAAGTTTTCAGTTGTTAAACAAATTTCTATTTTTTGAAAACAATTTTTTGGCGAAAACTTTCGCCTCAATTTTGACCAACTTCCGCGCCTCGGCGATCCCACTTTCTATTCATCAAAACGATGCCCAAGTCAATATCTATCGAGCCCGACGAAAAAAAAATTTTTGGCGAAAACTTTCGCCTCGATTTTGACCAACTTCCGCGCCTCGGCGACCCCACTTTCTATTCATCAAAATGATGCGCAAGTCAATATCTATCGATTCCGGCGAAAAAAAATTTTTGGCGAAAACTTTCGCCTCAATTTTGACCAACTTCCGCGCCTCGGCGACCCCACTTTCTATTCATCAAAACGATGCCCAGGTCAATATCTATCGATTCCGACGAAAAAAAATTTTTTGGCGAAAACTTTCGCCTCGATTTTGACCAACTTTCGCGCATCGGCGACCCCACTTTCTATTCATCCAAATGATGCGCAAGTCAACATCTATCGATTCCGACGAAAAAAAATTTTTGGCGAAAACTTTCGCCTCAATTTTGGCCAACTCCGGCGCCTCGGCGACCCCACTTTCTATTCATCAAAATGATGCGCAA
>CM055404.1:76426218-76436567 GCA_029228625.1 Pseudolycoriella hygida
CCCCACTTTCTATTCATCAAAATGATGCGCAAGTCAACATCTATCGATTCCGACGAAAAAAATTTTTTGGCGAAAACTTTCGCCTCAATTTTGGCCAACTTCCGCGCCTCGGCGACCCCGCTTTCTATTCATCAAAATGATGCCCAAAATGATGGCAAAAATTCCAAGATGGCGTCACTTTCACAGTTGGCAGCCATTTTCTTAGGATAACGAAAAAATTCTCCTCACCAATCTCAACAATTCTAAACAAAAATTAAAAGTTAGCAATTGTCACGAAATCGTCTAATTTGCTTCCAATCTAATTTTTTTAAATAAATATATATTTTATCGATCCAGAACATTGAATCAAATTATTACTGTAGACAATACATCAATACAATCTGCTAGTAGTAGGAAAGTGGAGAAAATATGTAATAAAGTCACAAATGAAAGAAAATTTACTCTTGCCCAGACCTAGATTTCAACCTTAGACACGTCGATTACGAGAACATCATTCTATGGTTTCCTGTTGTAATAGTATTGAATAATAAAACGTTATGTAGTTAACTCTTTATTCACTTTATAACTTGTATAGATGAGCTTTACTTAAAGAAGCTTGTATGTTGACTGACTTATAGTTACTTAGAGCACTGGTATTTATATTAGTAGATAGACGCTAAGCGTGGGACTGGATTAAAAGGTATGTGGGAATGTATTATGATATTAGAAGGAATATATGGTTATTAAGAAATATGAGTAATATTAGAATAGAGCTTTATGAGATTGGAATGTAATGAGAAAGGAATGTGATGTGAACCATAATTGTAATAAGTTCACACTACACTGTTTTCGCACTTTACGCTTTATTTCAATTCGAGTTTTCGTGTATTTCTAGATCTAAAATTATTAAAAAATATAAGCAAGTACCCGTACGTATGAGAATGCAAAGAGGCATGTGCACACATCAGATATCAGAATATATATGTATATTGCAGAATTTCTAAAATTTCAATGTTTCAATTTTTAATAACTATCAGAATTCGAACGATCCACAGGAATTACACAAGGCAATGTTGAAACCCCTCTTGAAGTATGCCAATTCTAGAAGTGGTTGTATTCTGGAATTTGAAATACGTGTCCGCTAAAATTTAATTCCCTACAACTTTTTCTTTTACAAAATACACCCCCATCTTATGCGGCCGAGAAACAGAATTTCATCAATTCCATGGATTCCAGCGCCCGAACCATTCAACCGATTTCCACAAAAAAAAATCTCCCAGTTTTGTAAGATACCAAAATGAACAGTTTCCATGCTGTACTTGCCGAGATATTTGTGAAAGAGTTTCACTGAAAATCCAAGTTTTTCGACACTTCCTCGACGATATCTCCGGAACTATTCGACCGATTTTGCTCATCTACGAACTTTGAACTCATTCTTTTAACTACTTTTCAGGAAAAAAGTTTTTGAAAATCGGTGAAGATTTACTTAAGGATAGACAAACAGACGAGCAGACAGACGCACATGTTTTTTCGCTGATTTGGCACCTATAGGCAATCAAATAAGGTTTCCCCTTTCGGATAGGTTCGAAATTGCAATGTTATAATCGTGGTAGTAAACGTATAAGTCCCCATACTTCGTACGCTTCTACAAAACTTTTGTTTTTTGACACATAAAATAAAACAGAAAACGTTAGAATGATGTCCTGGATCGGTAACAAATATAAAAAGAGTCAGCTTGGAAGTCGACCTATTTTTTACAACTAATGAAACAAAGTCTACTTTAGTAAAATAGATTTCACGAATTTTTATTAAAAAAATTACCAATTCTTCTTTCTTTAAGTGCTTGTCCCAATTCGTGAAATCATTTTCGCTTATTTTGCGAAATTCATTGACGGAAGACCCATCTGCAGCAGCATCTACAACACCCTTATTTTGCATTTGGCTGATTCTTTGCTCCTTGAGCTGCAATTCAGTCATTTGTCTTTTCACTTCGCTTTCTTTTTTTAATAACTCCTTCCATTTTTCGTCAACTTCCTCTGCCTTGCTTTTTACTTTTTGCTCTCTTTCCATTAATGTTTTCTGAATTGAAAAATATAATCCTTGGTGTTGTGTTGCTTGGACAAGCAACACAACACCAAGGATTACTGCTTTAGAAACGAAAACACAATCATGTAAATTATTGAAAAATATAAAATAATTTTGGATATTCTGTGATGTAGGGTGGATCGGATTGAAAAATGTAGGTCTCTAATTTCTACACAACAGCCACCGTCATATGGTTCCCAGATTTGTGTATAAACCCGTGAAGAATCGCAAAATATATTTTCCTTGTACTAAGTGAGATTTTCCTTATACGAAAGACGACGAAGATCCATAGGGTCATCTTCCTTTTACAAGATGTAACATAAAAGCGAATTTTCGTCCCAAATCGTATAAGGAACATCTCACTTTGTTCAATGAAAAATATTTTTTTGGCGATTCTTCCGGGGAATAATAGTTCGGAAAATTTGAAAACCAAAGAGTTAAGAGATCTGTCCGGCTCGTAAAATCATTTTTTGAAATATTTTAGCCGGACGCTTTTTGAGAAAAATTATGAAAGTTAAGGTTCTCGATAAAAATTGCAAGAACCAAAGCTCTTTGATGAGATATGCTTGGGTGGGCCGAATTGTTTTGTGACACTTTTAAACATTTTTTGTATGACATTTACATTAAAGCGCTGTTCGAGTATTGCTGTCACTTTTATTGTTGAACTATTAAAATTATTATTTCTAAGGTGCATGTCGTCAGCCCCCCCCCCCCGCATTCGTGCTGGATGGGGCAGACTATAATTAAGGCCTGAATTTGGGCTCTCGAATGCCACCTTTCCCAGAATTTGTGCTGATCTGGGAGCCGAGAACGAGTCAAAAGAAACTTGAAATTTTCATGTTTTGTTCATTTTGCATGGAAAGTGTCTTAAATTCTTCTTTCGTCTAATTCAACTTAATACCCTCAATTAGTGCTCAATTTGTGCTGGCTAACGGTACCGGTCCCACAATTTTGGATAGTCGGGAAGCCGAGCACAAATTGATTGATTAACAAAATTTTTTATTTTCGTTCACTTTGCATGAAAATTGCCTTACATTCTTCTTTCGTCTCTTTCAACTTAATACCCTCAATTAGTGCTCAATTTGTGCTGGCAAATGGTACCGGTCCCACAATTTTGGATAGTCGGGGAGCCAAGCACAAATTGATTGATTGTGTCAGTTGTTGGATAGGAAAGGGTTCCAAAATTGAGTTGTGGTGGTGTTATGTACGTACTTCTCCAAACTATACCTCCCCCCCTCGTACTAAATCGTACGGATTTGTTGACCCCCTACCCCCCTAAAGTAGTACGTACTTTATGGATGGTCCCTAAGGGCTTGTTCATAGATCTTAGTCTCACATTTTAATTTCAGGAACAACAAGCCCATCCTAGAAGAAGCCACTCTTCAGAGAGGTTTTTAAAAATTTTCGATTTTTCAACTATTCACTTCCCTCTCGATACTCGATAAAATAGTAAAATATTCGTAAATACTTCGAGTCACATATTTTTACTGCCGTAATGAAAATAACAAAAATATTATTTATTACGAAAAATATTGCTTCGAATGCATGCCTAATGGTTTATTTTGAGCACACGAACGACCCTTAATCTGAACTGATCTTGAAGATGATTTTCATTTAGTTAAGGTCGCAGACATTAAATAATTAACTTGTAATTCATATTTTAATTTAATCTGAATAAGTTGAACTCGTTGTCAAGTCTATCATCACTTTATGTGAACATTCAGGTTTTCAATTTCTTCAGATTTCGCCAGAGCCTAATATTTCGAATTATATGTCAAGAAATTGTAAAATGTTTCAATTTTTATTGAGAAATTTAACATTTTTTGACAATTTTTTAACAATTGGTGGCTTCTTCTAGGATGGGCTTGTTGTTCCTGAAATTAAAATGTGAGACTAGGATCTATGAACAAGGCCCTAGGGACCATCCATAAAGTACGTACTACTTTAGGGGAGTAGGGGGAGGGTGGTCAACAAATCCGTACGATTTAGTACGAGGCGGGGGGGGGGATAATTTGGAAAAGTACGTACATAACACCGCCACAACTCAATTTTATAAACCTTTCCCATCCAACAACTGACACAATCAATCAATTTGTGCTCGGCTCCCCGACTATCCAAAATTGTGGGACCGGTACCGTTTGCCAGCACAAATTGAGCGTATTAAGTTGAATAAGACGAAAGAAGAACTCAAGACACTTTCCATGCAAAGTGGACGAAAATAAAAAATTTTGTTAATCAATCAATTTGTGTTCGGCTCCCCGACTAGCCAAATTTGTGGGACCGGTACCGTTATCCAGCACAAATTGAGCACTAATTGAGGGTATTAAGTCGAATTAGACGAAAGAAGAATTTAAGACACTTTCCATGCAAAATGAACAAAACATGAAAATTTCAAGTTTCTTTTGACTAGTTCTCGGTTCCCAGATCAGCACAAATTCTGGGACCGGTGGCATTCGAGAGCACAAATTCAGGCCTTAATTATAAACTGTCTGCCCCTTCCAGCACGAATGCGGGGGAGGGGGGCTGACGACATGCACCTTTATTTCTACGGTAAATAAAAATTTCGTATACATTTAGTTGACGCTGTTGGTGATTTTGTGTGGTGACGCTGTTACATACGCAAAAACTTTTTCATACTTCGAGGGCAATTTTGTAAATTTTCTCTAGATTGTGTGCCTCTACATGAAAAACGTGAAAAACCCGGTCTACAACTCGCGAAATTGCCTAAAATCAATCGTCCAAAACAGACACACAAATAAATATTGCGTAACCGGAAGCAATATTTGAGTAAATAGGGTGAGAGTTTAGTTCAAAAATTCAACACTTGTCAGCAATCTATTCTTCGGAGTCTATATTCCATGTCTTTTCTGTGGAAATTTCACGAAATCAGCTATTACCAACACCTGATTCTCTTACTGTCGATAAGAGTGTGCCACAACCAGCTTTTATATCATTGTATTATAATAACATATGTGGCATGTCTGGAAAGAAAGACCACATACTTCTCTCCACAACGGCATCTGATTATGATGTATTTGCATTCTCTGAGACCTGGTTAAATAAAGACAAGTTCAATGCAGAATTTTTTGATCAGCGCTTCTCTGTATATTGAAGAGATCGTTCAGACTCAAATATCACAGCTACAAAAGGTGGTGGCGTTCTTATAGCCGTCGACTCCAAATATGACAGTGAAATTGTAGAGTTAAAAGAACTTGATGAGTTGGAAGTGATTTTTATAAAGTTAAGCCTTCGCTCATCCGGCTTGTGCTTTTATATTCACGGGCTGTATATTCAATATGGTTCAGAAGAGGAAGTGTACACGTCCCATCTAAAAGCGCTATTAAAGGCGCATTCAATGATTAAAGATGGTGATATTTTTGTCGCTATAGGAGATTTCAACATGTCAACAAAAAAATGGTCAAAGAATGATGAAAGATTTGATTATTTACCATATATAGGTGACTCCGAATCAATTTCCGCGAAAATTGCAAGAACAATGACAACATCCCTTCTTGAAGACGGGCTCTTTCAAATGACTGACTTTGAGAACAGCAGCAACAATGTATTGGATCTTGTATATACCAACATGCCTGAACTATTTGTTGTCACGACGGCTGAATTGCCTATAGGATAGGATAGGATAAAGCAGGTAGGAACACTGATAGAATGTTCCTGGCACCTAAGCCGCCAATGGGCCTGTTGTGCATTCCCACAGATTTTAGAGGTTATCCCATTTGATTCGATTAAGGTAGTCTAGTATCGTTCTAGGCGGGTGGTTTTTGATCGTTTTTGGATTTACTGTGAATGATCCAAAGTACTTTGCTCGAGCCAAATAAAGGCGGGACAATTACAGAGAAGATGTTCGGCTGTTTCGATGTCTCCGCAACGATTGCACAGAGGACTGCTAGTTAGCCCGATCGTATGCATATGCTTATTGAGAGAGCAATGACCGGTTAGGATATCAGTGATTCTTTTAACGTCACGCTTGGAAAATGATAGTAATTCCTTGGTGTGCTTTTTGTTTATTCGAATACAGTTTTTGGCATGTCTAGCATAGTTGAGTGATTCCCAATGGGAAGAGAAGGAGCTGGACTTCCAGAGAGCTATAATGTTAAACAGCGTAGATGCAGAAACAGGTATGCTGGGTTCGGGACCCACGAAAGGGGAAGAAGAAGCTGTTCTTGCCAGCTCGTCTGCTTGTTCGTTGCCAACGATTCCACTATGTCCAGGAACCCAGACAAGTGTTGCTTGATGTAGAGTAGAGAGTGTTTGGATTAAATCTCTGCACTCTAGAACGAGGGATGATGTAAATTTGTATCCCCCTAATGATTTGATGGTTGACTGGCTGTCTGTACATATGAAGATTCTTAGATCCCTGAGCGAGTTTTCCAGAGTATGTAACATTGTGTTGACGCATCCTATAATTCCTACTATCTCCGATTGGAATACTGTTATGAGCTTGCCGAGAGGCAAATTAGCGGCTACATTGAGTTCGGGACCTGCTTGAATCCTGCTCCAGAGCTTCCGTTAGACAGTGAACCATATGAAAACCAAGACAAGCGATTATCTGTTGGAATAGCTGAGTTGCTTGTTCAATCGCTCCGGTTGGGAAGGCTAATCGCAAATGATTTTTCAAATCTGTAAGTAGGTGTTATAGATTCACACGGCTTTTCAAATTCAGGAGACTTTTTTGTCATTTTCCCTCAAATTTTTGAATGGTTATTCGGGCATACTATGAGCGAGTTTGCTAATTTTAGTCTTAAAGCTGATGACTGTGCTTCTGCTTCAATGAATATGTGCAACGGTTCTAAATTGAGTAGGGCTTCAAGGGCTGCTGTTGGTGCCGTTCTCATGGCACCCGTAATTCCAATGAGCGCCAGTCTTTGTAATTGTGCGAGCTTAAGACGAGAAGTGGTAAGATTGCATCTTGGCCACCAAACGATAGCTGCGTAGCTTAGACGAGGTCTGATGATGGAGGTGTATATCCATCTGAGAATTTTTGGATTGAGATCCCAAGTAAGCCCAAAGGCTCTTCTGCAGTGCCACAGAGAGCGGGTAGCTTTTTCAATAACATTCTTGAAGTGTAATGAAAATTTGACTTTCCTGTCCACTACTAGTCCTAGGACCTTGACTGAGTCAGAAAGAGGGATACTCTTTCCAAAGAATACGGGTGGCTTAAAGTTTAAAATTTTGTCCTTCTTAGAGAATAGAATTAGTTTCGTCTTATACGGGTTTGCTGTTTGTTCCACTGAGGTGCACCAGCTTTCTACAAGTTTTAATGCTGATTGCATTAATTCACATATAGTGGAGGTGAATAGTCCTTCGATTAGGACTGCTAAGTCGTCTGCGTAACTTTGCACGTAATAACCAGCGTCGTTTAATAACGTCAAGAGGCTGTCTCTAACTAGGCAGTAGATAAGAGGACGTAAGATACCACCTTGAGGGCACCCTTTACTCACAAAGACACTGATTTTGGTGAGACCTAGGTTGAAAGAAACAATCCTAGTGCTGAGCATAGCAATGATCCATCCAGTTATAGTTCCATTTATACTGTGAGCTCTGCAGGCTTTCACTACTGCCGTGAAAATGACATTGTTAAAAGCGCCATCAATGTCAATGAAACATCCTAACACTTCACAATTGTGAGTAAAAGCTTTTTCAATTTTACTGATCATATGGTGGAGCGCAGTTTCCGCTGATTTTTTAGGTTGGTAGGCATATTGTTTTGGGTGGATTGTGAATGATTTTAAAATTCCGTCTCTCAAACTCCGGTCTATTAATTTTTCAAGTGATTTCACTATGAAGGAAGTAAGACTAATGGGTCTGAAGGATTTCGCGAGTTGGTATGAAATTTTGGAATGAAAACTACTCTAACTCCTCTCCAGATCTGGGGGATATGTTGGAGATATAAGCTCGCTACGAAAATGTGAAAAACGTGTTCTACAATATAGTCGATACCGTTTTGAAGGATAGCTGGGAAAATGCCATCTTCACCCGCTGATTTGAAAGGTGAAAAGAACTTGATTGCCCAATGGATTTTCTGTGTCGAAACTATTTGTAAGGCTGATTCTTTATCGCCTCTACTAGGTATTAAGAATGAGGAAGGTGCTTGGAGGGGATTCATCGATTGCGAGCTACTGCACCCCGGGAAGTGGGTTTGCTTAAGTGATTCTTCAGGTGAGTCAGTGAATTCACCAGAGGGCAACTTAAGCGTGCCAACTGAACAAATAGGATCTTTAGAGAGAGATCTCATCAGGCTCGCTGCGCTTTTAGAGGACAACGTCGTATTGCATAATTGCTGCTTTTTAAGCCTTTCGTTTCTACGGAGTGCGGCGTTGTATTCCGATTGCGCTCGCTTACGATTTGCAATATCCACGGGATTACCTGTCTTTGCTTTATTGAACGCCTTGCGAAGAGATTTTTGCAAAACCTTTAGATTTGAGGCGAAAAATGATGCTGATCTGCCTTCTTTAACTCGTTTTAGAGGGCACGATTTATAATAACTATTGATAAGAGCATCATTCAGCAATAGTGCTGCTTTATTAAGTTCACGTTCCGTGGAGATTGGTTCAGATAGTTGTTAGTGTTTGCTGGGTTTCTAAACATCAAGAGTTTGGGCTTGTCAGTGTCTATGCGAAACGAAATACATCTATGATCGGAGGTAAGAATGTTGTTTGTAACTTTCCAATCATTTATTAAATGTACGATGTGTAGAGAGCTTAGTGCAATATCTAAGACTTCCTTGCGATTTTTGTTAACAAATGTTGGTTCATTACCTCGGTTTAGAACCACTAGGTTTGATGATAGGATAAATTCCAAGAGAGATTCACCTTTCGGATTAGAATCCGTGCTTCCCCAAGCTTTGTGATGAGAATTAGCATCACAGCCTAGTAAAAGAGGAATGTTTGATGTTCTACTAAAGTTAACTAAATTGATAACATCCGTAGAAGGAGGCATTATACCTTTTCAGAGGGAAAGTAAGCAGAAGCTATAATCACACGTTTGGATATCCCATTAATATTTAGAGAGTAGTAAGCAGCCGCCAAGTCGCTGGAGCAAAATTGTTGGAGGGGAAACACTGCGCAAGATTTGGAAGTGACGATGCATGCTCTAGGTCTAGGAGAGGATCGGTCATAGACCATATTAAATTTCTTTTGGTTTATTTTACTAACCCTATTTCCGGAAACAAAGATGATAATTTGAGAGCTGGCGTCGTATAAGGAGTTAACTTCAATTGATGCGGATATGCAGTGATGCAAGTTAATTTGGTGAAAGACCGTTTTTTGTTTCTTCATTGCAACTGATTATGAAATTGTGAAAGAGCAACTCCATTATTTGGAAGATCCAATAAACTGTTAATTAGTTTTGTGTAACTTTTTGCTAGGAAATGAACGATGCTGGGATGATGCAATTTACCTGGGGAACTTACCTTTTCAGGACTATATTTGTACTATACGTTTTTAGGCTATTAGTAAAGATGTGAGATGAAACAGATACTTTTAACTGATAAGAGAAACTTAGCAAGAATTTATTGAAAATGAGTGAGAAAAAACTATTTTGATAATCCATTGGGTTCGTTTTGATCAATGGTGAAGCGGATTTTATCCATTCCGAATTTTACGAGATTGCCCATGATTTTAATTGCACTTACAGAGTTAGCATCTATTCCTATGAACCAATTTTGTTTGTCTTTTAGGCCTCTTTTTCTATTAAAGACTCTCCAAGATGACGTGTCTACTGACCGGTTTTGACGCTTAATGGCCTCAAAAAGCACTGTAGGCTCGGGAGTTGGACAGGGCAGGGAGAATGTAGCTCTGAATAGCTTGGGCGGACCTCCGACTTCAATATAGTCGAGTTTAGCATATTTCCATAGATCAGTGAGTAACGGTATGGTTTTTAGAATCCATTGTTTAGTAAGATCGTTTGTACAAATCACACGGAGTCGACCGTTATTATAGCCAGTAAATTCAAATTCTAAGTCGGCGATCTCTTCAGCTTCGAATAACGATTTTGTGAAACTAGCTTTGATTAGTTTGCAGTGTTCCGATGTTAGTAGCAATTGCTCATCTGGGTTCTCTGTGTGGGGTACAATATCGATGACGAAAAGACCTTTTTTCTTCTGAGTGATTTCGGCGAACGATGGAGGCTCCATTATTTTAAATTTTTTGATTTCTGAAGGAAGGATCGGCGAGTTCATTTTCCTTTTTGGAGTGGAGATGGATTTGTTAACTGAACGATTATTAGGTGATTCACTTTTAAACTTTGGGGTCAATTGTTTCGTGGCT
>CM055404.1:76443752-76476318 GCA_029228625.1 Pseudolycoriella hygida
TTTAATGTTGGCACAGCTAACATGTTGTACTCTGCCATAGTAAGGTCCCACTTAGAATTTGCCAGTTGTGTTTGGGCACCTCATCATGATGTACGCACATTCAATCATTGGAGAGCGTTCAGAGACAATTTGTTCTTTGCGCTAACCGTGACCGATATGTTGACGGTAACCAAGAAAGTTACCAATTACGCCCATGTCTAGACAGATCAAATGAACTTAATCTGATTTCATTACTTAGACTACTAATGCAGCAGTACGATGGAACAAGGTGCCTGAGAAATCCTTCATTCATTCGTATAAATGGAAGCAGAAACTACTATTCCCGTTACTCATCTTTCAACTTTGCATGTGAATTATTTAATATGGCTGCAAGGCACGTTAATCCATCATTGCCATCTATGAATTTTCGTCAAAGTGTTCTGCGGCTCGAAAATTCAGTTTTCAATGAATTTGGTAATCTTGACATATAATTTTACTATTCAATGATGTTTTAAAATTAAGTAACATTTTTCGATCTATTAGTAGAAACAGCTTCATTGAACTCATGGTTCTCACTCTAATCGTATCTGATTAGTCTCATCAAGTCATTACGACTTTGAAGTTAAACTCCAAATTCAATCGATTTGTGCAAAACTTCCAGTCTAGCCGACTGGTTACCAATAACCCCTTCTTTTTCAGATAAGACTGGTCGGAATCATTTCGAGAACAGTGACGACAGCATCATACAACTTTGTAGCTGAATTTTCTTTTGACACTCTTGGCCTGTTCAGAGACACCTTGACGCTGCCATCTTTATGGTTTAATAAATTGACAACCAATATTTATTGTTGGATTTTTTTTTATTTCCTTTGACGCATTTAAATTTTTATTTTTAAATAATGCTTTTAATAATTTGACAAGGCATCAAGCCAACAAGGTAGTCTGTTTGAGCTCCTCATGACAAACTAAAAAACATTTAGGAGAGATTAGTTCGAAATTTTGTTTAATTTTAATTTTTTCAGAACAGCGGATTAAAACCGAACTAAACTGTTCTTCAAAACAATCGCTCTCAGTTTGAACAGTATTTGTACGACGCAACATTATGGCAGTAAAATCATAAGTATCACTGACAAATTTAAATTGCATTTTGGGAGGTTGGTAGAACAAACTACTCCAACAATATATGTGTTGGAAGTTTATGTTAGTTGAGATAGGTTTCAATTTCGATAAGTAAGTACTCTTCAGAATTCCCTCATCCCTAAAGAAGTACGTACTTTAAGGATGGCCCCTATTGACTAGCTGATAAAACGAATAAACGATTTTTATCTTATAAGTAGACTCACTTTCACAAGTTTCTTTTAAGATAACCAACGCGTCATGCTGCTCTTTACGTTGCTTTCTTATCTCTTCCAGCATGAGTGTCTGATTTACCATAGACTTTTCTAGCATCTCGTGGGCGGTCAGTTCGTTTTTGGGTCGCCCAGTTTCTTTATCAATTTTGATAACTCGTTTTGATTTTATAGTTCCTAAAATGTTGTAATTGACGTATGCAATAAATATGAATAAAACATTTGCTACCAATAGTCGCCAGTCTTTGGTCTGATTCATTATTTTTCGAGGTCTCGATCGAAACAATTGCCCACTTTTTCGACCAAAAATTGCTTTTGTTTTAAATTGAGTTTGGGTGCTCTGTTCGCCTAAAGATAATTACATGTTATAGCAACCAATTTTGCGACCGCAAACCATTTTTAGGCTCTACGGACTTTTATTACAAGTTAATCGAAAGTTTACGTTCATGTAAAATTACCTTCATCTCCAAAAAGTACATACACCAGCTGGATGATGTACGTTGATGTTGATAAGCCCCCTAAGCTTTCTTGCTAAATATTTAACCTTTTATTATAAACAGAACGTCACATGAAAGCTGTAAGATTCCACGTACATTTTAACATGCTGATATACTGACAAAAAGCTGATAACCTACTAGATGTACGGAGAAACGTCAATTATATCTGCCTGTTAAAATGTGTTAAAAATGAATAAAATTTGAAAGAGTTCTCTAAATTTTGTATTGATGAGGATTTTCTAATGAGCCAGAGACATGATATAGAGGCTGGGTTCCCCAGATAGACTAACTGCAGCTTCTCACACTAGCGCGTATGCGATATGACACTGATGGTATTTTTAAAGATCTACACTGAGGAAAAAAAGTCACTAATTACAGGTAATCTGTGTCTCCAGCTGTAGTTTTTCAAAGTCTACAGCTGCCATAGCTAATACTTTGAAGATTACCTGTGATTGCTGTAGTTTGCAATTACCTCCAATAGCAAAATTTGATATTTTTATGTGAAGTCGTAATTTACTTCGATAGACCAGTGTTGAAATGTCGAGGACTGGATATGCGGCTGTCGCCGGTTCGAGACTCGACCCCAGTTTTTTCTTTAAGTAACGATATCAAAATATATTTTTTTTAAGAAAATATCGAAAATGTAAATACAAAATGAATTTACAGATTATCGACTTTGTTTTGTAGTAGTTCTTTGCAATTTCTTATAATTGACTTGTAATACTTCGATGCGTGGTGTTTACCACAAATCTCGTTGTGATTACTGAAATGAAATGAAAGGAATTCAATTTTTGGAAACTAATTCTTATTTCATTTACAAAATTTCGATACGAAGCCTACGAGCAGTAATTGTATATATTATATTTTTTGTTGTAATCTTTTTTTGTACAAAAAAAATTGAACCGAAAATGTTATATCGCAACATAGTCTGTGCAACGCTAACTTCGGACGTATTACCAACCAGAAATGATATTCCAGAATGCAAAAATTAGCAACTATAGGTAATCCCGTAAAAAATTACCTTACAATGGTAATTTTTCAAAGAATTACCTCACGATGTTAATTTTTTTTACAAATTACCGGTTACAGCTGCGATGTTACAACTGTAGAATTTTTTTCTTTTTTGTGAGTGTATTTACGTAATTAGGGCTACGTTTGGTAACATTGCAAATTTGGGCCTTGAAATTGAAGGGTTTTTCGTTTTGAGGTCTAAATAAGAGAAATCCGCAAAACAAAATGTTGTCCGTGCCACCCCTGGTAGTCGAAAAAGTCAAGCTGAAATCGAAGATGAACAAAATCGATTAAGTTGTTGAGATATTGCTAAAAACGCTTTATGCACGGAAAATGTGTGTCGATATTGGGGGAAGGAAACAGTGTGGTGGCTTAAGCTGTGGGTCCATAGAGTTGGCCTAACTCGTGCTACACGACTCAATAATTGGCGATTTTTCCTGAATATTTCTTTAGTTTTGAGCGTTGAGAGGGTGTTTCATAGTGATATGACACATGGCACAGGGCACAGAGGATTAGTTGAAGTTCGTACGGGTCGAAGAATGGACACTTGCCTCAAATACAAATATCTTAATCAATATGAAGGACTGAAGCAATTGGTCTGGAGAAATAAACTAACGTAATATTTTGTTTAATTTAATTTTTTGTTTAATTGCCGCAGGGCTAGCTTCATTTAGACTCTTAGGGACGGCTGATGGCAGCGAACGTTTTAGGTCTTAACCACACATTTTGGGCGGCTGTCAAGTCAGTTTGTTCTTCAACTTTTCAGGCTACTCGTCGATTCAAAAACACAAATAAGCGTTAGTCTAGGCTTCATTTGATTGCTCAGCCGGCGCAGATTCAAAATTTCTTTTGCACGCATCCACTAATCTGTCAACACACACCGGTCCGCCGCCAAACATTTGAAAACCGGCGCAGGCCTCTGAGAGATCAAAAGGTAGAAATTGCGTAATAGAATTTGTTAGTCCAGTTCTTTTATAATCTTTATAATTGATTTCACGCCTCATTTTTTTTATATTTTTTATCCATACCCTATGTTCTAAAAATCAATTATCTGCAAACAAAAAAATCTACGCGACTTATATCATAATTATTAATTATAATAATATTATATATATTATATTATAATTATAATTATAATTATTATAATTATAATTAATGTTTAAAAAGCATTTCGTCACATTAACAAATGAAAACGTGAGCCAAAAAAATGTACAACTTACTTCGAATTTCTGGAATCAAGTCGCTAGATTCTCCATGATTCAAACAGCAGCCTGTACAGTTTATGCTTACTTCAGAAAACCAAATACACAACTGACCGGTAGCGAATGACTTATTAAACCCGGACCCGGACGAAGTCATTGGTCTAATAGGTTTGATCTAACGTTTGTAGGTTATTCCGTAGCCGACCGCCGACAAAGATGTTGAGTTCGAATATGACACAATCGGTCAAGAACTTCTGGAAATACGGTCGAAGAAGCGGTCGAAACGTGGTTTTTGAGGGTATGTAAAACTTTTACATCCAGGAAACGAACAAAAAAATCGATGAAAATCGGTTGAGTGGTTTAGGATTTAGAGTCCAAAGAGTGGGCCTAAGTCGGGCTGCTCGACCGTTAGGTGATGTAGAGATATTAACATACTAACACATACTTATAAGTTATATGATAATAAAGTCAGTCTTCATTCAGCATTCATACAATAAACATCACATGGCGCAGACGGTACAAAGAGAATCTCACTTATTTGCTGTTCTGTTAACTTTTTAATATAGTAGCTCATTATGGCACATTATGGTGAAACTAGCAGTGGATTTTAATAAAAAACAATACAACTTGCGAAAAGTTAATAAAAGTAGTGTATATAGTCAAGTTAAAGTGTCGAAATCATTCGTTCAAAGGCAGAGGTCACGGAGGTCATATCATTTGAGATCTCGTATAATTAGGCCTTATAAAGCAAAAATGAATTTCGTCAAAAAAATTGTAAACTTATCATTCGATGGAAATGTGGCAGAAAACTGGAGAAGATTCAAAAAAGCTTTTGATGTGTTCAAAGTGGCTGCTGAAATAAATACAAAGGAGGATGTACTCAGAATTGCAGTATTCTTAAACGCGGTTGGAGAAGACGGCTTAGAAGTGTTCGAAATATTGCCATTAACAGAAACACAGAAGAAAGTTTACAAAACTGTTGTAAACGCCTTTGAAAATTTCTGTGACCCAAAGAAAAACGTGTTTTACGAAAGATTTTTATTCTACTCACGAAACCAAAAGGAAGGCGAGCCTTTTGATAATTTTCTTATGCAAATTAAGAAGTTGGTGAAGAACTGTGCTTTCAAAGATGAAAAAGATGACATGCTGCGCGACAGAATTGATCTGGGAATTGCTGATAAACGCTTGCAAGAAAAGATGTTGAAACAAGAATTGTCATTTGACGATACTGTAAAACTGTGCAGAGCGACTGAACTAGCTAAAAGTCATTCAAATGAAATTCAACGTGTGGAACAAGTGGTGGATGAAATAAAATCTGCTTTTCAAGTTCAGCAGTATAAAAACTTCCGTAACAATGGCTCAGGTCAATCGACTCGGAAGAATAAAGACACAAATAAGTGGAATGGTAATAATCACAGTCAATACCACACCAGTCAAAAACCATATGGTCGATGCAACTTACATCACAATGAGAAGCAATGTCCGGCGTACGGAAAAAAATGCAACAATTGTAATAAACTCAATCATTTTGCCGCAGTATGCAGATCAAAACATATAAAATTAATTTCAAATGCCAACGAAAATTCTGGTGATAAAATTATTCATTCAATTAAATTACTTAAAACTAACAGCATTAACTTAGTTAATTTAGTAATTTAAATTTAATAGATGTAGAAGAAGAGGTTGGACTGAACCTGTTCGAATAAATAATTGTCTGATTGATCTCATCTTCGACACTGGATCCGATGTAAATATTTTACCATTCCGTTTATTAAAGCGAATCGATAAGAATGTAAGAGTACTCAAAACTAGTGACATACTGGAAGCCTACAGCGGTCAAAGGATTGTACCAGTCGGTGAGTGTTTTTTGGTATGCTTGTACAATAACTACGTGAGGTTAGAAAAGTTTACAATCATTAATGAAAATTATTCTCCTATCTTGTGGCTACCCACAATTGAAAAATGGGGCCTAATAAAGCGATCTGTTTCGCTTATTAGTTCTGACAATCGCACTAAAGTTTTGCAATCTCAAAATTGTGTTGAGCTGGAAAGATCAAAAACTAATTTTATTGAAACACATAAAGAAGTTTTTAATGGCATTGGCAAGTCCGACAGAAAATATAGTTTAAAGTTGAAGCCTGGTACTATTCCGGTAGCAAAGCCGCCGCGTCGTGTTCCATCTATTATATATTCAAAAGTCAAGGCGAAACTTGATCGGATGGTAGAACAGACTATTATTTCAAAGGTTGATGAACCGAGGGAATGGGTCAGTAATTTAGTAATAGTTGAGAAGCCAAACGGATCCTTACGAATTTGTTTAGACAGTAAAACAGTTGAACGAGTCTCTGGTTAAAGAACAATTTCAGATTCCTACTTTAGAAGAAGTTGCTGCCAAGTTAAAATCTGCAACGTGTTTTTCAGTTCTTGATTTGAAAGAAGGGTTCTGGCAAATGCAAATGGATGAAGAAGCGCAGAAACTTTGTACTTTCAGCACCCCTTTTGGGAACTACCAGTTCAACAGACTTCCGTATGGAATTTGTGTATCCACGGAAATATTTCAGAAATTTAATTACGAAAACTTTGGGGACATTCCGAACGTCATCACTGTAGTTGACGACATCTTGATTTTCGCAAAAACTGTGGAAGAACATGATGTGATTTTGATTGCAGTGATAGAGAGGGCAAAGAAGTGTAATGCTAGATTCAATCCTGCGAAGTTTCAATATCGAATGATGATGAGGTGAAATATTTGGGACATGTATTTTCTAAAGATGGTATGCGTATAGACGATGATCGCATAAAAGCCATTGAACAGCTGCAAGACCCTCATAATATAAAATCTCTTCAAGGCTCTTTGGGAGTAGTAAACTACCTTCGACAATTTATACCTAATTTGGCACAGCTCATAGAGCCACTCAGAGACTTGTTAAAAAAAGGTGTAATCTTCAAATGGACTAAAGTCCACTCAGATGCAATTAAGGCCATTAAAACGAAACTTGCTGATGTTCAAATGTTACGTCCGTTTGATCCGAATGAACGGATCTTAATTCAGACTGATGCGTCAAAAGATGGCCTAGGATCATCTCATGCAGAATGGGCATCCTATAGCATACGCATCACGTAGTTTGTCAGACACTGAAAAGAAATATGCACAGATAGAAAAAGAGTTTTTAGTCATCACTTTTTCGTGTAAATTACCTGATTTATGGAAGGAGTGTGGAGGTGAAAAGTGACCACGAGCCCTTGATCTCCATAATGGAAAAAAACATTCACAAGATTCCGTCAGCAAAGTTACAGAGAATGAGACTTAAGCTTTTGAACTATGATCTGAAGGTAGAATTTATTCCCGGAAAATACATGCTCATAGCTGATTACCTTAGCAGAAATTATTTGGATACGGGAAACGCGGAAGAAGATAAAGACTTCATTGGAGCAGTGTTGTCAATTAATGTGTCAAATGAGAGAGAAAGCGAAATTAGAACTGAAACTGAAAAAGACTCTGTTTTGAACATTATCTCTAAATATTGTCTGAGTGGGTGGCCAAACCACAAAAGTAAAGTTCCCATTGATGTTCGACATTATTTCAAAATGAGAAAGGAGATATTCATTGAGAAGGGCATTTTGTATTATGGCGATAGGATTATTATTCCATCGTCCTTAAAGCAGTTTATTTTGAATCTACTTCATGAATCACATTTAGAAATAAATAAAACTCGAAATCGGGCGCGTGAGCTTTTCTATTGGCCTCTTATGAATGTGGAAATTGAAACGGTGATTCAAAACTGTATGGTTTGCAATACGTACTCGAAATGTAATCCGCGAGAGCCTTTAATTCCGCATAACATTCCTGAACTGCCGTTTAACAAGGTATCATGTGACATATGTGAATATGAAGGAAAGTGTTACTTGGTGCTTATGGATTATTTCAGCAAATGGATTGAGGTAAAGAAAATCAAGAATAAGGGATCTATACAAGGGGATTATACAAGTTTGGATGGAAATCTTCTCTTCATTGGGTATTCCTCAGTTAATGATAACCGACAATGTTCCATTTAATTCATTTGAATGTCGAAGTTTTGCGAAACGATGGAACATGGAAATCATCACCAGTTCACCACATTATCCTAAATCTAACGGACAATCTGAACGTGCTGTTCAAATTGCGAAGGGCATCTTGAAAAAGTCAAAAACTGAGGAAGAAATATTGATTGGGCTCTTAGAGTATCGAAATACACCTACCAAAGACATTTTTCTTTCCCCAGCTCAAGTGATAGCCAATCGCAGATTGAGGACAAAACTACCCATATCTAGTGAGTTGTTGAAACCCAAGATACATATGAACATATATATAACAAGATACATATGATTTGCTACTTAAAAAATCCATTAACAATAAAAAGTACTATGATCGAAGCACTAAGAATAAGGAAAATTTCAAGGTAGGACAGAAAGTTTTTGTACAAAACCATACCAACAAACAATGGAAACCGGCGGTAATTATTAAAAATCACAACACGCCTCGTTCGTATTTCGTTAGTGATGAGAACGGAAACATTCTTAGACGTAAATCTAGTTTTTTGAAAAATGATAGAAGATCGTCGCCAAAGTCAAATTCAATGACTAATCAATCAAATAATGCTTTATATTTCAGTCCATCAAGAACTCGAAGTGGAAAGGTTTACAAGTAAAGATGACATTCTTAGGTTTAAGTATCATGTTATTCATTTTTTTTTTTCATTTCTTTTCTTATCACGCTACTTTAAAATCATAAAAAAAGTACAAATTGAATTACTTACAATTGCATTTATATAAAACGATAAGTCAATCAATATTGTATGACTTAGTCTTAAGAGGGGAGATGTAGAGATATTAACATACTAACAAATACTTATAAGTTATATGATAATAAAGCCAGTCTTGATTCAGCATTCATACAATAAACATCACAGGTGATGCATTTCACAAATATTCGATTTACTGTAGGTTTTCAGAATCACTTTGGAGAGTGTTAGGAGTTGTTCTGAGAATATTTTTTTTTTAATTTAACGGTAACATTTTTCTTTATTTTGGATGGATTTCAAATTGTTATGCCGTTGCTTCGGACGGAAGCGAAGTGAAAATTTCTTTCTTTCAAAGTATTTTCATAAACGAAGACCCCACATCTGACATCTCAAGAATCGTCGAAACTTTTTGATTGCAACCAATTTTTGCAACCAGTTTTTGTGAAGCTCGTGAATATGAGATAGTGAAAATGAATAAAGTATCAAAAAATAAAATATCAAAAAGTTTGGATCTCAGCTAGGATATCGATGGCAAATGCTGCCGTCCAAGGAAAAAAACTTAGAGAAAATTTGCGTAAAATCTCAACAAATTCCGCCGAAAAAAATTAAATCAGAGACAAAGTTAAATAAAAGATACGGGATACGCGTGTTAACGGACGAGACCTTCAATTTGTTGGGAGCCCCAATACTATTACCTAGTGTGGAGAATATGGCCACCGATCTCGTCTCCCAAATACTCAATTCTTCAGATGAGAACGTGATCTGCTTTATGCCAGAGGCCATGGACAGCTGGGTCGATTCGAACTCTTTAATCCCCACCAGGCGTCACATCCAAAGCGAGTGGGATCAAATAAATCTCGAACGTTTAATTAGTAACGAGTTGGTCTTCACCAACTCCTCAGACATCGCCAAATTTAAGGCCCTCCAGTGCGAAGAATCGAGTTCCTGGATTAACGCAATACCTTCAAAGCACATTGGGACCTTTCTCGATAACAATTTCGTCAGAATTGGTATGGCTCTGAGGCTCGGAGCTCCTATTTGCCGTCCCCATATTTGCCTATGCGGCACATCCGTAACTGAACTGGGCATTCACGGCTTGAGTTGCCAAAAAAATGGCGGTAGGATCCCCAGACACATCGAGCTAAACAAAATTTTAAGTCAAGCGTTGTCATCAATCCACGTCCAATCAACCCTAGAACCACCGGGGCTCCTCCGCGACGACGGTAAGATGCCAGACGGCGCGGCGTGACGTTGGTACCATGGTCACACGGTCGTTACCTAGTTTGGGGTGCCACGTGCTGGGATACTTTGGCACCCAGCTATTTAAATAAATCAGTTAGGGAAGCCAGACTCGTTGCCGAGGAAGCGTGCAGGAAAAAGCACTCTAAGTACTCCCAGCTGAAAGCCGACAACTACATTTTTAAAGCTTTCGCCGTCGAAACTCTGGACCCCTGGGCGTCGGACGCCTTGGAAATAATTAATAAAATAGGTCCCAAGCTGAACGAAATCAGTGCGAATACGCGGTTTCACGTATATCTTATTCAACGTATCTCTTTAGCAACACAAAGAGGAAACGCCATTTCGATATTGGGAACAAAACCTCCAACTAAAAGGCTCGACGAGGTTTTTTATTTGTAAATTCGATGTGCAAAATATCTTGTAACAACCCGTATGAAAACAAATTAATTAAATAAAGAAATATTAGTGTTAATAAAAGATTTTCAAAGATTCTTTTGTTTAACTTTGTCGGATTGTTGTTTATAGTCCATGTTGGACGCTCTAACGAATAGTGACATTGGTGAAGTCAAATAAATAGCTAATGTTTTTGTATGGTTCAGCAATAATACTTTAAACATGTATGTGGCAGTTATGTTGTAATAGGTCCGTGACATATGAGCTTACTAAGTGACGTTTAAACACATCATTTGAATGTATGAACGTTTGAGTGAATGTCCTTGAGTTATAGTCGAATATACATTCCGTTATGAAAGAATACTTTTAAATGCCGATAGATCTAGTTTTTGTTTGTCTCAATGACCGCATGACAGCGGCGGCGCTACCTGGGTTTCGGTGACAAGATTCGAAAATCTCATATATTTTGGTAGAAAATTTAACAAAAATGTGTTTTCAAAGAGGATTCGTAAGAAACTTTGTCAGTATGTAATTTTAATGAATAATCTAATTGAAAATATATCGTTCAGCATAAATTTCCACCAACGTATCATTTATTAATGAAGTGAAAATCGCAAAAGTTGTTATGGGCGCCAAAATACTTTAACAGAAATTCGGATGAAACATTCCAAATGTAGTTTTACTCCATAAAAGGCAGTTTTTGTGTAATTTCTTTCACTATTTTTCACACTACGATTAGTTTTTGCACCATTTTTTTTATAATCAAACACAGCATTTGCGTTTTTCACTAAATTTTTAAATAAGTTGAGAACTGACAATGATCTTAAATGGAAGCTGTCAATGCACTTTAATTGAGAACGTAAACATGTTTTACTATTTTAACTAATTGATTAAGAAAAAGTGTTTTTAATTCATTTGCTTCGAAAATTTGTATGGAAAATGTCGTTATTGTCACCAAACCTCAAGTAGCGTCAACTGCTTTGAGACACCAGAACTAGTCCAGCAAAACGCAATCTATATGCTTGATACATCACGTTTCACCCTTTGGTTTTGATGTTTTCAACTACAACTGCCACTAACATGTTTAAATATCTAATCGAATATGTAATGCTTTCTAAATGTCGTTGAATGGATGTGGAATTTTACATATACTCGAACAGAGCGCGAGCAACACAATAGTATATTACAATTGAGGTCATGTAAACAGCAGGTAACATAAGGGCGAAGTTTGCAAAATCGAGCCGAAGGCGAGATTGTGTAATCGTCCTTGTGTTACAGGCTGTTTACTTGACCTCACTTTGCCAGAACCTCGCACGGTCATGATCCAACGTGTCGCGGAATTTCGATCTCTATGGCTTATTCGACTCTTCATTCCAATAGAAGACTTTCGTAGAAGAACAGTTTTTTTTTCAAAAAATTATTTTGTATTTTTCAACTCTCCGAAAAATGGTCTGCACGGAGGTCAAAAAAATAGTTTTTGATGAATATATTGGACAAGACCAAATCGATTCCAGGCAACCTATGTTCGATTAAGTAGCCCAATGACACAAAGCTTTTGGCTGAGGCAACACTCCTGGCAAGTGCAAGTAGCTGGCTACAGAAGTCAAAAACGTCGAAACAATGGTCATTTTCAAAGAGTCGTGGAAAGGACGGTATACAATTTTTTCCCAAACCCAAAGCGGGAGGCTGTAGCCATTGCCCTTAGCTTTAAAATGAATGCCTAAGTATAACTTTCTGACGCGTAGAAAAAAAATGGAGTTGATTTAAGTAAAAATTTGAAAAAAATTGAAAATCCGTAACTTTTTGTATCTTTAACTTTACGTACCTCCACAAATGGAATAGAGAACTTAACCCAAATGAAAATGGAGTTTTTATATTGTCTGAATAACAGATATTTAAAAAAAGGAAAAATGTTTGGAAGTGGAAATTCCAAATTGTTCACGAAAAACTCGTCCAGAATTTACACTAATTGTGCTAGTTTCAATTCTAGACGCGTAGTAAAGAACTTATTTGTTGCAATTCATTTGGAAACCACACATTCAACGTCATATAATTATAAGGCCTCCAGTTCTTTCCGTGCATATCGTTCGAATTTTGTGTTTAGCCTGTTAGCCTTTATTATTATTACCAGCTTACGTCCTGATATGATGCTAACGGTTAATTTCAAATGTTTTCTATACAAAAATATTGTAACAAATACTGCACGACCTTGAAATTACTAGGGTATTGTTTTCTGTACTATTGTTTTTGATAGTTTTCTCTTTATTTCAAAAAAGTGCTGTGATTAATCATGGATGGTGCAGAAAATTGTCAGCTAGACTCCACATCATGTGGAAATATTTCAAATTCAAAATCGAATATTAAAATTTTATTCAAACTAAAGGAACTAAATGATAACGTCACGGCAATGTTCGGTGCTGATATTGTACTACGCGAATTTGAAGTGATTCGAATGCGAAGCGCGACTCGTTTGGATAACAACAGTTTTATTTGTAAAAACCACCGATTCCTTCTAGGTGATGGCTATCGTCCATCCTAGAAATGCATTTACGTGTACCACCCTTCTGATTCAAAAGCGCCAGGAAGAAAAGTCAAGTGGTCATTGTATAAATATGTAAAATCAATTCAACCGATTTTCATTTTGGGTTCTTTGATTTGCTCAAACTGCAAGAAAGAGCTGATCAAAATGGCGGATGAAAATGTTCACATGACGGAAAGGGATGTGATTGTTGATCCTGATTTTGTCCCTTCTGAAGCTACAGTGGATGAAATTGAAAAAGAAACTAGGAGGCTACAACTTGATGAACTGAGTAAGTAAGGTATTAGACACTGAGAGAATCCGTTACCAGATTTCCAGCGATGTCAAGGCCATGTCTCAAATCTCTTTGAATTACTTTAAACGTGCCTATGATGAAATGGATAATAGTTTGAATACCAAATTTTGTAGCTTTGTTGCTCCTGGCCAAGAACAAGAAATGTTGAATATTTTAGAGACCAAGAGAAACACTGAAATCGTAACTGATCCAATTGTACATACAACATCTCAAAGAGGTTTTCGACAATTGTACGACTCGTACAGTAAGACGAGGGGTTCTCAAGTTAGTTCCTAAAACTGTGAGCAAAGCTAGAATCTATGAATTGTTTGGTTGTACACTGTACGAGATTCGATCAGCCAGAGAGGTATTGAAAGAGTTCGGTGCTTGCGGACAAAAACCAGAGGAAAAAAGAAAATTTTCGCGACTCAGCATTGACAAGGCTCGTCATTTTATCGATTTTTTGATATCTTCAGGCTTGCTTCAGGAGGTGGCTGATGGAACCACCAAGCTAAAGTTTGAAAGTGGTGATAAAGTCACAGTTTCTGATACTATTTTGAATGGTATTAAAGAACAGGCTGTCAAAGAATATATTGTATGCTGCAAAGAAATCAAATATGAACCACTTGGCCGGTCGACACTACTCACTTTATTAGCAAAAATGAAACCGCATATTCGAACAAAATTGGCTGGTGTTGACTCATTCGTTGTGGAGGGGATTGAGGCATTTGAGGTAACTGTTACCCGAGCATCAAATCGCAATAAGATCCTAATTAAAAAATTTTGCCAGCAGTGTTTGAGAAAAGCAGTAAAATATCTTGGTGATGAACGTAGTTGTGGGTTCGTAGAATTACTCAATCGTGCATAAATTTATATGAAACTAAGATACAAAAGACACTGTGCCTCCAACGACGACTGCTTGAGTCACTGTATAAACCACGGCCTTTCTCATCCGAAAGATAAAGAATTAAAAAGCATTTGTGATAAGACTCATGACCGTTATTGCCAGGAATGTCTCATTTTGGTTTACTGCCTCCATGATATAAAAATGAAACTGAGTCAAATACCAAGATCTCACGAAAAAGAAGTATTGCAATGGGAAGCTGATAACGCATCAACCAAAATAATGGATTGGCAGAAACACATCATGCGTGGAGTACAGCAATCGAAAGCCCGTACGAATGCTTTCAATCAACTTGATTCGACCAAAGCTATATGGATTCGAGATTTTTGAAAATAAAAAAATAATTTTGTTCAGACCCTGGAATCGCAGTCTGAATATTTCGGAAAACGTGGAATGTCAGTATTAGTCGAAGTGTTCATTACCAAGTCTTTCACACCCTACTGCAAACAGGTGTATTTAGTTTCCTTGGATAAGTGTGATCAGGGTGCTCTCGAAACACTATGCATTGGCGACAAAGTGATCGAAAAATTTAGAATAGACAATACTCATATTAAAACTATTTTTGTAAAAACTGACAATGCAGGTAGGTATGCGACGACGTGATATTTTTTAGAATCATCATTGGTTTTTTATTTTTGTCTTTTATACCGTTATAATTGCGTTTAGCAAGTTACCATGCTAATGGTGTACCGGAATGCATGTACAAATTGGCCAAGAAGCAAGGCGTCACAATCTCTTCATATGATTACAACGAAGCACAGCTTGTATAAGTCTCCCTTCATCATACTTTACATCAGGCTATATGAACACTTGATGTATTTTTAGGGCAAGGATCAGTGTGATAGGGAAGCAGCTTTATTTAAAAATTGTGCGAGCAGATGGTTGCGAAAAAAGGAAACCAACAAAATAGCGACTGCTAAAGATCTCGTTGAAGCTGTTTTCTCCGAAGAAGGTCCACGAAATACGAAGATGTGTGTTTTGACAGTTGACCGATATAAGACAAAATTGGATAATGTTCAAAAAATAGCCAATATTTCCAACTATCACAGCATTTTGTACAACGAAAAAAAAGTAACATACAAAGAATATTATGGCATCGGAGACAGCAAAGTATATGAATCCATCGGTTCGTTCAAACGTATACTACTTTCGAACTATTTTTTACACACGTTTATTTCACAGACGTCAGTTTAACAAATGGAGCCTCATACGTTGTCGATTGGACAAGTTCTAATATCCAAAATTCGATAATGGTACTGGATAGTCGTAAAACAAATGTGAAATTGTCATGCCCAGAGTGTCTCTGCATTTCCAATTTTGAAAATGAAAGTGATCTGTTCAGTCATATTGAAAGTGACGTTCATCAATACGCACGAACTAAAAACACTATGGATGAAGCTCTGCTTTATTATGCTCAACAGAAAGACTTACGTCATTCTTCTGATAATACGGACAACACTACTAACTCAGACGAGCCCATGTCCATCGATTACATTGAAGATGATTGGAAGTACAACTTTAAGAACATCTATTCCCAAGGATGGGCTAGGAAATTTCGTAAAGTTGTAAAATTTACAAATAAACAAAAATCATTTATCGAAATGTTGTTTCGGCGTGGTGCAGAGACTAAGGCGAAGCTATCTGCGGAGCAGATGGCTGAGAGAATGCAAGAATACATGATTGATGGTGTATATTATTTCCGCACGGAAGAATATTTGCAGCCCAGCCAAATACGAGGCCTTATAACTAGGTTCAATAAAACAAAACAATTAGACAAAGAAGAAGAACACATTGACATATCAGAATGTGATGGACTTTTGCAAAATATTGAAAAAATATTCGAGTCTCAAGACGATAATATTGCAGACTTATCGGATGATTCTGATGAAGAAGACTTTTTCGGTTTCGAGAATACTGAATAAAAGCAATAGTTGAGATTTCGAACCTTTGACTTTTTCTCTTATGCTTCTTCTTTCGTCTCAGGGCTACTCGTTGCATGTAGACAATAAACGTGAACACGGACGTGCTAAACACAAAATTCGAACGATATGCACGGAAAGAACTGGAGGCCTTATAATTATATGACGTTGAATGTGTGGTTTCCAAATGAATCGCAACAAATAAGGTCTTTACCTGAAAGACTACGCGTCTAGAAGTGAAACTAGCACAATTAGTGAAAATTCTGGATGAGTCTGTTACACTTAGAACCACAAAAGGTACCTCGAATGTGAGTTTTTCGTGAACAATTTGGAATTTTCACTTCCAAACATTTTTCCTTTTTTAAAATATCTGTTATTCAGACAATATAAAAACTCCATTTTCATTTGGGTTAAGTTCTCTATTCCGTTTGTGGAGGTACGTAAAGTTAAAGATACAAAAAGTTACGGATTTTCAATTTTTTTCAAATTTTTACTTAAATCAACTCCATTTTTTTTTCTACGTGTCACAAAGTTTTACTTATGCATTCATTTGAAAGCTAAGGGCAACGGCTACAGCCTCCCGCTTTGGGTTTGGGAAAAAATTGTATACCGTCCCTTCCACGACTCTTTGAAAATGACCATTTTTACGATGTTTTTGACTTCTGCAGCCAGCTCCTTGCACTTGCCAGGAGTGTTGCCTCAGCCAAAAGCTTTGTATCATTGGGCTACTTAATCGTACATAGTTTGCCTGGAATCGATTTGGTCTTTTCCAAGATATTCATCAAAAACTATTTTTTTAACCTCAGTGCAGACCATTTTTCGGAGAGTTGAAAACTACAAAATAAGTTTTTGAAAAAAAAAACTGTTCTTCTACGAAAGTCTTCTATTGGAATGAAGAATCGAATAAGCCATAGAGATCGAAATTACGCGACACGTTGGATTCATGTTTCATAGAAGCCGTGCGAAGTTCTGGCAAATTCACTCTTAAACATTAAACATTTTGAAAACAAAAAAAAATAACTCCTGAAAGACAGCATACACTATTTGAGCTAAATATCGAATGAGCTATCGTAGAACAATGTGCTATGTTCATTTTGTTATTTCTTTGTCGATGTGATAATAACGCAAGGCAACAAAGGTCTAGATAGCTCAGTGAGCAATGCTGCGGCGTTTTAAACTCATTTTTTCCAGAATTTTCGGTTCAAATTCTGGTTTTTTTTACATTTTTTTGTGTTGCGTGCATTCCATCAAATACATCTATTAATTTTTATACAGAAACTCTTATAAAAATGTAGTAAATAGACTTTCAATCGATATCGACCTACAAATTTTACAAATTGATCACATCATGTTTTCAAAGCCTTATTTCTCGGGATATATTAGTCCGATTGAGAAACTAAGTACTTTACAGGAATCCTATGATCACGCACAACAGAATGGCCATATGTTTCACCAAAATTCTTTTCGGCAAAATTTAATTATTTTGTTTATGTTCTAAACAGAATCAACGACATGTCGCGACATATGAACTTTTGAATCGAGTAGCCTTATCATGCCCTTACAACTAAGTGTCTGATTTCCAATCGTTGTTCGTCAAATGAATCCGTGGGATAATGGTTAGCGTACAAGACGCAGCTGTGAATGTGCCAGGTTCAAATCGCGGTATGGAGATGGTTTTTTTTCTTTATAAAGATAAGAAGAGTTCCGGCCTTAAACCGGATGTCACTGTGGAATCAGTTTCCTCTTACATAAAGAGCAGAATGCCCGAACTTAATGAAACTGATTTTAATTTTAGGCTATTAGTCAAGAAAGATCAGAAGCTGGATGAACTTACATTCATCTCATATCGTCTTGGTTGCACAGTCGAACTCTTTGATAAACTCTTGGACCCTTCTTTTTGGCCAGCTCATGTCCAAATTGGAGAATTTCATGAGAAGAAGAAGAGAACCTTCGACTCTTTTTTGCCGTTTCAGAAAACCCCATCGCCAAGATCGTCAGAGCAGAAATCAGATACGACCGCAACATCAGCATTAAAACAAGTTCCAGTGGAACAGGAAATGACAGAAACGGTAATGGATGTCACACCGACAATCTAGTAAGCCATGTTTTGTGTCAAAACCGCCATTTTCAGCCGCTTATTTCTGATTTATTCAAACCTAAGAATAAGCTAACTTATTTTGATTCCGCTAATCCCGTTAAGTCTAATCTCCCCGTTTCGAAAAGTGATGTCAGATTGTATTATCAGAATGTTCGGGGATTAAGAACTAAAACTGATGATTTTTCGAATAACTCCTTGACGTGCGACTACGATGTTATAGCACTGCCTGAAACATCGCTCAATTCGTCCTTCTATGACAGTGAATTGTTCAATCTTAAGCAGTTTTCAGTTTACAGAACTGATCGGTCTGCATTAAACAGCGTTCATCAGAGATATCTATTCCCAGCGAATGTGTTCTAGTGCCTGGGACCGACAACGTCGAAATGGTCTTAGTTAAAGTCCAGCTTCAAAATCATTCGCTTTTTGTTTGTTGCCTTTACATTCCTTCTGGCTCCTCTGTCAAAGTATACACCGAATATCACGATGCATTAGAAAAGACACTGACATTTATAGACCTGGATGTTAATGATGAAATGTGTGTTTTAGGAGATTTTAATCTAACCCTTGTTGATTGGATTCCTGACCGTTTTAATGACAATATTGACTGCATTGATGACTTGATCAGTGGTCAAGACGAATCATGTGAAAGCAATGTGATGCTCCCTACTAAAGTTGGTGAAGGAACGAAAGCTGATATCATCTATCTAGGCCGAACTACTGTACGGTCTACTCGGCGCAGGTCTAAATCAATTGAACAGCAACTGCAATTACCAAGGTAACATACTGGACTTAGTATTTTGTAGCCATCCCAGTGACGTTACCGTCAGGAAGACGCATTCACCGATGAGCAAAGTCGACGATTATCACAAACCATTGGAGATCGAGTTTACTGTAGATTTCGATGATATCGTTGAGTTTAACTCCAACGAACACGAATATAATTTTAGGAAGGCCGACTTTGATGGACTGAATAGTTACCTAGCATCGATAAACTGGGAAAACGAAATGACAGGGATATCACACGTTGACGATGTAACTGACCGATTTTATGAGCTGTTGACGATGGGATTCAAGCGCTTTGTCCCGTTCAAAAAGAAAGGAATGAATGGTCACCCGCCGTGGTATAGCAAGTCGCTACGGACGCTGAAGAACAGGAAGTCCAAAGCACACAAGAACTACAGGGACTGTGTGAACTCAGGAAGACATCCATCATGCACGAAATGTTACCTGGAATTTTGCACCTTGAGGAACCAGTTCAGCGCGGCACAGTCTCATGCTTACGACTCATACGTGAAGAATGTTGAGGAGAATCTTATCTCAGATCCATCTAAATTCTGGTCGTACGTTAATGTGATGAGGAGGACAGTTGGCTATCCGAGCTCAATGCATAGAGGCGTGCAACGAACTGTGACCATGCAAGGTAAATGTAATTTGTTCGCCGACTTTTTCAAAGACGTTTTTATTAATGGTTCGAGTACAGAAATAAAAGAATTTGGGCTAAAAAAGTGCGTGGACATTGGATCACTATCTCTGAGCAAAGAACAGATCATCGCGGCACTTGGCCGTGTTGACACATCGAAAGGTGACGGTCCAGACAACATTTCACCGCTTTTGCTGAAGAACTGCGCTGACTCACTGTCATCGCCGTTACATCTCATCTTCAACCTGTCACTATCCACCACTTTCCCCACTCGTTGGAAGGAATCGTCTGTGGTGCCGATTTTCAAGAGTGGCTCACGAAGCGATGTAGAATGCTACCGAGGTGTAGCAATTCTTCCTACATTCGGCAAACTATTTGAATCCATCGTCTGCGAAGTCCTTACAGACAAGTTTAAGCCAATAATAAAAGTGACACAACACGGGTTCATGAAGGGTCGATCGACTGCAACGAACTTAATCGAATTTGTCAACGAAGTTATTCACGCGATGGAGAAAGGGAACCAAATGGACGCCATATACAAAGATGTGCGCAAGGCGTTTGACAGGGTGAAACATGGTCTTCTTCTTTGTAAACTGAAGGAACTAGGCATGCACTCTTCAATGTTGAATTGGATGCGCTCATATTTATGCGACCGTGAGCAATACGTTCGACTAATGGGATGGAAATCGCAACCTTTTCCGGTGACTTCCGGAATACCTCAAGGAAGTCATTTGGGCCCGCTACTGTTCTTAATTTTCATCAATGACGCCATGGATTCTGTCAAATTTTCAAAATGCTCGTTGTTCGCCGATGATCTGAAGGTGTATCGCGAAGTTAAGACGTTGAGAGATTGCATAGCCCTGCAAAGAGATGTTCTTGCCCTAAATCGATAGTTCGAAAGTAACGGGCTCGAGCTTAACATCGATAAGTGCGTCTCGATGTCATTCTTCAGAAAGCGGAGGCCGCTGAGATTCAGATACGATGTAGCTGAACGTATTTTTAAGAGAGTGACGGAAATACGCGATCTGGAGGTTACATTGACCGAAGATTTGTCCTTCAACATGCATATGGATACCATTGTCGCTAAAGCGTATTCAATGCTCGGCTTTATGAAGCGAATTTGCCGAGATTTCCGCAATGTTGCCGCGCTTAAGAGCATTTATTTTGCGCATGTGAGATCGCGTCTAGAGTACGCTTCAGTCGTTTGGTCGCCGTACTATCAGAACTATAGCGACAAGATTGAATCGATACAAAGGAAATTTATGATGTATGCTCTGAGAAGGACGGTCAAGAGAGACGATGATTTTAGGCTTCCATCCTACGAGAGCAGATGCGCATCGATCCAAGTTGAATCATTGTCATGTAGACGTTTGTATTTGGCTGCGATGTTCGTCTTTGACATTCTCAGCGGCCGTGTTGATTCGCTTAAATTACGGTCAATATTGATAGTGAATCACCCGGCCAGAGCTCTACGCAACAACGACTACCTAGTGATCGAGAAGCACCGCACGAATTATGGACTGTTTGAACCGGTCAACCATTTGTCGAGAGTGTTTAATATGTTCGCACACCTTTATACTCCATCCATCGCTCGACCCGCATTCCGCTCGGCTATAGAGTCGATGAAGTTAACGGGAGCGACGTTGAGGAGGCACGGATTTCTTCTGTCGGCCACTTGAAGGCCTTGTTCACGTTTTTGTAGATTTCATCGTAGTTCATTGTTTGATATTGAAGACTTTTTTTTTTACTCTTTCATGTCGCTTTGGCTCACATTGATGCATCCGCTTACACTAAAATCTGTTACGAACATACGCCGCTGGACTGCAAGATCAATACAGTAAAGAGCTTCGCGGGAGAAACGAATTTTTATGAAGAGACGAAGCAAAAGGTGATTGGAAGCTTCGACGGGTCGACTGGGCCGACGATCACCTCCGGTTTTTGCTGATCAGTTATGACAATTATTATAGAAATTATTAAATGATGAACCAGCTAGTAGGTTCCCAACCGTTGGCTTAAATAAATAAATAAATAAAAAAAAATCTTATGATGAGTGGTAACCTTCATCAAGTTAACAGCGTTCGCAACTATTATGGAAAGATTTTGGACCTCGTCTTTTACAGCAATCCGAATAACGTCAAAGTCATTAAATCTGATGTTCCTATGAGTCGAATTGATTTGTATCACTATCCTATCGAAATAGTTATTTCAGCAGACTTAGTTGAAAGAATCGAAAATATTGAAAGTGAGGAATCACAAAGTGAATTTAACTTCAAAAAAGGCGATTATACTGGCCTAAATAACCATTTTCATTCTATTGACTGGAATCAACTGATGTCAAACGTTTCTGACGTTGATGACATAGTCAACGCATTTTACGATGTTCTGTTAGATGGATTAGAGAAGTTTGTTCCGCTCAAAAAGAAAATTATTAACGATCCACCCTGTTATAATCAGCGTTTACGCAATCTAAAAAATAGAACAAGCAAAGCTCACAAGCGATTTAAAAATGAAACAAACCCAGACGAAAAACTGAAATTAAAAATGAAATTTTTGTCCATTAGTAAAGAATTTCACTCCTTGCGTGACCAAGCCTTTAACAAATATTTGAAGAAATGTTAACTTCTGATCCGTCAAAATTTTGGTATTACGTGAAGTCGCGAAAAAAGACTACAGGCTATCCTTCAATTATGTCTAGAGGTAATAAGAAAGCTGGTAATCCTAACGAAACGTGTGATCTATTTGCTGAGTTCTTCGAAAGCGTTTATGTAGCTGACAATGATACTAATTCTAACTTATCGGCAAAAATGAACCACATAGAAAAGCGCACTGACATTGGATCAATTTCTTTTGAGATCCAAGACGTTTTGAACCATTTGAGTAGTATAGACACGAGTAACGGTGAAGCTCCTGATAAAATCTCTCCGATTTTATTAAAAGCCTGTGCTGAGAGTCTGTCATCTCCGCTACTTCGCATTTTCAACTCATCCCTCGAAACTGGAAAATCTCCAACAAGATGGAAGACTTCTTATATTAGCCCAATTTTTAAAAGTGGTTCTAGAAGTAATGTCGAAAACTACATAGGCGTAGCCATTCTACCAACAATAGGAAAACTATTTGAAGCCATCGTCACCTCTATTTTATCCACAAAGTTCAATCGAATAATTTCAAAGTCACAACATGGCTTTATAAAGCGCAGATCTACAGCGACAAATTTAGCTGAGTTTGTTAGCTATGCCACCAAAGTTATGGAATCTAGACATCAATAAGACGTCATATACACCGAGTTCCGGAAAGCATTTGATAGAGTCAAACATTCGATTCTTTTGCACAAGTTGAACCAAATAGGTGTTCGTTCGAACTTGCTAGCATGGATTGCATCTTATCTGAATGGACGTTCACAATTCGTCAAGCTAGGGAATTGCTCTTCTAGAACGTTTAACGTGACCTCTGGTGTTCCTCAGGGTAGGCCATCTCGGCCCTCTCTTATTCATACTATTCATGAACGACGCTACTAAAGTCTTCTCTACTTCAGTTTACCTAATGTATGCTGACGACTTGAAAATTTTCATGAGAATTAAAAGTGTTCTTGACGCAAGTGCTCTTCAACGTGACTTGAACAGGTTTCTGTAGTGGTGCAAAATCAATCAACTTTATTTGAACGTCGATAAGTGCAAAGTAATCTCCTTCACTCGAAAAAGATCCAAGATTGAGTTCGGTTACAATATCGATGATGTTACGTTGACTCGTGTTAAGGTAATTAAAGATTTGGGAGTCCTCTTGGACCAAAAACTGACGTTCAGTAAACACATTGAATATATAATTGCAAAATCTTACTCAATGCTTGGCTTCGTTATGAGAACTTGTAAGCAATTTAAGAATATTAAAACTTTAAAAAGTATATACTCTGCCTATGTCCGTTCTTACTTAGAATATGCTTCAGTTGTTAGGCATCCTTATCAAGACACATTTGTTGACAGAATTGAATCAATTCAGAAAAAATTTTTGATGTACGCACTGAGGCGGACGGTGAAGCGGGATGAAAACCACAAGCTTCCGCCATGTATTGAAAGATGCGATTCGGTCAACATCGAAACACTCGCCCGACGCAGAATCAATGCTTGCGCACTTTTTGTATCCGATCTGATGAATGGAACCATCGACGCACCAAAAATCAGAAGCAAGATCATGCGAAATTCCAGACCCACTTGTGCTGATGATTTTCTCGAAGTTGACAAACACAGGGCTAAATATGGTCTTTATGAGCCTATCAATAACATGTGCATGGCATTTAATCGTTTTTCATTACTGTAGTTTCAAAACATACCACGTGAAACGTTTAAGACGACTATTAGGAAATTGAGAATCACATATAGACTTAACGGTAAGATCAGAATTTCATAAACTGAACCTCTGGTTCTCAATCTAATCAACAGCTGATTAGTCAATTGGGTCTCACGACTCTCAAATGAAACTCAAATGAAACTCTAAGTCACGTCGACTTGTGCAAAAATAACTAGGCAAGGCGACTAGTTTCCGCTAATCCCTTTTGTTTCAGGTGGACCATTGCTACACGAGACGTTGGTGGCTCATGGATCGACGCGACGGGTTCTTCAGTTTTCAGTTTCAATTTACTGCTACTCTGTGATTAATTGGACAAGATGCAAAAGATGGCTGTCGACTTCGACGGGTCGACCGGGTCGTCAGTCCATCTTCGGTTTTGATAAAATTTTCTTTTTACTATTTTTAGATGTGTTCATTGTAAATTTGTAAAATGTATTACATTAGCCAGTAAGCGATAGCCGTTGGCCGAAATAAATAAATAAATATTCATTCTAGATGAACTGGACCATAATGGCTAATTACGTAGGTCGCATCATTACTGCCTAGCATGTTAAATTGCATCTACATAGCAATGAACCTGCAGCGTATACTCATGAGCGAAGCGAATGTAAAATCGCATTTACATTGCTGAAACACGTAAAAAGCTTTAACATCTCAAAGTGAGAATAATGCATAAAAATTCATAATCATAACGAATCTACAAAAGCTAAATTACTTTGAAAATTGCCTAATAGGCAGTTATGAGAAACCCGTACGAAGTAAAAATAATTTTGAAAATAAAAATTTTGAAAAAGCAATTTAGAAACACTACTTTGCGCCGTGTCCGAACTCGGACATTTCTTGGAAACTACGAGTGGATTTTCCTTCGACCAGAGGTGCTTGGAATTTTCAAACACCGGAAATGTTTGCCGAACCGCTTTCTCAAAGATAGAATTGTTGGCGAAAATATTGGAAGTGGATTTACAATTGATTAAAAGCGTCAGAACGATTCGGGAAAGAAGAAACATCGCGTCATTATTTGATAGATTATCATTGGTTTCCTTTTCCTCCCTCTATCCACAAAGTACTCATCCATTCTCGAGACATAATGCTTGCGAATGAATTTACAGTTGGAGCTCTAGGAGAGGACGCATCAGAGGCCTGCAATAAACTACATAGACACAATCGCCTATTTCACGCAAGGAAAAACAGCAGACAAAATAACATGGAGGACGTCTTCAATCGAGCGCTTGATTCGTCAGATCCGATTGTGGCAAGTTTCGGTTTGCAAAAAAGACAAAACTCGAGGATGAGAAAAACGCTACCAACTGAAGTGTGAATTTACTGAAGGCGCCGGATGACACTTCCCAAGGAACAGGAATTTGAAGATACGGAGACGGAGGAGGATATGACAGAAAGAGGGAACGCGATAATGGATGAAATATTAGAAGAACTCGGCGAAACTATGGATGGATTGAATTTACCAGGAGACCCCTACTATGAGGAATGCGGCGATTAAGAATAAGAAGATGAAAAAGGAACCCGACGATCGATAGATGAAGAATACGACGATGAATAAGAAGCAATACGATGCGATGGATGGTGAAAGTGACGACACAAATGGGGAATTTTACTTTTGATTAATTCTTATTTCAGTTAAAATTATATATTATATTATATATTATATTTCATTAAAATTTTTTACATCTCTACACCTAGAGCCACCGTTTTCGGATATTTTGTAGTCCTACCCTAGGCCAACATTTCCCTTATATAAGTAATGAGATAGCTATTCAGAAATTTTCCAACGGGCTCCGACATTGCCGGACACCACCTTGGCCTTTGAGTGAGACTCCACAGCTGCTGGGAGCCCAGACGACCCCATAGACATGTTCACCGTACTTTCAGGACTGTTTTGATCTAAAATAACCAAACTTGCCTTAACATTCTCTTTGAAGATCGATCTAGAACATTAAATTTGTCTAAAGTGGACAAATTTGAAATTTACTCCATTTTCGACGATTTTTTCAGTTTTTCGATTTGAGCACTCCCTAAATCGCCTTTTTGGGCCTCGGCCCCATGGAAACTTTTTCTCAGGGGAACATTTGACACCGTTTTCCGGGCTAAGCCTATAACTTTTCGACAACTTAATTTTCCCATACATTTTTGGACAGGTCTAATGTGCAGCCTAAAGCCTTGAAAATACGTTGTGAAATTCACGCGAAATTATAGTTAAAGATTTTTTTTTAATTATTCAAAAGTTTGTACTAATTTTTTAGGAAAAACTATTAATAACTTTCCGGTATTCATACTGGTATTTTTTTGTCGAAACTGGTATCCGGTAATGGAAGTTTCCGGTATTAATACCGATATTGCAATCCCTAAAAACAATCGTTTATTTTCATAACAAAGTGGATGAATACATCAATCAAAGTATTCTCCATCGCTGTTCACTACTTTTCCCCATCTTTCAGGCGATAAATGGATGCAATATAATGCATCAGTTAACAATAGCCATAGCGCCATCTATTGGCATACAGCGGGAACTTTTCGAAAACCCTAATATGAAAGATCCTGGCATTTAATATCAATTTCATATTTTCGGGCTTAATTTCGCTGTATTCATTGCATTTTCTAGAGGAGACATGATGAATCAATGAATTTAATACTTAATTTTATTTTCGTTAAGAAAGACAATAGATGAAAGCTGCTGTGTTATAACTGAAACTGGGAATGCGGCTACGAGAATTACGACGACGTTAAAAACTCGTACTGTGAAATCAGCACACTCAAACTCCCGTCTGGTGAATATACAGATGACGCGAACTCTACCCTCACACATTTACTCGAGTTCCACTTCCCAGGCTCTTCTACAACTCAAATTCCATTTGACCCTACTGCAACCCCAAATCACATATTGACCACTACGATAGGCGATCCTGAAACTGCGCGCAGAATAGTATCTAAGGACAGAATCAAATGGGCTATCGAATCATTTGTGGCAATCAAATCTGCGGGCGAAGATAATATTGTTCCAATCATGCTCCAAAAAAGTCTACACTTAATAACTGACCTATTATTTGAAATGTTCCTAGCAAGCATTAAGTTAATCTATATCCCAAACGCCTGGAGGGGAGTGAAAGTAGTCTTTATTCCCAAACTAGGCCAAGAAGTCTACACTTTAGCCAAGTCATTCCGCCCCATCAGTCTCACATCATTCATGCTAAAAACATTGGAAAAACTAGTTGATCGTTATCTAAGAGACGGTATTCTCAGTAGATGCCCGATTCACCCTAAGCAGCACGCCTACCAACCGCAGAAATCGGCCGAAAGTGCCCTATATCAGATTGTGCACACAGTAGAAAAAGCACTCGTACACAAACAATTTGCCCTTGGTGGATTTATCGACCTGTCAAATGCATTCAGCAACATGACTTTTAGATCAATTACCAACTCATGCACCGAACACGGAATCGATAACACGACAACCAGCTGGATCTTCGCCATGCTAAATAGTAGAATTGTTACTGGACGGCTCAATTCGGCTACGATCACAATAATCATCCGTAAGGGTTGTCCGCAAGGCGGTGTACTCCCACCGCTCCTATACATCCTTGTAAAAGACAGCCTGCTCAATCTACTCAACAATTCCGGCTTTTTCTCACTAAGTTTTGCTGACGACCTATCAGTTATTCTTATCGGGCCATTCGTTTCCACCCTATGTGAGCTAATGCAATCAGCATTCAAGATTATTGAGCGCTGGTGCATTGAACACGAGCAAGAAGTCAACACAAACAAAACGAAGCTAATACTTTTTACCAAGAAAAGAAGTATCACAGGGTTCAAGGCACCCATCATCTTCGGGAAAGAAATTCAACTATCTACCTCCGCTAAAGTACTCAGAGTTGATCTAGACGCTAAGCTAAGTTTCAACATACACTTTGAAAACTGTATCAGAAAGGCCACGTCAACATTATGGATATGCCGAAGCGCATTCGGTAAAAGCTGGGGCCTCAGCCCAAAAGTACTATCATGGATTTACACCGCAATTGTCAGGCCCAGAATAACATACGCAGCATTCGTGTGGTGGCCTCGTTGCCACGTAGGGTCGATCCAAAAACAACTGGAAAAGATCCAAAGACTCGCTCTCATCAGCATAACAGGCGCCATGAAATCCACTCCGACGGTAGCACTGGAAGCTCTTCTAAACATCGAACCCTTACACATTCACGCTGAGACCATCGCCAGACTAACGTGCTTAAGACTGCAACAATCATCCCTATTGACCAAAGCAAACTTCGGTCACGCTAGACTTTGGAACATCATGATTTCCGAATCACCAAATATCGCACTACCCAACGACGTCATCACCCCAACTTACCGTTTCAACAAATCATTCCAAGTGCGCTTCCCATCTAGAGAGGAATGGCAATCTAACACAGCCATTCCGAGCAGCAACTGCGTTACCTGGTTCACCGACGGTTCTAAGTACAACGGCTCCGCTGGCTCAGGCATCCACTGTCCGCAGAATCAAACTTCCATTTCTCTTACCCTAGGGTCTCAGGCGTCCGTTTTTCAAGCTGAGGTATATGGCATATCAGAGTGCACCTCAGAGATGATATTCAATAACATCGTAGCTGCACCCACTTTCATCTGCTCCGATAGCGAAAGTGCAATAAAGGCGGTCAGCTTATACAAAATCTGCTCACATACTGTTCTAAAATGCAGAGACAACTTACAACTAGTGGTTCAAAACAATCCTGTCACTTTAGTCTGGGTCCCCGGACACAGCAACATCTCCGGTAATGAAATCGCTGACAATCTAGCAAAAACCGGAGCATTATCCGAGTTGGTAGGACCTGAACCGGTTAAAGCCCCCCCTTCAGCTTCCAAAAACCTAACAGAAAAATGGAAAGTCAAAGCTTTCAACAACCATTGGAATTCAATAGACTACGCAAGACAATCGAAAAACTGCATTACAATTAACGCCAAAAACTCAAAATACTTGTTATCTCTAAGCAGGAAGAATATCAGAAGAATGGCAGGTGTACTCACAGGCCACTGCTTTCTTAACAAACACTTAAACACAATCAGACTTGCGAGCAATCCGTACTGTGACAATTGTGGTGACTACGAATCAGCCGAGCATTTCCTATGTAAATGCCCAGCATATATCACAGCTAGAGCCAAATGCATTGGGGCATACATACTCCCATATAACATCATTTGGAGTATTCCGCCCAGCCACATACTCGATTACCTTAACCGAACTAACCGGATTTAGATAATCTCCTGCGGGTATGCACAACAGGCCTACAACAGGCTTAGGTGCAGGGCTTGGACCCACCCACTCTAATCTAATCTAATCTAATCTACGACGACGGACGAAGATAAGAAGAATTTTATATTTACTTTCGATTAATTCTGATTTTGATTCTTTATATTCAAAAGCCATTCAGAAATCCCCTTGCACTCAGATCGTGGGAGAGGTCTGGGAATGTATAAAGATGCCAATATCCCAATGAAATTTAAATTGAATTTTAATTTTGAGTTGGTGCTGAATAACGATTAGATTTTCATTTCATTTTTTAGAAGATGACACATGAAAAGCATTCAAGTGTCAGTGCAAGCTTACAAGCTAGTCAATGCTTTACTAAGGGAGAAGCTTGCAAGGACTGAGAGATGTGGAGCCCAATATGTATCAGCGAGAGTTGAAAATAGCAAATAAACGGTTCTGTACTCAATGGATGGCCCTTTAACATTTAATTTCATTATCGAATGGTTTAAATAAAATTTAATTTTTGTACTTATTTAATTTTGAAGCTTAACTTAATTGTTTAGAATTTTTATTGATAATGCATCGTTCCTGGTGTTTACTAAAAATTCCGGCGGACAATATTAAACAACTTTATAAGAGTAAACTTGTATTATTTAATCTCAGTCAACTTACGGTCACTTGCGGTCACTTCAAATTGGCTTGATGTGTTCAATAAAAACTTAAGTATATCCTAAGAGCAACCGCGTCGAACCAAATTATTTGCATCTGGAAGAGTTTTTGAGACAAGGTCGTTTGATATGCCAAAGCAGAGTTTTCATTTGTTTAAAACAATAAGATTATAACGTAATTAACGTAAAAACAGTGATAAAAGATTTAAAAAGGAATGAAAAATACAAAGTTTCAAAAGATCATCAAAACAAAAAATTACTTAATACTGTTAAAAACTTACAAAAAAAAGAAGTATACTACATAAAAGCTGATAAAGGTAACTCAATTATAATATTAGATAAACAAGACTACGATAAAAGAATCTTAGATCACATCTCCACTGGTAATTATTGTAAGGTTAAAACAAATCCGTTAAAATCAACAAAATCGGTTATTAATAAAATCATTAAAACTTTTAAAGATAAAGATGGTAATCTGAATAAAAAATTAAAGTGGCGATTAAATGTTTCAAATCCAATAATTCCTAAATTATATGGCCTACCTAAAATTCATAAAATAGGTCCACTGAAAATGAGACCAGTGGTCTCAAACATAAATTCACCGAATTATAAAGTAGCGAAATGGTTAATCACAACAAAAACCCTTTTTAAATGGGAAACATGACGCAAGTCCTCGTCCCTTCTTCCAAAACAACTAATATCAATTGGGATGACGCTTACAGCTTTGAAACACAAACAAATTTTTTGGAATGTTTTCATTTTTGATGAAAAAAATGTGTCACAAATGCCGGACCCCCCAATGTTATAGTTTTTCTGTTCTTTCAGCTTTCACAACGCAAAAATTTGTCATTATGTATGGCGTATTTTTGAACAGGAAATCAAATTTTTGCGTATGACAGCTGAAAGCGTAGAAAAATTATTACATTGGTGGGTCCGGCGTTTGTGACGCATTTTTTTAATCAAAAACGAACACATTCCAAAAGAATTTTTGCGTTTCAAAGCTTTAAGCGTCACCCCAAATTGATATCAGTTGTTTTGGAAGGAGGAAGAAGGACTTGCGTCACATTTCCCTTTTAAAAGGGTTTTTGTTGTGATATCAGTACTTTTGGAAGTTTCGGCTACTACTTTCATGGGCAAAAATGATCCCCTCAACTTCCTCTACAACATATCAAAAGTTTTTTTTGAGCCGCCGCCGCCGCCAAACCGAGCCGCGGCGGCTACTACTTCCATGAGCGAAAATTATCACCTCAACTTCCTCTACAACATATCAAAAGTTTTTTTTGAGCCGCCGCCGCCGCCAAACCGAGCCGCGGCGGCTACTACTTCCATGGGCGAAAATGATCACCTCAACTTCCTCTACAACATATCAAAAGTTTTTTTTTTGAGCCGCCGCCGCCGCCAAACCGAGCCGCGGCGGCTACTACTTTCATGGGCGAAAATGATCCCCTCAACTTCCTCTACAACATATCAAAAAAATTTTTTTGAGCCGCCGCCGCCGCCAAACCGAGCCGCGGCGGCTACTGCTTCCATGGGCGAAAATAATCACCTCAGCTTCCTCTACAACATATCAAAAGTTTTTTTTTGAGCCGCCGCCGCCGCCAAACCAAGCCGCGGCGGCTACTACTTTCATGGGCAAAAATGATCCCCTCAACTTTGTTAACCTTACTTCTCCTCGTCGTAAGGGGATTCGAGCTTGTCACCGAATCCTTATCGATGATATCCGTTGAATCTGTTTTTGGTTACATTGACTAACAATTGAACTCGTGTTGATGTATAATGATTTATTTTTCTGGTATATAAACTTGAACAAGTTCTGTTCTTATTCGACTACTTAATGGTAGTTAATATTCAACTTAACTGTAAGTTATGTTGAATTAGACTGGATTCATAATGCAAATATACAGGCCTTAAATACTAAAAATCTATACATTCCATTGGGTTCGTTTTACCAAATTTTGCAACAATAAATGATTCCCATGATTTCAACGGAAATCATAATTGCAATATAAGTTATTAATTAACATTACTAATTCAATTTAATTCAAACGGAAAACGTCTGCATACCATTATACTCATGTTTCTTAAGTTCATAATAAACATGACACCGGATAAATGGTATGCAAACATGACCGTGAATATTATGCATGCATATTTTTATGCTTATTATTGTCACCTATATAAATTTAATAGTGGAATTTGTTCATTATGCTTTTTATAAAAATGGTGAGGAATTTTACTTGCTAAACATATTTCGCGAAGCGAAATATGTCTTCAAGTAAACAAACTTCCTCTACAACATATCAAAAGTTTTTTTTTGAGCCGCCGCCGCCGCCAAACCGAGGCGCGGCGGCTACTACTTTCATGGGCGAAAATGATCCCCTCAACTTCCTCTACAACATATCAAGTTTTTTTTTGAGCCCCCGGCCCATTTTCCGCCATTTTGGCGGTCACCCCTATACACTACACACCCAACCCAACATCTTTCCCTTTGACACCAAACCTGTATCTCGAACACCCAACGATGTCTTATACAAAATATCTTCCGTACACACACACACACAAACACATACATATGGGCTTTATATGGCGCCTTCTAAGAGCCCTGGCGCCCAAACGAGGCCGGTACCCCCCCCCCCTTTTTTTAAAATCTCATATGGCGTAGAATGCCCAGCCGAAGGTGCCTGCAAAATTTCAA
>CM055404.1:76482684-76499002 GCA_029228625.1 Pseudolycoriella hygida
GTCGCTGACCCATATAGTGAACCATGCATTTACGTCTTCATCTGTTCCCCGTGTGTGGAAAGTGTCGAAAGTGCTGCCCGTCCATAAGAAGACTAGGTTGCGGGGTCTGGACGATTTTAGGCCGATATGTATCATGCCGTGCCTGTCTGAGGTTTTCGAAATACTTGCCAAGGAACAAATTGTTGCTTATCTCAGGGAGTATAATTTGCAGGACGTGTTTCAGTCTGGATTTAGAGCTAAGCATAGCACTAGCACTGCTCTGCTACATGTCTCGGATGAGATCAGGAAAGCCTTTGAGAGGAGTCAGCTTACTATTATGGTATTGCTCGATTTTTCTAAGGCGTTCGATTCATTAAACCATTCCAGGCTTCTCACGAAGTTGTCGAGCAGGTTTGGGTTCGGGACTACTGCCGTTCAACTCGTCGGCGATTATCTGTCAGAGCGCTTCCAGTGTGTTAGTATCGGTGACTGTATCTCAGAGCCTCTGCTTAACAGAGTTGGCATCCCCCAGGGTTCGGTGCTTGGACCGCTTCTTTTCTCCCTGTACATTAATGACCTACCGACCTGCTTGAGGGCTGTCAAGCATCACATGTTCGCAGATGATGTCCAGTTATTCCATTCGTTTGAGAGAAGTGGTCTGAATGACGCTTTTTTCAAGGTTAATCAGGACCTGTACGAGGTTAGTCGGTGGGCCCGTCATAACCATTTGATCTTGAACGCTGGCAAGTCTCAGGCCATTATTTTCGCTGAGCGCAGTGATGGGCAGTTGATGCCTCATCGTCTACCGTGGATTTTGTAAAATGGTGTGGTTATACCGTTTTCAGACAAGGTTCTTAATCTAGGCTTGTTTATGGATAAGGAGATGACGTTTGGAGATCAGGTCAAGATCATCTGCTCCAAGGTGTTTTCTAGGTTACGCAGCCTGTGGGCTAGCGCTCATCTGTTTCCGTTGAAAACTCGGTTGATGCTGGTGAAGACACTCGTTCTCCCAGTGTTCACTTATGGTGAGTGCACTTACTCTACGAATCTCAGTGCGAAGGATGTTAGAGCGATTGAACGTGCATTCTCGGCGTGTGTTCGCTTTGTTTACGGATTAAGGCGATATGACAGTACGCGAGGCTATGTGAACAAGGTGCTCGGTTGCTCCATAATGACTTATATTAGGCGGCGACGTTGCTCTGCCGTTCGCAGTGTGGTCTTGTCCAAAGCTCCTTCTTACTTGCATAAGAAATTGGTCCCTGGAAACTCGACGCGTTGTGACGTTTTCATGATCCCAAAGCATACATCGCGTCAGTATAACTGCTCGTTCTTTGTCAGGACTGTTTCTGACTATTACTCGCTTCCTGTTCGTATAAGGAAAATGAGATTACTTGCGAGTTTTGGTAGGGAATGTCATGATTATCTGAAGCGTTTAGAGGTGTAATGTTTCTGGTTGGGACCGCGCTGGGAGGGATATATGCTGGCCATGTGAGTTGGAGTTCTGTCTGGTGCATATTAAATCACTTCTTTGTTTTCGTATTGCATGTAAGTACTGTTTGTGTTCCGTTTCTGTTCAAAATTTGCCAAATAGCTAGAAATGATTCGAGATTTGATTTTCTTTTTTGTTTTCGATGTTAGTTTTGCCATTTTTCTTATGCAACTTTTCTTTTACTTTAATGGAATTTCTGCCGTTTTAATAGTTTTTGTGATAGTTGATTAATTTGAAGTTTGTTTTCTCTATTTTAATTTTATTATTTTTTATTATTTTTTTTTCTTCTCTACTTTGATTTTGACTAGTAATGTTTTATATAGCCGCACGAGCATTAGTATAAGGTTTTGTTTCCTTTTTGTTCGTATTATCAAATAAATGAAATGAAATGAAATGAAATGAAATGTAATCCGAAAGGACAAAATGAGGTCATAATTTTCTTACTCATTAAATTCCTGTAGAAGCGCCGAACTAAAAATTTTCTTTCAACCACATGTATAAGAAAGTTCGTTGGACCGGACCCAGCCCAGCGTCGCCAGTTCAAATCCTATCGGCGGAAATTTTTTTTTTATTGTTTTTATCGACGGCCACAATTGGACAAAATGAGGACATAATTTTCCTGCTCATTAAATTCCTGCAGAATTCAAGAGCAGACCTGGAGGTTGTCCTTTTCAGATATATGTAACGAAGCTCCCTAGCGTTTGGTGAAATTTGTCTCTCAATAACTCATTAGGAAAACCGTTTTTGAAATTTCACCCTCTGTTCTAAATTAGTACACACGAATTCCCAGTAACCCTAGCTAGGACAAATTTTAATTTTTGTAGGACATTAAAGGACAAATTGAGGACAATTGATTTAGATGATAAAAAAAAGAATTCCAGAAATTCTTGTATTTTTGTTATTTCACCTCACCAGCTCACGGTTAACAGCTTTCAACCGCTTGTTTTCCGTGCGAAGTTCTTTCGTTTCATTATCAAAATCTTGTATTCTCGTTTCTTCTGCCTCTGTTACATCAGCGACAAATTTGCGGTGAAAGATTTTTTGCTTATTTAAAGCATTTTCTAGGTCTTTCACTTGTTTTTGGAGAATCGATTTTTCAATTTCCAAATTCTCTATACGTTGATTAAAGTTGTCTGCGTCCTCGTACATTCTTAATACGTTTTGATCCTTGTTGAATATGCGCTCTGTCAAAGTGTAAGGCAGACAGAAATTGAATTCTATCCGTTAGTTCAGTCGCATCATCATTTCAGTTATACATACTATACGTAAGGCGTTGCAAAAACTATAATCTTTGGGGATTTTCTTTCAATGTTTGCCAAAGGGCCATTCACAAATTACGCATACACCTAGGGGGTGCGTCATTTGTGGATGGCTCCTTACGTAGCAGAATCTAAATAACAAATTTCTCAAAATCTTAGTTCAGACAGATGATATTTTGCGAAAATTTGACTAGGCTAATCTAACTGCTTATATGGATGTAACCGTTTGTGTAAATACATGTCAGAAAAAAAAATCAAGTCTTACATCTAAACATCATTTGATATTTCCTCTTGATAATACCTACATTTAAAATTAAAGTGTGAAGTGAAAATGTCCGATAGAGTTGAAATAAATACAACCGCGTTATTTGAAGTAAAGAACGACAAAGATCGTGGAAACTTAATATTAACTGTTCGTCACGAAGGCGACAATAACGTTTGGTTTTTTAAGCACCACCACCAACCGATCAACCAACATCCGGAGTACATGGAAAAATTTGTCAATTCATCAAAACCGACCGCACGTACCAAGACGATAAAAATTGATATTTCGGAATTCGAACGCCAATATTGGAATGGGAATTCCTTTGAGTTCAAAGGAGTTGAGTTGATCTCATATGGAAGTGAAAAAACTAAAGTAAATCAGCGGCTGATTAATAAAGAAGTTGGAATCATGAAACGTAAACGAACGATTGAAGAGTCGAAAAAAGAAAAATTAGAAGAGAAAGCCAAAAAAACGCGTGAAAAAGTGGAAAAGGATGAAGCTGAGTTTCAAGCTGAGCGAGCTAGACGCATTTCGGAAGTGTTTAAAACCAAATCAAATAATTGAAGCTCGTGCACATAATATTTAAGATATGAAAAATGGAAAATAAAATTTGCATTTAATTAACCTAAAGCTATGGAGCGGTTCTTAATTATTACTATCATCAGTTTCAGGCAGGTGGTTCAAAAATTAAATGAAACGAACATGAACATGCGGTGTTGTTGTTTCATTTTGCGGTAAAGCGAAACATAGGTACATAACGCGAGTGACATATTTTGTTAGACGAAGTTAATTATTGTGTGTTCAGGATAATAGCAAATTTAAACTTAGACATCGTCATTTTAATCTCAAAAAAATTTATTTTCAAAATTTACATTAGAATCTTGTTTGACCACCTTGAATTTTGATTACATCTTTCAATCGCTGCGGCATCGACAAGACGGATTTCGGAATGCAACTGTGGGGTATCTCCTTCCAACTTTCTAGCTCGAGAAGTTCAGGTTTCGTTGAAATGCAAACGCTACGTAATTTTATGTTTAAAATCTTTTGTAGTTTTCCCCAAACATTTTCGATAGGATTGAGGTCACAACTTTTCGGCGGAAAGTCGAAAATAGTGTGACCCGCTTCACGCAAGAAATTGAGACCTTGACCGTGTATGCTTGCATTATCTATCAGAACACTTTTTTTCCCGATCAGCTTTTCGACTTTTTTTTCCGTTAGTTCTTTGAAGTGGTTTCCATTTAGTTTGGTTGGAACAGAAAAAGCCATATTCTGACCGTCATAAGAAACCATACCGAACAAATTAACTTTGTTGTTTGAATTTTGAACTTCTCGTACAACCAAATTTCTGGGTTCGTATCTTTCATTCCTTCTTCTCTTCACCATCACTTTACCGTTTGCATAAGTTTGAATAGTTTTTTCGTCCATAAAAACGACATTAGCCCATTGCTGCGCACTCCAGTCTTGATATTTTATTGCAAATCGTAGTCGTTTGATACGATTCTGCATTGAAATGAATGGCTTTACAGATGCTGTGTAGTTTTTGACCCCATTTCTTGTCAATACTTTAGCAACAGTGTCCCAACAAACGGGAAGTTTAAGGTCTCGAATGCATTCCATAATAGTATTGAATGGGTGGTTCAAAAAGTAATTCAAAACTCGATAAACATTTTGAGCGGACAAAGCGTATGGACGGTTTCTGGTATTTTTCACAGTAAAAAATTTGCCTTTTTCCATTTTGAAAGAACGTTAGAAACTGTGTTTCGATGCCATTTCATCTGAGTAGAAATGAAAGAGTTTTTGAATCCCTTTACGTGCAGATGTACGATTTGCTGCTCATCGGCGATAGTTAGGTGAGTACGTAGATTATTCAATTTTAAAAACTGATAAAATAGAAGAGAGCAATCATTAAAAATGGCGGTAATGTAAGAGAAGATGTTCTTTGTTTTTATTTTATTGGCAAAAACAGCTGAAATACAAAAAATAAAAAGTCGCGCAAACTTATAAACGGATGACTGTATTAAAAAAATATATTACGATGAGCAACGATTGCAATGTGTTGTAACTCAAAGCGTTGCGAAGTGGCAAAAAAAAATTACATTCATTTGAGTGTTATTTATAGAGAACATTTCGTATAATAAAACAAGCGCGAAATCCTCTCACGCTCACTCGCATCATTCCAATATCATTATATGGGCGGAGTGAAAATATAGTGGCGTCGGCGTTCATCGATGAGTAGATGAATACGGTGTTAGTCAAATTGCGTCTATTTGAATCTATTTGAATACATTTTTCACGGGCGGGAAATTTGTCGGGCTGCCGTCTGGGAAGGAAGGCTTGGACCCATTGGTGACTCTTATCAGAGACAGTCCTGGCTATAGGCTTTCTAACGACTATACTCACTACTGGGTCCAGGCCTCACATCTGTCATTCCCAGAACAAAATCTATTTGAACACATTTTTCACGGGCGGGAACTTTGTCGAGCTGCCGTTTGGGAAGAAAGCCTTGCACTCATTGGTAGCTGTTACCAGAGACAGTCCTGGGTATAGGCTTTCCAACGACTATCCTCACTACTGGGTCCAGGCCTCACATCTGTCGTTTCCAGAACAAAATCTATTTGAATACATTTTTCACGGGCGGGAAATTTGTCGGGCTGCCGTCTGGGACGGAAGGCTTGGACCCATTGATGACTCTTATCAGAGACAGTCCTGGCTATAGGCTTTCCAACAACTATACTCACTACTGGGTCCAGGCCTCACATCTGTTATTCCCAGAACAAAATCTATTTAAATACATTTTTCACGGGCGGGAACTTTGTCGAGCTGCCGTTTGGGAAGAAAGCCTTGCACTCATTGGTATCTCTTACCAGAGACAGTCCTGGGTATAGGCTTTCCAACGACTATTCTCACTACTGGGTCCAGGCCTCACATCTGTCATTCCCAGAACAAAATCCATTTGAATACATTTTTCACGAGCGGGAAATTCGTCGGGCTGCCGTCTGGGAAGGAAGGCTTGGACCCATTGGTGGCTCTTACCAGAGACAGTCCTGTCTATAGGCTTTCCAACGACTATACTCACTACTGGGTCCAGGCCTCACATCTGTGATTCCCAGAACAAAATTTATTTGAATACATTTTTCACGGGCGGGAACTTTGTCGGGTGGCAGTCTGGGAAGGAAAGCTGGGACCCATCGGTGACACTTACTTGAGACAGTCCTGGCTATGAGCTTTCCAACGACTATACTCACTACTGGATCCAGGCCTCACACCTGTCATTCCCAGAACAAAATCTATTTGAATACATTTTTCACGGGCGGGATCTTTGCCGGGTGGCAGTATGGGAGAGAAAGCTGGGACGCATCGGTGACACTTGCTTGAGACAGTCCTGGCTATGAGCTTTCCAACGACTATACTCACTGCTGGGTCCAGGCCTCACATCTGTCGTTTCCAGAACAAAATCTATTTGAATACATTTTTCACGGGCGGGAAATTTGTCGGACTGCCGTCTGGGAAGGAAGGCTTGGAGTTATTGGTGACTCTTGCCAGAGACAGTCCTGGCTAGGTGCTTTTCAACGATTATACTTACTACTGGGTCCAGGCCTCACATCTGTCATTCCCAGTACAAAATCTATTTGAATACATTTTTCACGGGCGGGAAATTTGTCGGGCTGCCGTCTGGGAAGGAAGGCTTGGACCCATTGGTGACTCTTACCAGAGACAGTCCTGGCCATAGGCTTTCTAACGACTATACTTTAACAAAAAATTCCCACACTCCTTCCGAGTCAAAAAACAAACTTTATTTATTTTAAATTGTGTCAAAGAATCTTAAAATTATCCTACTAAGTTTCGGGTGCTACGCACTCATCTTCAGGGACTATTTTCGACTTTCGACTTTTGTCGAAAAAAGTCCCTGAAGATGAGTGCGTAGCACCCGAAACTTAGTAGGATAATTTTAAGATTCTTTGACACAATTTAAAATAAGTAAAGTTTGTTTTTCGACTCGGAAGGAGTGTTGGAATTTTTTGTTAAAGTTCTACAATTGTGTCGTATTCCGTGCCCATTGGTTAAACCCATTTTGTTAATAAAAATGGTCTTTCGATGTTGCAAAGAATTAACGACTATACTCACTTCTCGGTCTAGGCCTCAGATCTCGCTACCCCTGAATAACTTTTTTTGAGCCATATTTCAATGGAGGGAACTTTGTTATATGAGTTAATATGAGTAGAATAAAAAATAATTTTGGAAGTAAAATACACAACACTTCATTAAAAAAAAATAGGAACCGAACCGGGGACCCTTCACATGTAGAGCGCCGATAAACCCATAACCCTAAAGGTGAGCTTGTGAGTGAAGATTTAATGACACAATATAAAGATTTTGTTGAGATAATACAATTTTGAGAGAGTAGCGAGGAGCCGTTCACTTTTCACATACTGAATCTCTGACCACCATATTCTCTCACGGGCTAACTTCACAGCAGTAATAAAATTTAAAAAATTGTAAAAAGTCTAGATAGATTTATATTCCTGAAAATCAGCAATAGCATAAATAGAAAATTATTTATGAATCAGTGAACTGATTTCTGGCTTTTCAACGTGATCTATATAATCTTTCATAGGAATAAATCTATCGATCATAATGGATTGAAAACATTTTCCTTTTCATCAGAAACTGCAGCAAAAGTATTTACATATCGAGACTCCTTTTTCGTTTTTTTGTTTAAATAAGAGAAACCTATTACCTGCCCTATAACTTTCTTAACTGTTTTTTGTTGAAATTTAAACTGGCACCAGTCACCAATCTTGACCATTTTTTGACCTGGCACAGAAACAGACATCCGATTTCGACTGTTTCTTGGACGAGTGAAATCCTAATATTCGATCGTTACTTAATTTCTGGTACTCATCGTTAAGAAGCCAGCACAACGTTTTTTTCTTTATGCGGACGGCTTCCACTGCTGCATTTTTGATTAGAAAATAATTTCTTTTAGACGTTTCTGTAAAATTGAAATGGAAAATTAATCTAAAAAAACGAACTTACATTACACTTTTAAGCTAAAATTAAACGTTTTTATTTTGTTACACAATTACAAGATTTTAGTTTATTGTGGATCTTGTCAATTCCACAACTTTGACAGTAGAACCATAGACTTTTTTTGACCAGACGGGAATGTTAGCATGGCGCCAAATTTTAAATGAGAAATTCAGAAGTATAATGATTTGTCGTATTTTATGTTCTTCTAATGTTCCTTAAACATTAGCAATTTTAGTTTTTTAGCCACATTTTTGAAAATTCTCAAATTTAACAATATTTTGAAATTTATTAAATTTACAGCCGGTTCATTCCTTTTTTACCTAGTTTTTAAGAAATAGATGACAGCTTCACTTTCAAGCGTACCCAGCAAATTAAGTTATTCCCAAATCATAGATTTTTTGCGCTAAATTTGAATGCGCGATAGAAATTTCAAATTTTTCGCCGAGAGTTGAGGGAAACGTGAACATTGCATAGAAAAATTTGATTTTACCAGAAACCACGATAATAGGATGAAAGTTGGTATTTTATTTAATTGCTTCAAAAGTTATTGTGTATCTCAAAATAAGTGATTTTGCAATACTACAGACAATTAATGTAGTGAGCTTTTCCTTAGTCAAAAACAATTCTTAAAGGTAATTTAGTACACAATTCTTAACGAAATTTTAATATTTTTCGATCAATATAACTGACATTTTACCTCAAAAAAATGTTCCCACAAAAAATAGCAGGTTGTTTACTTGTGAGGTTGAAATTTAAAGCACTGCTCTAGGTAAGAAAGAACGCTTCCGTAAATCGGTATAAATTTATATAAAATGTTAGTTTTGTAATTTTTTCTTGTTTCTCCTCTTCTTAACAATTTTTGCATATTATTACTACATTATTCACACAACGAATAGCAATTGTGAGGAAAATTTCTTGGTAAAAACTCTTGCAAGGAAAGTTTTACAATGATCCTGATCCTAGCGAATTTGAAGAAAAAAGTCACATTTGCGCAGATGTGATTGGCACATTCGCTTGTAGAAAGCAAGTGTATTCAGTGGTATAGGTCACATCTCGGCACATTTATACCAAAAGTTTTGAGATGTGCACTCACCCGTTCAAAAAGTTTTGTAGAAAAGCAAAATGTGCCGTTTAAGAATTCTGCGTTTCACATTTTTTCACATCTGTGGAAATTAGGTGAACGGCACATTTGACTCACAAACCGTTCATTTCGGTGGTGTTAGTACACATCTCGGCACATTCCATCATAAAAAGAGATAATTGATGTCCAGCCATCAACAAAAGTTGATAGGTAGGCCAAGATGAGGAAATTATGTCATTTGGTGATGAAGTTGCAACGAATGACACTGAAAAAGCAAATCTGTTCGCCAAATATTTTGCTTCCGTATACAAGCGATACCCCGATGATGACAAAGAGATGGGAGTTGCGGGAAATGTGACATTTACGCCTGTAATTAAAAGATAGCGAAAAAATTGTTTTCATCGAAAATTGTTTCACTATTTCGAGTGTTTTTGAAATGGACAACTTTTTAAAAATTTTGGTATGTTTGTCAATAAAACTAAACGGCTGTCTTCTTGTTTTTGCACAGCTTTCAAGTGTAACTGCAGAAGATGTGAAAACTGCACAAAAAAGGGACAATTGTTATTTACGAATCTGTATGTCACACTTTATATATAATTTCATCTACGGCGGCCGGCGCACATCTCTACCCCAAATAATGTAGTTTCCATTTTGCACATCCCAAAGGTATTGGAAATTGCATAAATTAACAGAAAATAAATATTAATTAGGCGTAAATGAGGCCATCATATTTTTATATGCAATTATATTACAGCGGCGACGCACACCTCTGCCTTCAGAGAATGTGTTGTTTTTATTCCACATTTGTAATCTTTGACTTACTAACATATAAAAAGTTCAAAAATATTGAAAAAACAAATAATACTTTCTGTGAATGTGGTCATAACATTTTCATATGCACTTTATATAAAAGCGGCCGGCGTACACTGCTATCTTAAAGAATGTGGTATTTTTATTGCACACCTATAATCTTTGGCTCGATACAATGTAAATGGTCCAAAAATACTGAAAAAATGAATAATTTTTATGTCCACATTTGAGAATCGCATTTTCAGATCTTTCGACATCAGCGGCGGCCGCCGCACATCTCTGAGAGTGAAACCAATGTCCATAAGAGCAAATTTGTATTTCTTTTAATGTCATCTTAGGCGTGTATGAAATTTGAAAAATGTGGTCAAATTAAAATCTCTGATGTGACCACATCTGTGACCACATAGAATTCACATCTGTGAAATGTATTTTTTTTGGAGGGCGCATTTGGCCAAACCATTGACCAAAAAAATTTTTTCTTTCAATTTCTAAAAATAGGGATGGAAATGTTGCGGGAAATGACTACAATACTTCTAATAATAAATTGAAACAACAGATTTTATAAATTCTTAAAAATGTCATTATTTCTTTGTATTTTCTTTGTATTTAAATCAAATATCAAACAGATTTTCCCCATTCATTATTGAGGCCTGAACAACGTTAATTACAGCATGAAAAACTGCCGGATGCTTCGACAAAGGGTGTCGAAATCTTTCGCTTAATATAGTGAATTCTTTGAGTCGTCCGTTTAGTGTTTCATGTCTAGATAAAATTCGTTTTTCAAAGTTGTTACACGGTTGCTTGAAATATTTCTTATTCCGGTACCCTTTGTCGGCAAGAGTAATTTCGTTTTTCGCGAAGTGACAATATACTTCCTGGGCGATTTTTAAGTCAGGCCATTCGCCACATGGTAAGCCACCAGACGCTCATACTATTTCGGCTTGAACGATGGAAATTCCTACTTCGTATCGAAGGCCTGCCCCTTTGAATTTGTGACTGTACCATTTTTTACTAAATGGTCGCGGCTCTCTAATACGACAGTCAGTTCCATCAAGGGACACGTGCATATTAACACCATCGGAATTCTTTAGGCGGTTCTCCCATCGGACCTACAAGTACAAAATGTGGCAAAATCTAAATTTAACATTTTGTTTGCATACCATTCTAAGCGCAGCCAACAAATCAATGAATCTCCAGGTCCACAGCCGAAATGTTTTCTCATCTACCCCTGCCAGCGTTGCGTTTATATGCTCTTTGTTATAATTCTTTAGAAAGAACATACACCATAGCAAGTGTCTTGGTTCAGATCCATTTGGTTTTTCAGGAATTAGAGTCCATATGAACGCGCATACATTCGGAGAAATTCCGTAAAAAGTTCGGAATTTGCGGTATCCATTCAGAGCTGAATGTTCCGGATTTCGTTTAGCAAATTTCAATCCTTCATTCCAAAAGTTTTTTGTCAAAGTGTCCATACTTCTGTTTATTTGCAGACAAAAATAAAGCTGTACTTAGAGTACATCGGGGAAATTTATTTTGAAGCGTTAATTTTAGTTTATTCTTTCATCTTTTATGTTGCTGTTACGATACCAAATTTTATTGAGTCTATTATTTGTACTATATTAAGATATGAAGTTTAATACAGAAGTAAAATGAGGCCGCTATAAGCGAAGCGTATGAGTGCAATTGTCTTTTCCTTGGAATTAGCTCAATTTTCGTTTGATTTCATTTATTCAAAGTGATTTTAAATTGTGACGAAAATTGACAAGCCGTATATTACGTAAGTAAATCAAGAGCTATAAATTATCTTACTTGCACTGGTTCTTAAAAGTTAAGAGCTTGTCATCGATTAACATGATATAAAATGTACTGAAGGTTTTTAGTTTTTCAATTAAGTTATCGTAAAATTATCATCTCAATAACAAAATTTGGAAATTGTGATATAAAATGCTGCAACTTCAGTCTTCTATGTTTTTAGTAAATTTCTTTTATCTCAACAAATACCTCAACAGCACTATCTTGAAGAGTAACATTTCATTCTTGTATTTAACGATCTGTACTCATTCATCAATAATTGATTCGAAAATAATTTTTGGCGAGAAATAGTAAAACTAAGTTCGAGATTCAAAAATGATTTTATTTTTATGAAATAGTTACACGGCCACAAAGAAAAACAAACCATCGCATTTCACTTATTCTTCTGCCTCCTTTTGAACATATTCACTTACACACCCTGTAAAAGAGACAATAATTTGGTACCATCATCCCCATTTCGCCTTCCCATTTTCTCGAAAAATTGTGGAAACTTGTACTTGGATAGGCAGATAAGCTTTCGTTGATGCTTCTGAAGCTACATTAGTTTTTCGTACTTGTGCTAATGCTAACACAAATCTATTCGAAGGTAGAGGTGGAAGTCTTTTTTCTACAATTACTTTTGGCTTCATACATCATTGAAGGCCATATGTCAAACAGAATAGTATCATGTAAAACTGTTCTGATATTCATACCTTCAGATGCACATAGAGCATCCATCAGGATCACTGGAAAGTTGTTGCGAACAATTTTCCCATCAGTCGTCGTCACACCATCAAATGAAATCGAAGTATCACTCGAATTTTATCCTGAGCATCATCTTCGTCCGTATCGAAATATCTACATGCTACATAACACCAAAATCAAATATTTCTAAAAAGAATACATTTTAGATTTGAAATTATACGTACACAAATTTTACACTTCTCAAATAAGAATTACCCTTTATTTGAGATTTGCATTAAAGGTTTGCTACGAGACCTTTGCATTGATTTGTACTTTTCAAACAGATATAATGATAACACAAAGTTTTACGACTAAGAAGGAGAAATAGGATTTATTTTCAGACTCTTATCATTTTAAGTTTTGTAACTCAATACGTGATCGACATACACTTTCAATTAGAAGACACAATAATTGTCCGAACTTTAACTAGACTTCTCAAAAATTTACGCATATTGTAGTAAATTAGATTATTTTTATTCGTGTGGGGACTTGCGTCACGACGCCTTACTACCGTGGGGTTTTGATTTTCATGTCAGTGTTGAAGGGACATTCATAAAGTCTTTTTCTAGTATACTTATTTATAATATTTCATCATTCAACAGCATAAAGTCTACGAAACTAATACTATAGGCACATGCAAAGCACATGCAAAGCACATGCGAAACACATGCGAAACACATGCGAAACACATGCGAAGCGCATTCGTTTTTAACAAAAAGTTACGAATGCGAATGCGCCCACTTTAATTGATATTTTTGATGAAGTGAGGGCACATCTATAAAATATAGATCCCAATGCGCCGAGTTCCGCTCTATAAACCTATGAAAGTGATTGTTATAAACGCGCATTCGACGCTCACATATTGCGAATTTGTTGAAAAAAAAGCACATTCGCTAACATGCGATAAGCGAATGCGCATACGTAACAATCAGTTTCATAGGTTTATAGAGCGGAACTCGGAGCATTGGGATCTATATTTTATAGATGTGCCCTCACTTCATCAAAAATATCAATTAAAATTGGCGCATTCGCTTTCGTAACTTTTTAAAAACGAATGTGTTTCGCATGTGTTTCGCATAAATGTGTTTCGCATGTGTTTCGCATGTGCTTTGCATGTGCCTATAGTATTTTTTTCGTAGACTTTATGCTGTTGAATGATGAAATATTATAAATAAATATACTAGGAGAAGACATTATGTCCGTTCAACACTGACATGAAAATCAAAACCCCACTGTAGTAAGGCGTCGTGACGCAAGTCCCCACACGAATAAAAATAATCTAATTTAGTACAATATGCGTAAACTTTTGAGAAGTCTAGTTAAAGTTCGGACAATTAGTGTGTCTTCTAATTGAAAGTGTGTGTCGATCACGGATTCAGTTACAAGACTTAAAATGATAAGAGTCTGAAAATAAATCCTAAACTTTGTGTTATCATTATATCTGTTTGAAAAGTACAAATCAATGCAAAGATCTCGTAGCAAACCTTTCATGCAAATCTCAAATAAAGGGTAATTCTTATTTTTCTTTTTTTCTTTTTAGAAATATTTGATTTTGGTGCTATGTAGCATGTAGATATTTCGATACGGACGAAGATGATGCTCAGGATAAAATTCGAGTGATACTTCGAATTCATTTGATGGTGCGATGACTACTGATGGAAAAATTGTTTTCAACAACTTTCCAGTAATCGTGAGGGATGCTCTATGTGCATCTGAAGGTATGAATATCAGAACAGTTTTACATGATACTATTCTGTTTGACATATGGCCTTCAATGATGTATGAAGCCAAAAGTAATTGTAGAAAAGAGACTTCCACCTCTACCTTCGAATAGATTTGTGTTAGCATTAGCACAAGTACGAAATACTAATGTAACTTCAGAAGCATCAACAACAGCTTATCTGCCTATCCAAGTACAAGTTTCCACAATTTCTCGAAAAAAATGGGGATGATGGTACCAAATTATTGTCTCTTTTACAGGGAAGTGAAATTCGATGGATTGTTTTTATTTGCGGACGTGCAATCATTTCATAAAAATAAAAGCATTTTGAATCTCGAAATTAGTTTCATCATTTCTCGCAGTAAAAAAACAATTGAACCTTTCAGTTTTTACTTATACCCAATCGCTAATCTGCCGTGTTGCAAATTAGTTCCGAAAACTTCTTAAAGTTATTGTGAATAACAACAAATTCATTAGGCCCTTCATAACTAGGGAAATTAGTAAATTCGTCTGTTAAAAATGAAGAACATTTTAGCATTTCAGCTGTTGCCCCATATCTTAGAATTGTTTGAAGACTTTAAACTTTGATTATTTATCGTAAAAGTCTAAGAAAATTTGTCCATTCAATAGGGTTCAAAAGCACCGTTGCAATAAAATTGATTCGATGAAATTTTTCCATATGTTTCTTATATTCACAAAAACAACACAATTTAGACTACAAAATGCTTAACTAAATTAAACAAAAAGTTTTACCTTTTATTGCTTTCGGAATAATTTTTTGTTTGAGACTTACACCGATTTAAGAAAAATAGTTTTGAATTTTTTCGATTACAAAGTCACACAACATCCTAAGACCCCTTTGAGAAATTAACGAAAGGATTCAAAAAAAATATTAGAAACATGATCAGAGGTGGCTAGACAATTCATTTTCAAGTATTACATTGTGCAGTTGTAAATCACACCTTGCGTTCAAAAACAAATTCTGTTAAAAAATAGTTCAGTTCGCTAAAATGGGTAAGCCTACGCAATGGAAACAGGATGGTGAGGCAGATACATTGCTTTACAAGCTAATAAAAGATGGGAAAGTGCATAAACACACAAAACCGGCTTCCCTTCGAAGCGAATATCCATCCGTTTTTGGAGTGTTTTCTTCAGGCGTCGTTCGTAACCATTTGAATGTTGCTAAGCGTGCAACGGGCTTGATGTGTTAGTGACAATCAAATATAATTAAGTCTTTAGCTCTTAATGAAACCTACTCCCTATCTTTTAGTGGGTTCTGAAGAACAACAATACGATGATGATGACGATAACAAACAAGATGTGAAAATGTGTGAGACCTCGCAAAATTCGTATTCTGGCAATGATGGTACGAGTGTTGATGGAAAAATTATTCATCAAAATTTTCCGATCGTCGTGAAGGAATTCACGTGCCCTGTGAGTGAACAGCCAAAAGTTTTAATTGCTGTTACTTTACCGGGTGGTGCACAAAATCTGAAAATGATTTTGCATGATGATGGACGTTCTGTTACCATTAAATATAACTGGCCCCAAACGATGTATGACGTTAAAGATTTGTTTAAAAAAAAGTTGGATAAGAAGGAGTTGAACATATACCATCCAATGATTGTATGTTATAAGACCGCGCTGGCCGAAGTAAGAAATAAAATCGATGTGGCTCCAGAGGCGTTAATGAAAGTTTCGCTGCCGATTCAGGTTCAAACCGCAGCAGAATCGTTAACAAAATGGGGTGTCAGACGGGATGATGGCACGCAATTGTTGCTTGCTACTCTTACAGGATGTGTTGACGATTATGAAAAAAAGGCGGCAGACGAAGCCGTTCAATTCGAATAAGGTTTTCAAATTATTGCTATGTAAAATTAATGATAATCAATATAGCACATTTAAATTTGAAACATTAGTTTAAACATTTCCCGCAATTCGAAAGTGACGAAAATGACCACATCTGTGAACTGTGACGGCCACATTTGGATAGTAGCAGAAGTATTTTTTTTGTTTTTTTGTCACATCTCGGCCCATTTCCATCCCTATTTTTAGAAAGTGAAAGAAAAAAATTTTTTTGGTCAATGGTTTGGCCAAATGCGCCCTCCAAAAAAAAAATACATTTCACAGATGTGAATTCTTTGCGGTC
>CM055404.1:76505080-76520919 GCA_029228625.1 Pseudolycoriella hygida
TTTACTATGGAATACATTCACATTAAACATTTACATTAAATGATCGTCAACTAAATAATAAATAAACTAATCTACCTTTACTAGAAAAGGAATACATTGTCATACGTAAAAACAGAAGCAAAAAAACCACAACAACAAACGCTAATTCACATAAACATTTAACGTTTAACAAGCAACTATCATAACAAAATACCCTGAAAAGAATTCATATCATGTCATCATGTTGCTCGTTCAGTGTCCATGTGCGAAATGGTTATTTCTCATTACAAAAACAAAATTAAATTTACTCGCAGTCGTAGAAAGTTTCATTTATGCTCGAATTGGGCGTGTCTTCCGTGAGATCAATTACTTTCTCGTCAATTTTTCTCTTTAATACAAACAAATTAAGCAGTGGAGATTTAATATTGCCATCGTCAACATTCAGAAGGTTTTCATGCTTGTGTTTATGTATGTGGATCGCTTCATAATATTCCACTTTCCAGAGGCGGCGGACCGGTTATATGAGTTTCAAGTCACTTATGTTAACTTTGTGTTTTGCGCTAAAAATATGTCTTCCGACTGCCGTTTTGTTCTTCCATCTTGCTGAATTGACATGTTCATTGAATCTAATGAATAATTTTCGGATCGTCATACCAAAATAATAACGGCCGCAACATCCGCACTGTATCCTATAGATTCCAGACCTATGCAAATCTAAAGGAATATCCTTTAATTTTGTTTTTGTAATGAGAAATAACCATTTCGCACATGGACACTGAACGAGCAACATGATGACATGATATGAATTCTTTTCAGGGTATTTTGTTATGATAGTTGCTTGTTAAACGTTAAATGTTTATTTGAATTAGCGTTTGTTGTTGTGGTTTTTTGCTTCTGTTTTTACGTATGACAATGTATTCCTTTTCTAGTAAAGGTAGATTAGTTTACTTATTATTTAGTTGACGATCATTTAATGTAAATGTTTAATGTGAATGTATTCCATAGTAAAAGCAATGTAGATAATTTCTGAATGATTAGTTGAATTAGATGATGTATTAGTATGAATTAGTAGATGATGTTCGCATAGCGAACGAAACCGGTCGTTAAAAGTAAAATTTGGTACAATTTTAAATAAATATAAGCGGAAAAAATTCGACTCGAAATTTTGTTTTATTAAGTAAAATTAATTGTACCGTGTTCCGTGTAGTACGCTTTGATATTATATATGTTAAAATGCGTAAATGTAGAGAAAATACGACAAATTATTATGCTTCTGCATTTCTCATTTCAAATTTGGCGCCATGCTAACATCCCGTCTAGTCAAAAAAAGTCTATGGTTCTACTGTCAAAGTTGTGGAATTGACAATAAGCTAAAATCTTGTGATTGTGTAACAAAATAAAAACGTTTAACCTTACTACCTTTGACGTCGTAAAATTCCTTTAGATTTATCGACCCTCCATGAGATTGCAGAATTGAATTCTTCTGCGATTTTCAGTTTGTTTATCGTCTGGCCCATCGTTTCTGCCTATTTCTTCAGTTAGCTAATCGAGAGGCTGATCGGCTGACTCATTTTCTGAAATATCGATCGCTAGGATAGTCGCAGTCATCATTAAAACATTCATAATCCTCCGAGTAATCCTCGTTATCGTCGTCTTTGAGTGGATGTTCATCAGGTTTGAATCGAATCTCAGACAGTCCACACGTAAGTATTGATTTTTGCCCAATTTTGTCTTTTTGGGGCTTTATTTCCATACCAATGTCTTTCGTTACTTTGATTGCACCGGCTTTTGCTCGCATTACCGTGTTGTAAATTTCTTCGTCAGATGGCAATTTATGATCCGTATATTCTTTTATATTTAATCGGGGAAAAGTGAACGTTGAGCTTAGGTCTGCCAGTAATCGATGCGCTTTATTTTATGCAGCATTTCCAATAATGTCAAATTTATAGAAGTCCACTGAACTGTACTTTGTGATCTTTAACTCCTGCAAAACTCCTCACACGTTTGGCTTCCCATTAATGAAGTTACAAATTGCTGATCTCCATCAACAGACCGAAGTTTCAAAATTGTATTTATCAGTGAATGTGTAGTGCATTTGCTGTAAGCACTGCAATTCCGAGCCTAACATATGTAATGCATTGTAAGCATATGCTAAGGCAAAATTATAAGCAGTTAATAATAAAGAATCAGTTAGAATCCAACCGTCGTTTAATATACAAACAGAATAGCATATTATGGCGACCGACAGAAGAAACCTGAACGGTTATATTACAAAGTAAATTAAAAGGAAGAGAACAACGCTAACGCAAAGTGAATTTTGATAAAACTAAGTTTGAATAACCTATAATAGTAAAATCTTAGTAAAATTAGAAACCAAAAAGAATAATTTAAATTAAATCAGTGAAAGTTGTGATGAGCATTTCAAACGTTAAGAATGGGAAGTACAGACAGTAAACAAGAGGCAGAAGGCAATTCAAATGCCAACCAGATTACAATAGTCGAAGGTTTGAAAGAACATGGCAGTTTTATAAAAATAGTGTTGCTAATAATCGTAATCATTTTGTTGTTTAACTTGCTATATAAATTGTACGTGGCACACAAGAAGTGTATTAAGAAAAAAGCTGTACGCCAAAGTGTAGAAAATCTCTAAGTGGAAAAAGAGAAAATGAAAAACTAAGTTACAACGAACAAAAAAAAAATTTGAAAAACGTCAAAAGGAAACATAGAATGGTTAATAGAGAAGTGCTAATGGAACAACATACAAACTGGTCGAGGCATCAATATATTCGAGGTGGCAACAATAATCCAGTGGGTCAGCAAAAAACGAATTCAAATTGACGACAAAGTAAGTAATTTATGTTGTAGATATTTATGTTTGAAATTCGACCGATAATGCATTTTTTATATTAAGAACGGAGGTTTATTCAAAAAAAAAAAAATTATATTCGACAAAGCATATGAAATAGAATACTAGTTTAAATTTCATGAATTCTATTTCAACGGATGTTTATTTAACCGAAAAATAACAAGCGAATTAAAAGAGTTTTGATATTAAAACTTCACAACGCAAGCATAATTCTTCGATTTTTTTTTTTTAAGAAATAATTCATTTTCTATTATAAATGACATTATAAACAAGTTAGTAGTATTTATGACAAAATGGAAACGTTTGAATCTAAGGCCCTATGGAACCCATTTGAAACTTTGTTCTCCGGCAGTGATTCACTCACCAACTTGTGGTATAAGTCTCACTGTGACAGTGTTATACATTATGATCGTTGTAGTTGGCTTGAACTTATTGAGACAACTCTGAATTCTGATAAATGTCACTAAAAGAGGTAAAAGATAAATTCTTACTAATAACGAAGCGGATTTTGAAAAAAGATCTGAGTAAAAACCCCGAGACATTAGCGATTTATAAGACAGAAATTATTAGAGCATTCGATAGCGCAATTACGTATGTCAAAAATAAGTATAACAAAGAGACACCAGCGGCACAAGCAAGATATGAAGAATTTATAGTATTTATCCGACAAAAGTTTCTCCTTAGCTTACAAAATTTAAAGCTTGACTACGAGTTCAGTGAAGATTGGTTTGAATTAATAGACGAAAGTAAAATAACAGAGATAGAGACACAGGGTGACCACACTTTTACTGCAAGCGACGATCAAGAATTTTTTGACACTGAGCAAGATCTTGACTTTACCGACACGATGAGTGAAGAAGCTAAGGCTAAATTTATGGCGACATACTCGAAAGTATTACCCGATTATGACGGCAACTTCGAACATCTAACCCGTTTCATAGATGCATGTGAATTAGTAGAAGAAGCAGTTGGGACAACATTAGTACCGACGGCAATTAAGTTGATTAAAACTAAGTTGAGCAAAGTGGCTAGAACGGCGATAACAAACGAAGACACAGTTCGGAAGGTTATCAATAAATTGAGAGATAGCATAAAACCTGACTCTTCTAAGGTTGCAAGTGCTAAATTGATGTCTGCGAAACAGTCCAACAAGTCTCCCCATGACTTCATAAAAGAAATAGAAGAACTGACCGACTCTTTAAATATGGCATTTATTCATGAAGGTATGCCTGCCCCACTTGCGGGGGCACAATCTGTTGACACGGCAGTACGTTCCTTGGTCACGAACATTCATAACCAACATATTGAAACCGTCTGACAGTCCGCTGACTTCAAGTCAATGAATGAAGTATCCTCAAAATATCTTTCTGTAGCAACTGAACAGGCAACGGTCAAAGCTCAAATCCTTTACCATAAGAAATTCAATCGGCGCGGAACTAGAGGAAGAGGAAGTCGAGGTAATTACAATAATTATGGGCAGAGCGATTCCCACCGCGGAAATTCGAATCAAACATAGGCGGTTAGGTACGCGGTAAACTTCCAGTTCCCCCAGTTGACCCTGGGGGGCGAATCAACTCACATAATGTCTACAAACTAAATTCTGAATATGATGACTATATCTGTGTCCTCACTAATCTCTTGTTCGAAGAATTACAATTCCTCATAGATACCCAAGCAGACATTTCAGTGGTGAAAGAAGACACTATAAAAACCAATATTACCCTTGACACAAACGAAATAATTTACATCAAAGGCATAACAAATCATATGGTAACTAGGCCCTACATATGTAAAATTCAAGTTCGGCGAAAGCTAGATCAACCACAAAGTCCATATCGTGCCAAATGAATTCGAAATACCAGTACACGGAATACTTGGAAAAGACTTTCTGAAATCTTTTGACTGTAATATTGACTATTCAACAATGACCCTGACAGTCAATACCCCCGATGCCATGATAATAGTGAGTATACTAGAAGGACCAGATAAGGAGTCAATGGTGATTCCACCAAGATGCGAAGTAATTCGTCACTTCAAAGTTGCAAAGAACGTATCTTTAAAAGAAGATCGTGTTTTACACCCAGTGGAAGTTGCGTCGGGTATCATTATTTCACGTTCCATATTCAACCCAAATTCCCCATACTTAAGAGTAATAAATACGACAAATAAATACTTTGATTAGTTGAACATTACCGAGTTCTGAAAAGTTGTCTAATTACAACATTTTTTCAATTGAAAAAGTTAACCCCACGGATGTGAACAGAAAACAAAAAATAGCCGAATTAGTTGGTAAGGATGTACCAAAGTTCGTCAGAAACGATTTAGTCAAGTTGTGTGATAAATTCTCAGATATTTTCGCTTTGAAAACAGACAAAATGACAGTCAACAATTTTTATTCTCAAAAGCTGAGGATAACTGATCACACACCAGTATACGTCAAAAACTATAGGCTTCCACAAAGTCACAAAAAAGAGATAAATGCCCATGTGAATAAGCTTTTAGAAGATGGCTTGATTGAACCAAGCTGCTCAAATTACAATAGCCCACTAATCCTAGTACCCAAACCCACTTTAGGAGGTGAAAAGAGATGGCGAATGTGCGTAGATTACAGATTAGTCAACAAAAAGCTTATCCATTACCAAGGATCGATGAAATCCTTGATAGTCTGGGAAGAGCAAAATTCTTCTCAATTCTAGACTTGTTTTCTGGATTTCACCAAATACCTCTGGAGGAAGAATCACGCGATATAACCTCCTTTAGCACCTCAGAAGGTTCTTTCAGATGGAAAGTTTTACCCTTTGGGTTAAATATTAGCCCCAAACCCCTTCAAGAGGATGATGAACCTTGCATTCGCAGGATCCAGTCAAATTCAATATTTTCTGTACATGGATGATTTGATTGTTGTCGGTAACTCTGTGGAACACCACCTGAACAATTTCGAAAAGATTTTCGAAATCTGTAAAGGGAAAAATTTAAAACTGAACCCACTGAAATGCAAATTTTTTCGAAACGAAGTCACTTACTTAGGCCACAAGTGTACAATCCTACCAGACCCAGATAAGTTGAAGTGCGTAATGGAATATCCGGTCCCGAAAGACAAGGACGAAGTTAAAAGATTCGTCGCATTCGCAAATTATTATAGGCGTTTTACAAAGAATTTTGCGGCAGTTAGCAAACCACTGAATGTTTTGACAAGAAAAACGGCAGTTTTTGTCTGGACACAAGAGTGTCAAAAAGCGTTTGATAGTCTCAAAAATAGTCTAGTTATCCCGCCAGTTTTGGCATATCCAGACTTTTCAAGACCTTTTACGATAACAACAGACGCAAACAAATTTGCCTGCGGGGCAATGCTTAGTCAAGAAATCGACGACATCGACAGACCAATATCGTACGCATCAAAGTCTTTTACTAAGGGAGAAATAAATAAAATTACAAAGGAACAAGAATTGATAGCAATTCATTGGGCCGTGAAATATTTTAGACCATACATTTACGATACATTTTTCAAAATTAAAAGCGACCACAAGTCATTGATATATCTGTTTAGCTTGAAAGACCCGTCGTCTAGGTTGACTCGGATTAGATTAGATTTAGAAGAGTATGAGTTCGTGAAAGAACACATAAAGGGAAAGGACAATGTAATAGCAGATGCCCTATCAAGGATTCATATTGATGAGCCAAAAGCAATTAGAGTCCTGACCAGTAAGGTTCTAGCAGTCACTACCAGATCAATGACTAGGAAAAATGATGACAGTAGGGAGGCACCTGACAAACCCCCTGAAACTAAAGTAATAGCAGAACCTCGAGTGTATGAGTCACTGTTTGGATCAACAAAGTATGGAGATTTACCACAAATTTTTACTAAGATGGAAAATACGACGACTACGCCAAAAAAGTAAAGTTTCGCCTTCAACTGACACACGCTCATGCACGTGAATTGTTACACCACGCAAAGCTTAGAAACAAAAGATATTACGACAGAAACGTTAAGCCCATTGAATTGAACATCGGAGAACAGGTGGTAGTAACTAATAGTAACTAATAGAAAACAAAAACATGAATGCACATATCTGGGTCCATTTTCTATAGTAGAAGTTAAGGAAACAAACGTAGTAATTAAAGATGAAAATGAAAAACTAAAAGAAATTCATAAAAATAGAGTTAGAAAAATTCAGTTAATAAAATACCACGGAAAGTAGTTGAACACTATCATCTAATAATTTTTATCGTATGACCATTTTACAAATTTTATAAATATAATGGTATAATACAACACACATATAACAAAAGATTTATTGTAAGTTTAAAGCAAAATTATTAATCAAAAAAAAAAAGGAAATAAGGTATGAATGAAGAATGAATGTTTTATAGCACATAAAAATAGAATAACAAGGATAAAGTAAAACTTTATATTAACAACGAAGAATTTTAAAATACAAATAAATAGTTATAATAAACAAAATTACAAAGAAATAAGAAAACTTAAGCGTGGCAAAATTTATACATTTCGTCACTTTAAATAAGAAAGGTAGTGTAGTGCATTTGCTGTGAGCACTGCAATTCCGAGCCTAACATATGTAATGCATTGTAAGCATATGCTAAGGAAATATTATAAGCAGTTAATAATAAAGAATCAGTTAGAATCCAACCGTCGTTTAATATACAAACAGAATAGCATATTAAATGTCCATTGAGCTCGATTGAAGCGTATTTGACGAAGAGTTTGTATAAATTTTGAAGTGTTCACCTCAAATACAATTTACATCAGCACAGCGTAGAGTATTGCACCGTCTGTAGATTTAACCAAATTTACATCTTTGAGCTCGAATGGAGCGATTGATATTGATTTGAAGAAATTGAAAATGCTTTTTTTTAACTTTTGCGCAGCACTTCTTAACATTTTCATCATGATTGACATAATTTTTCATAGCTAGCTGGACTGAGTATTTATCAGTTATGGGTTTTGTTGTCACGACTAATTGACTAGCCTTAAGAGCAGTCGTTCCCGATTTGAGTTCATTTTTCGCGTATTCAATCATCTTTATATTAATCTCTTGTAACCAAGTTTGAGCTTATTTGCTGGATCACTATCCTTCTCTATTTCATCGATGTCAGCACTAGTCATCGTTGCAAGAGTAATAAATCGGTCGAATCCAGAATCGATAAGAAAAGTATACACTGCTGGCGGCAAATCTCCGAACACAGCTTTTGGAAACAAATCACGAAAAGGTTTTTCCGGAATTTCATCTGGAGACTCGTCTCGATATTCATTTGCATCTCCCATTATAAAAATGACCTAAAAAGTGATGTATTTGTCAAACAGTGACTTGAATTGAAAAGCCGTGAAGTATCGATCAAGTCAAATCGACCAAAAGTTTTTGTCGTTTTTACTTTTACAGGTAAACGGTAAGAAAATATACATTTTACATTTACGCATGTTACGCGACATATTACATGTAACACATAACACGTAAAGGGACAGGGAACACGGTGCAATTGAATTATTTTAACAAAATTCTATGTAGAATGCGTCGAGTCGAAAATTAAACGCTTTATTTATTTGAAATTGCACCAAATCTTTTTATTAAACCGACCGGTTTCGTTTGCTAAGCAAACATCATCAAGGTCTGATTTCGACTAATTTAAATTAAATAGAAACAATTAAACAAACAAACTCATCTAACTACACATGCAAAAACCACTAGAAGAAAGCATAATCAATTACAAAGAAATCATCATCATCATCATCATCATCATCATCAAACTTTATAGACCGTTTATACCTTCCGGTGTGGGGTCTTTAAGCCGCAACCCGGTGGTCATTGACCACCCCCCTCCATACCCTTCTATCCTCTGCCAAGGAGATGGTTTGCTCGCCCAGTGAAAGCCCCTAACTTCTAAATCTGATTTAATTGAGTCTATGAACCTTCTCCTTGGCCTACCCCTAGGACGTACACCCGGGACCTGTGCATTCAATATCCTCTTTGGGAGCCTACTATTACCCATCCTTTGAACGTGCCCGTACCACCTCAGACGACTAACCCTTGCCGCCTCCTCCACTGACCTAACCCCTAAATTTTCTCTGATGTCGTCGTTCCTGATATGATTGTCCCACTGTTCCCTCCGATTCACTTTTGCTATGCTCCTAAGAACCCTCATATCTGAAACCTCCAAGTCATGCACAAGGTATCCGCAGTCCACCCAACTTTCACTACCGTATAAAATTGTTGGCCTGAAGATTGATCTGTGAAGAGCTAACTTTGTGCCACTACTTAATTCCTTCCTGTTAAACACATGAGACCTCAACTGACTGGCCACCGCATTTCCCATTCTCCTCCTTTCCTCAAATTCCCTAACTAACTTGCCATCCTCTGAAAACATGGCTCCTAAATATTTAAACTCAGAAACCTGTTCCAACTGCTCCCCGTTTAAACTGCACACTACGTCTTGCCTAAATTTGCCAACATGCATAACCTTTGTTTTGCCGACGCTTATCTTCATCCCGTACTCCTCACATGCTACATTCAGGCAGTCAATCCCCCTCTGCAAGTCAACAGCATTATCTGCTAATAGGGTTAAATCATCCGCATAGGCCAGGATTTTCATAATTACATCCCCAATTTCCACATTCCCCTGCAAATTTGCCTGCTTGATGATTTTGTCCATGAAAATTATGAACAGAAGAGGAGAGAGACAACAACCCTGACGAACGCCCTCATTAACCTCGACAGCCTCACTAATTTCACCATCTATCCTTACCGCAGCCTTGCTCCCTGAGTAGATGCTTTTAATGGCGCCCAGTAAACCTCCATTAATCCCGTATTCGCTAAGCACCTCGAACAGCTTTTGCCTCGGTACCCGATCAAATGCCTTTTCCAAGTCGATGATGCATAAGTACAGATCAATATTCCTCTCAAAGAGCTTTTCTATAGCCTGCCTAAGACAAAAGATCTGATCCTGACACCCTCTCAGAGGTCTGAAACCACTCTGAGCCTCGTCCAGAACCTCTTCCACTATAACCCGAACCCGATCTACTAGCACACTAGCATAAACCTTTCCGACCACGCTCAAAAGTGAAATCCCTCTGTAGTTGCTACAAACTTTACGGTTGCCCTTCTTAAAGATCGGAGCAATAACACCGAAGCTCCAGTCAGCGGGTACTACTGAGGACTTCATGGCTAAATTAAAAATCCTACAAAGCCATTGGATCCCACCAGACCCGCTATTCTTAAGAAATTCTGTCCTAATTTCGTCTACACCTGCGGATTTTCCTGCCTTCAGCCTGCTGACCTTTCGTGTCACCTCCTCTAATGTAATTTCTTCCTCACCCTCCGAGTTAGCCAACTGATTTCTGTCAGGTGCCACTACCGGATTGACAGATGCAAATAGATCCTGAAAGTAATCACGCCAGGTTTCCAGTACTTCTCCCTTATCCGTAATTAACTGGCCATCTTTACCCAAAATGCTACCGCAGCCCTCCTTTTCACCACCACGCCTAATATCCTTAATCGCCGACCAGATTTTTTTACCCTTTCCTTGACCTGCTTCTTCCAATTCTTCTCCGAACCTCTTCCACGCGAGGTCCTTTGCTTCTTTAACTAGAGCCTTAACCGCCTGACTACAAGCCCTGTAAGCTCCTTTCTTCTCATCCGTTTTATCCTGTAACCAAACCAAATAAAGCTTTCTTTTCTCCAACACAGCCTTTTTGATATCGGCGTTCCACCAACCCGTCCTTTTGTTCCTACCTCCGCGAGAGACACTACCCAGACATTCCTCAGCTGCACTCAAAACAAATTCCTTAAAATTTGCCCACTCAGCCTCGATGTCCCCGCAGTCCGAAGGAAGCCCCTCAAAACCTTCTGTGAACTTTGCCATGAAACGAGCCCTAACTTCCTCCTCCTTGAACTTTCCTACGCGAAATCTGCGAACTACCTTGTTCTTCCTTTTAGCCTGACAGAGTTTACCAACCGACAGATGTGCACCCAAAAGATAGTGGTCCGAGCCGAAGGTGAAACCCCTGAAAACACGCGTGTCACATATTTCCTGCCTCTTGTCCTGTTCTATAATTACGTAATCAATTATTGACTTATGACCCCAACTTTCATTGACGTAAGTGTACCGGTGGATCCATTTGTGCTTAAAGAAAGAGCTGGTTACTGCTAACCCATTGAAATCACAGAAATCTAACAACCGCTTCCCATTTGAGTTCAAAGTAACTTCCCCGAATTTGCCTACCACCCTTTCATAACCTGCATTGGTTTTACTGTTTCCTATCCTCGCATTAAAATCGCCCAACAAAACCACACACTCACTTCGCCTTTTTGCCACAACATCTCCTAACTGCTCGTAAAAGGCGTCGAGGTCGCCAGCATTGCTATTTGCATCGCTAATTACAAAGAAAATTATATTAAAAGAAATTTGATCAGTTCATATCACAGTAAAATTCAAAAAATAAGTTACGAATAAAATAAGGTAAAACAAAGTGACACCACTAGCTCCAATTCTGGCAAAAATTAGGCGCAGTGTTCTTGCTTCAAAGCAAGTACACCAACGAACGACTTATATACTTTCCATGTCGGCATCACATCTTCGAAATATGCTTATCAACGGTTTTTGCTTCCACTTTTGGTGCCTCAACGAGTCCTAACGTAAAACTGTTCGCTGAATTCAAAAGTGAGTGGAATAAAATTCAACACAAATCCATCGTTCGCGCATTACCGGATCATCTGTTCGAGGTCTTACAAAGCGATTGAGATCGGAAACTGTGACATTTTTGCAAGAAGCTTTATCTAATGAAAGCAGCTATGTTCCAAGAGAGGACTATCGAGAACTTATTGAATTAACGTTCATAATTCTCGGAGTGGAAAATAAATCGTACAAGCTACGAATCCCTGGGGCTCTTCATCATGCAAGCTGGATGTGTAAGCTGATCTACGCATTCAAAATGTATCTGTTGCGTGAACAACAACAACTAAGCAATAATTTTCAAAAATTAATGCAAGACTTCTGCCTGTTTTGTAGCTTGATTTACGTCAAATATTGGCTATTGTGTCCTTTACTGTCTGATGTAGCATTCAACGATTTACAATATTACAAGTCTTTAAAGTTGTATGAAGTGGTCGACAAAAAATATCGAAATGTGCGCAGAAAAAGTTTGAACGTCATCTCTGGTACTTGGGGCCAGAACTCGCTGCTTTTGCTTTATTTTCAAGGAAAGTATCTGACAACGAGAAGATCGACATAATTACAAAAATGAAAAGATGTGATGAAAAGTGGAAGCGAGTCCTCATTCCGAAAAGTTCTGACATTCACCTGAAGAGTATCACTGATTTCATTGATTCACGATCGTTATTTTCTCTTCATAAGATAAACGCTACAGCTTTCCGATTCATGTTGCATAATTCTCCCAGCCTTTGGCAAACAAGTGCTGATTACCAGAAGGTTTGTTTATGGGTTACTACAGCTTACTTGTCATTCATGAAAATAATTCTACATGTCGTCGTTTGTGCTCTTTTCGTACTTACAGATGGAACATTTTGTGAAGAAATTGAGCGTAGTCAATGATGTGGCTGAACGCGCTATAGCCAGAATAACCGCATATAATTAGTCAATGATGTGGCTGAACGCGCTATAGCCAGAATAACCGCATATAATGGATCGCTGTCCTATGACGAAGTAGAACTCCAAAAAATCATACAAGTTGTGGATCAACACTGTAAAGATTTTCCTAAGGCAGGACTATTCTAATTATTCAAAACACACCCTACTGTTTAAATATTTGATTTATTTTCCTATTGTATCATTTGAATATGAAATAAAGGAAAAATACCTCGGAAATATGAAACAATTTCTTCAAATGAAAACATGCTCGACATTAAAAAGTAGGTCAAATTGCAAACCTGAGAAAATCTCTTCCTTACGAAATGAGTCCAAATGTTTTTTTTTTCTTAATGCAAGCCATACTCAAACCTAACATTTTGATCTAATCAGTTTGCCACATTCTAATCAAACAGCCGCGTTCTACACCGAAAGCGATGAAATCCCACCGACCACTTTAGCGACCTCTATCGACCCGGGATAGGACGTATACTCTACTATCAACTAAAGAATCGGTTTATTTGTACTATTATGAACCGATTAAAACCAACTTGCTCAAACAAGACTCCTAACCTTTCACCAATCGCATACAATTTTCTGAAAAAATGCATTTTCCTTGAATTTCGCATTTTTTTTCGATATTTTGTCTTTGAGCACCACCTAAATCGCTTCCGATCGGATTGGCTCCATACACAATTTTGATCAGTGGACAATTTAGAATGTTTTGACGCCTGGGGCCCCAAATTTTTCGACAACTTAATTTTTTGGACCACCTTAATGTACAGAAAAGCCAACACCCTCTAGAACGGCGCTCCAGAGTTGGCTCTTGACGCAAAAATGCCCATCTACAATTCTAACTCTTATCTTGAGACTTGAGACTACCTTTCATGGATTTTTCAGGGAAGGTACGTCGCAATAGGGTGGAGGTAGGAGGTAGGAAGATAAAAATTTCTTGTATATATGCTCCTTAGTCTACGAAATATTTACTAGTACATGTTTTGGCGGTGCAACTTGCGGCACGGCCCGTACTACCGTGGAGCCACAATAATATTGTTTCATTCGATTTATTTTTTAGTCGATACTGAACATTTTTATTTCAAATCGACAACTTTGTTTGTCAATATGGTGTTGCCGATATTTCACTTGAATTAACTGGAATCGATGTGAACATTTAAAACTAAAATTACCTAGATGTGTGCGAAAGCTCTTCCAAACTTTGCGTCGGAATTTATTCAAATGCTGTCTCGGCTGTATACTGTGAATTAGAACATAAAACAATGAATTCATTCCGTTCGTCGAGCCGTTCTTTCACATATGAGTTCACATAAAGACCGTATCGAAATGTTTTCGAACAAGTTGGCACGCTTATGATACTCAGTAACAATTCTTAATTCTGTAAGCTAGAGAACTATATTAATCTATGCCTCTCAAGCTTTTAGTCCCTCAATGAATTTGCTTCAAAGTATTGTATATTTTAAAATATTACTCGTTTTGTGTTGTTATGTCTGAATTCAGTTTGTACAAAATGGCACTTTTTCGAGGGTGTCAACTAAGGGATCGTCCCTAAATTACGTAACGCAAAAACATGAGACAAAACATCGAATTCGCATACGAAAATCATCTTTTGTCTCATGTTTCTGCGTTATGTAATTTAGGGACGATCCCTAAGAAATACATAGACAATACTAATTTTACGTAAAACGTATAATCTGAACTTGCTCCTTTGTAGCGTCATTCGTCTATTAAACCGTAGTGAATGAATGATTCACCGATAGTATCAGTAAAGTGAAATGTTCAACGTCAACTTTATGCCTTACTCAAGCCTAGAAATGGGGTGCCCACACAAATGTTTCGAGTCGCACTGACGCTGACATAAAAATTTCGAAACAGTTTTTCAATGATATTGCTTGTTACTACTTATGCTTACATGAATTTTACGTTTTGGTGAGTTTCAGAGAAGGTTTTCTTCTTTTCGTTGACAATGAGCAGAAGGTAACGTTTCACACTCAAAAAATGTGAATTTTCTACAAAAACTCTATAAATAAACGTGTAAGGGCTACATCAAAAATGACCGAAAGAAACCTTTTTGAACAAAATATCTTAGAAAACGTCGAAAAGAAGCCAACTAAATTAAAACTATTGAATAAAAAGATTACTAAAATCACTAAAAAAATGACTGTACAAACTGAATTCGGACGTACAATACAAAACTAGATGGTATTTTCAAATATACAATACTCTGAAGCGAATCCATTTAAGGTTTAAAATCTAAAGGAACATAGAATAATTTAGTTCTACAGTTTGGAGGATAAACAATTATTACTGAGTATCATAAGCTTGCAAACTTGTTCGAAAACATTTCGATACGGTCTTTACATACATTAATATAAAAAATCGGAACTTACCTGATTGTGACTAATTGTGTACAATTTTATTAGCATAAACAAATTATTAACATAACTGGCCACACGATGTAACAAAAGTTATTCAAAAATGTCAGACAATGAACCGTCTAGCAACAATAGATTTTATCTGAACGAGTAAGTTTAGAGAATTTACAGCTTTCAGATCCATCTGATAGAATCTCGGAATAATTCGGTTAAGAGGGATCTGCATGTTGCGATATTTATTTACTTAAATCGAGACTTAAATATTATTATTGGGTTGGGTTGTATTGGGTTGTCGTATTTTTCTTTGTTTTTTTCGCGTTTTTCTTGTTTTCGTTTTGCTTTTTTTTTGTTTTTAAAATGTCTAGTGGCTGATCCAATGGCTTTGTAGGATTTTCAATTTGGCCATGAAGTCTTCCACAGTACCTGCTGACTGGAGCTTCGGTGTTATTGCTCCAATTTATAAGAAAGGCAACCGAAAGGTCTGCGGTAATTACAGGGGGATATCGCTCTTGAGCGTGGTAGGTAAGGTGTACGCGAATGTACTTGTTGACAGGGTTAGGAACATAGTGGAAGGTGTGCTGGATGAGATTCAGTGTGGTTTCAGGCCTCTGAGGGGGTGTCAGGATCAGATTTTCTGCAGACTATTGAAAAGCTTTATGAAAAGAACAGGGACTTATACTTATGCTTCATCGACTTGGAGAAGGCATTCGACTGGGTACCGAGGCAGGAGCTGTTCGGGGTTCTTAGCGAGTACGGTATCAATAGGGGCTTACTGCGTGCCATTAAGAGTATTTACTAGGAAAGCAGGGCCGCTGTAAGAATAAATGGGGAAATTAATGAGTCTTTCGAGGATAAAGAAGGCGTCCGACAGGGTTGTTGTCTTTCATCGCTTTTGTTCATAATTTTCATGGACAAAATCATCAAGCAGGCAAACTTGCAGGGAAATGTCGAGGTGGGTGAGGTAATAATGAGGTATAATAATGAGGTATAATGAGGTAATAAATAAA
>CM055404.1:76529840-76565122 GCA_029228625.1 Pseudolycoriella hygida
TCCTACGATTGGATGCATGCCATTTCGTTTGAACAAATTGGAAGTAAAAGAATTGTGAGTTTGTTTCGGTTATTTTTTAATTTGGATTATTCTGCTAAGCAGATTACCACAATTCAACGACTATCGAAGATAGTATTTACGTTGAATATTTCGGCTCCAAGGGGCTAACCATACCCTCTGTGCAAAGAAGTACACAAACTTGCAATCAAGGTAAAAAGTGAGAAAATTATCATTTTGGTACAATTGCACCCACATATATCGTCACACGTCACATATATCGTCACACGTAAAAGAAGAATAGCGCTCTTGCTCCTTGTTGATGTTTTCGTTTGAATTTGATAGTAGAGTCGCTGTGCCAATTTGGTATTTGAGTTGTTTTTGTTCCTCATATGGTTGTGCCTCACGGTGATTTCAAGTTCAGTATCGGATGTTCGATTTTGGCGATAAAATAGAAAAAATTGTTTGTTTGTTTACATGGTTTTATTGAACCGTGCGCCGCTGATTTCAACATATTTTTAATGAACGTCACAGATCTGTGGATCTGTCACAATTTTTCAAGCAAAGCCGTCTTCATACTGAAAGCCGTGATTATTTTATCTGTGCGTGCATCATCGTCATCGACTAAAGCAGAGTCACAATGTTCAGTAATCACATATGTCTCGATAATTGCTTCGCCGGCAGAACGGCTGATAAGTTCTCTGTACCATGTTTTGTTTGCGAAAAGCGGTTTAATTCCAAATGCTTTAACCTGCAGTCCCAATTCGTGTCAAAGTTGCAACCGTCAGCAAGTAATATAGTTTTCATGTGTCATAGATGTGTCGATAGGGTAACTAAGATGAAGCATAATAACAGGAAATCAAATGAGGCACCATCAGTCGATGTTCAACAAGACAGACCTGACCAGGTAGCTTTATCAAATATACTTTCTGCGGTTAGTGCTATGGACGCAAAGTTCACAAAACTGCAAAATGACAAAGAGGAAATTATGAAAGTTGCAGAGAAGGCCAATCAGAACAAAAACAGCGAGAGTACTAATTTTTTGACTGCTGAATTCTCGAAAGTCACGGATTGTATAGCGGCCTTGAATGCTAAAATCGATAGTGTTTTTACTTCCAGTTCAGCTGTGGAAAAGCATAACCTATCGCTAATAATGGATAAATTAAATAAAATCAGCATACCATCAGCATCGCACAATAAACAGTCGAAGAAATTCCCAAAGATTGTATCACAGACAGCAAACCCCCTGGACTGGTCCTTCTCGTTCACGAATTCGGAGCCCAGTGATAACGGTGAAGACTTATATCAATTATTGCATGGATTTGAAAAGAATACCTGGACTTCATTTGATCACATTAGGCAAAAAATTCAAGAAAATTCGGACGCATTATCAAACATCCAAGAAGTTTGCAGAAGCTTGACTTCTAGGAACGTAAGTCAACAACTACAATCACCAGTACTAGACTCAATAACATTGGACAATTTGCAAACGATTAATGACAAATGTGACAACATTGAAAAGGCACTGATTGAATTGAAATTGAACATGAAGTCCATACACGAAGATAAGATAATCGATGGGAATATAACTGATCAGTTATGCAGCCAATTCGGGAGATTGATCGACAACAAAAACATCGAGATCAGCGAACGTCATAATATAATAACTAATCCATCACCACAATTAGCGGCCCGATCCTGTTCGCTTGAAGTACAAAAGGCCAACCTACTTGCAGCCAACCAATCATCGTCGAGCAATAATGAGAATAATATTAGACATAATAATAATATTATCCAAACAAGACATGAACTTTATGTTACGAAATTCTCACCAAGTACGACAGTAGAAATGATCGAGGACTACATGCGAAGTAACGGAATTATGGATCTCAGCTCAACGAACGTGAAATGTCTTGTCCCTCGAAGCAAAGACCGATCAACACTAAATTTTGTTTCATTTAAAATCAATACGGACGACGAGGTTGCAAAGATGATTACGAGAGGCGGTTTTTGGCCGGACAAATGTTTCATAAAGAAATTCGTCCATAAATCAGTCGTCGATATTAACGGTTACAATAAGAAGCATTTTTTCCGGAAGCCAGTCGACGAACTGATGCAACGGTAGCAAACCAACCAACAGCCATCCGAACGCCATTTATTTCGAATGAACTAATAACGCTTTTCTACGAGAACATTGACGGTATAACGGGCAGTAAATTAAAGGATTTACTGGAATCATCATCCACAACAGATTACGATATCATTGTATTAACTGAAACATGGCTCAACAACGATGTCTACAACTCGGAATTTTTGAACGATGAGTACGAATTTTTCCGCAAAGACAGATCCGAATCGAAAATACCAGAGAAAAAAGGAGGTGGGGTTTTGATTGCCATTAGAAAAACGAAAACTATCATGTGTAGTGAGATTACATTCAACGAAATCAAACCACTGGAAGCCGTCTGTGTTAAAATTACGTGTGGCGGTTCCACCATGTATGTCTATGCAACTTACCTTCAATACAGGAAGGTAGATGACTTATTGGCCGAATTTTACAATGAACACCTTGGAGCAATCGATGCAGTGAATCACACTATAGCAACCAACGATATTTTGTTAGTGTGTGGTGATTTCAACTTCGGTGAAAGAATATCTTGGATAGAAAATGATATAGGATTCGATTATATTCCGATCCTTGGTGAATCTATGGAAAGAAAAGCAGTAATTGCACGACACTTTACAACTGCGATGATGGATAACGGTTTATTCCAGATGTCACCGTATCGTAATAGTAGCGGCAACGTATTGGATCTTATATACACAAATAGCCCAGAGCTCACAATAGTCTCAAAGGCAGAACTTCATCTGCTACCGCCAAGAAAATCGGATCCTTGCCACGTGCCCCTTATGTGTACGATAGAATTCGCTCCGAGAGTTTCAACTGATGTAGACAAAAATGGAAACATCCCACATGAAGTGTTTTCATTCAGAAAAGCAACTTACGATGACATTCGTGATCATCTGTCGACAATCGATATTCAAACAACATTACTTAACGCACGAAACGTCGACGATATGCTGGAGCACCTATACGACATCCTAAGAGACACATTCAATAGGTTCGTTCCGAAGGCGAAGATAAGATCGTCGACTAAACCCCGTTGGCATAACAAAGAACTGGTTACATTGAAAAACAAACGGAACAAAGAATACAAAAAGTTAGCCAATGCACGTATTACCGGCGTTGATGTTAACGAAGAGTCGTTCCTTGAATCACGAACGAAGTTCGAAGAATACAGGAAGAAACTCTACGAAGATTTCATTAAACAACAAGCTGGGAGCTTATATAGGCATCCTAAAGAATTCTGGAAGCAATTAAACAGTAAAAGGAAATCAAATGCACTACCAGATATTATGAACTACAACAGTAAGATAGCGAGATCGGACCAGGAGAAGGCAGATTTGTTCGCAGAATACTTTGAGGATGTTTACGCTAAACATGAAGAGGATCACACACTCGATGCGTTTATACTAAATCGCAATGACGAAAAATGCCATGATTTCGTCATATCGAGAGAACACGTTGAATCAACATTGCGACAAATGGATATTAACAAAGGAAATGGATTCGACGGAATAGCGTCAATTTTCCTGCGCGAATGTGCTGAGCAATTAACGGATCCACTCACGATCATTTTTTCAACATCTTTGGCTCGAATGTATTACCCATCCGCCTTCAAGATTGGACAGTTAACTGCGATCTATAGATCGGGTGCGAAAAAGGAGATGGCAAACTATCGTGGAGTAAACACTGTTCCGAATATTGCCAAAGTACTCGACAAAATCATTCGAGACCAGCTAAAAATCGTAATCCAACCAAGGATCAAAACAACTCAGCATGTATTCATTTCAAACAGAAATATTGTAACGAACCTCTGCGAACTCACAACACATATCTACAAAGCTTTCGCAAATCATTCACAGCTCGACGTAATCTACACAGACGTTTCAAAAGCATTTGAGCATGTGGATAAATCGCTGGAAATCAAAAAGCTCGCCCGTCTGCCATTATCCAATAGAATGCTTTTTTGGTTCAATTCTTATTTGTCGGATCGTAAACAGTACGTAAAAGTTGGCAATGCGAAATCAAAGTCGTTACTTGTAACTTCCGGTGTAGGACAAGGTTCCGTCAACGGCCCATTTTTATTTGTGGTTTTCTTTGATGACTCGGACCCGCTGATGGAAGAGATAATATCTCTAAATTTTGCCGACGACAAGAAAATTGCAGAGTTCATTAACACCATTGACGACGCTGTGAGACTGCAGGAAGGCTTCGATGCGTTTTTGACATGGTGCAAAGATAACAAGCTAATGGTCAACAGTGAAAAATGTAAAGTTATTACCTTCACTCGCAAGAAAAATCCAATCATCTTTAATTACACGATTAATGGTGAACCTATTACAAGGGTCGACGAAATAATGGATTTAGGAGTGATTATGGACAAAGGGATGACATTTCGCTCACATTATGAATACGTCACGAACCGTGCCACCACAACGTCGAAATTCATTAAAAGACAATCCGTATACTTTGGAATGGACACAATCTAGGTGCTATATCAGTTATTGGCGCCATCTACCTTAGAATTTGCTTCTCTGATCTGGTCACCCAATTACCTTGTTTATAGAAACAGCATCGAAAGTGTGCAGAAGCAAATAGTACTATTTCTGATTGGTGACGACAAACTGCATCTACCTCAATCATACGAAATAACACCATATACAGATAGATGTAGTCAGCTTGGACTAGCAACGCTAATAAGACGCCACATCAACGCGATGATTTTATTCGTCCATGCGATAATAACCGGAAAGTATCAATCGCCGATTTTGCGATCAACTATCATTCTCAATAAAGGCATGCATATGACACGTGAACCAAACTTCATTATGGTTGGAAGGCATGATAAGTCACCATTTACTGTGGCATACATTTTGTTTAACATTGCAGCGCGTCACATAGATCCCACATTGCCACATAAACAGTTTCGCGTCGAGCTGATGAAACTACCTGACGACATGTTTGACAGTTATATCTCACTGTAATTTATTAATTTATTTATTTATTTATTATTTATTATTTTCTTTTTTGACGATTTCTATTTTTCTAACTTAACTTCATTTTTTCATATATATAATGCACCTAGTTTTTGTTTCATACGAGAAAGCTTGTTGTTCTTGGCTGTGATATTAATTTACCTATAGATTTGTTTGACGACTTATTTTTAACGACTTGATTTGACGATTTAATTTAGGAGGATTGTATTTATTGTTATTTTTCACTGTGATATTGTGCTTCAGTTTAATTTTGATTTGAATTTGTATTTTTTCCTTTGCAGAAGCTTTTTTCTTTTTGATTTGTACTAGTAGAACCGTCCGTCGACTGTATTAGTCAGACGTAAAATAAACGTATTATTATTATTATTATAGAAGTAATATTTTACTATGGCTGCTGTACCTTCGGCAGATTAAAGTCCACCCGCTTGAATCAACATTTAAAAGCCACTCACAATTCTTAATCATACTTCCAATTGTCCAACAAAAATCGAATAACTAACAGTGCTGATTTCGTCGTTTACGACTCATCAGTACACCTTGTCTTAAGACCATGTGTATATCAGCAACGATGGCCGTAGAATGATACTCAGACTATGTCTCTTAGCCTCACAATGGGTTCACAAACAGAGATTAGATTCACACAGATTAACTTGCACCACTGCAAAGCGGCCACGGCCAATATATGCCGGGACCTAGCAGTGGGGCATACAAATATATTACTAATACAAGAACCTTGGACTAATGCTAAAAAGGTACTTGGATTTGGTCTTTACAGGAACAGGATCTTTAAAGCCAATGCCGATATGAACCCGAGATCAGCCATCTACGTCACTACATGCGATGTTGCTCTACCAATTCTCAGACAGAGACACGACTGTGGTTAGGATCACGCGAGCGGCTGAGCACGGAGGCGATATGCTAATAGCGTCTTGTCATATGCCTGACATCGAAGTCTGTCCATACACAGACCTGCTGGTGGAAGCAATTGACTACTCAAAAAGGAATAGAGTACCCATCATCCTAGGGTGCGACGCAAACTCGCATCACACAGTATGGGGTAGTACAGACATTAACCCGAGAGGTTCCACGTTGCTTCAATTTATAGCCGACAAGGATCTTTCCATAATGAATAGGGGTAATGTACCTACTTTTGTCAACAGAAATAGAGAAGAGGTTCTAGACATAACTTTAGCCTCGGAGGATATCGCTGACAGAATTAGTTCCTGGAAAGTATCCACGACGCATAATTTTTCGGACCATAGGTGTATACACTTTAGTCTGAGAAGTTATGCACCGCGGGGGATGAGATACAGGAACCCCAGGCGAACGAACTGGGACCAGTATAGAGGTTTTCTGAAGGTCCATATCGAGAACAGGCTATCTACAGCAATCCCTAATTCGACTGACGAATTGGTGAGGGCAGTGGACGGCATATTATCGTTACTGACAGAAGCCTATGAATTCTCTTGTCCCGAAGTTAAGTCGGTTCGAAGAAAGGACGGAAAACTATGAAGTCATGAGTTGGAGAAGCTTAGAAGAAGTAGAGCAGATTCCGGATTATGCTAGGATTCATAAAGTCCTATCGAAAGACTCGAGACTATTACCGGCCTCACTTAGGAGACCGGACAATAGCTTCACGAGCTGCGGAAAAGAGACCGCCACCCATCTACTAGAGACACACTTTCCTGGCTGTAGTGATACAAAGGTCAGAGACAACGTACCTGATCTTCCACCTCCGTCGGAGGAGGACTGGGCGTTGGCTAGCCGAATAGTTACTATAGACAAGTTAAGGTGGGCCATTGGTAGATTCAAGCCGTTCAAATCGGCAGGGGAGGACGGGATATTCCCTGCGTGTTGAAAGAGAGTGGAGAGACCTTATTGGAACAACTTTGTGGAGTTCTTAAAAGTTTGCTAGTGTTTGGTCATGTCCCAAAGGCTTGGGAAAAAGTCAAGGTGATGTTTATACCAAAGCCGGGAAAGCCCTCACATTGCGAAGCCAAAGATTTCCGACCCATAAGTCTCACCTCCTTTATATTAAAGACTCTCGAGAAGCTCGTAGACTTCTACATCAGAGACGAAATCCTGTCGAGATACCCGCTGCAAGAGAAGCAACATGCATATCAGGTGGGTAAATCGACGGACTCGGCTCTGCACGCCCTTGTCGCCGGGGTAGAAAAGTCATTCGAATTCGATGAGATTGCTCTTGGATGTTTTATGGACATTGAAGGAGCTTTCGACAACACCGGCTTCGATGTCATTCAGCAAGCGCTAGAAGAAAGGAACGTAGCACCGGTAGTAACGAGGTGGATTGGCAACATGCTCAGAAGCAGGACCGTGGAGGCCAACGTATGCGACCACAAGTCCAGCTTCTGGGTATCGAAAGGCTGTCCGCAAGGGGGGATACTCTCACCGTTGCTATGGTGCATGGTCGTGGACTCCTTGATCAAGAGGTTGAATGAGACAGGCGCTCATGCGCAGGGTTATTCGGACGACCTGACTATTCTAGTTAAAGGCAAGTTCGAAAGTACCCTGGGAAGTCGCTTGAGGAGTTCGCTGAGGTTAGTGGAGGAATGGTGCCTGGAGAGGGGCTTGAAGGTCAACCCCAAAAAAACGGACATTGTGCTTTTAAGTAAACAGAACACAGGACACAATTTAGTGGGAAACTTCAGGCTCTTCGGAAAGGTTGTTGATCCTAGCCCAAAAGTAAAGTATCTGGGGGTTGTTCTCGACCAAAAGCTCAACTGGATCGAGCATGTCAAATACAAAGCACAGAAAGCGGTGGCCGTTTTCTGGATCTGTCGAAAGGCTTTTGGAAGGGACTGGGGAATACCGTCTAGAGCCATATTGTGGATCTATGAGACGGTGGTCAGACCCATGTTGAGCCATGGCTGCGTAGTTTGGTGGCCTAGGCTCAATGTGTAGTGCGCGAGGAAGGAGTTGAATGAAATTCAGAGGCTCGTGTGCATTTGTGTCACAGGAGCTTTGAAGACTACGGCCACAGCAGCCATGGAAACGCTCATTGCGCTATCGCCCATCCAGACGATCATTAAAGCAAGAGCCTTTGCCTCGGCAGACAGGCTGAAGCAAAATGGTTTCTGGATGAAGAATTTCGAATCTGGCCATGGAAGGATCCTGAAAATGATCAACGACAGGATCTTTGATATGCCCAGAGATCGCATGATTCCACAGGTCGACTTTGTGAGGCGATACCAGATCGTTATACCGGACAGAGCGGATTGGCTAGGAAACTGGCCGACCTGCCTACCGGCTGATGGACTGGTGAGCTTGACGGATGGATCGAAAACTGAGGAAGGAACGGAGCCGGGATCTATTCGCAGGAACCGACGAACTGCGACAGTCTCCATTTGGGAAAGTTAGCAAGCGTCCTCCAGGCAGAGACGTTTGCGACGTTGATAGGAGTGATGAATTTAATTCCAGAAGAAATGACGGGTGCGGGCTGAGTCCGCAGAGAGTTGGTGCGTATACGGCGGAGGAAAGCACATAAAGATCTTCTTCCCGGCGCCTGTCGAGAAGTGGGCCAAGGAGCTTCTCAGAATGAACCGTAGTGGCATTAGGAGAGTAGTGGGAGCCATTACAGGTCACTGTGGACTGAACAAGCACTTGGCCAAAATGACCATTTTGGCTGGTGCAAGATGTGACTGCGGCTTGGAGAGAACCGGAAGGTTTGAAATGATTTACATGACGAACGGGAAGAAAACAAAGGATCAATAGATCTGTGTTTTAGGAGCCAGAAATGGCCCATCCCACCCTGATAAATCTAAAATTCCTAATTGAGGCTAACTATTTACTGCTCGTTTAGGGCTGACGAATGGTACCGGTCACGAGTTTTAGGCTGCCGTAGAACGATAGCGCTAAATGTTTAAAAATCAAAAACATGTCGTTGCTGCAGTATGTGTCATTTCATTATTTTTCAAAATTCCGATCTCCATGAATTTGAAAACTTTTCAGAAATTTGAAATATTTTGTAAATTTAATAAATTTCACAAAAATTTAGTAATTTGAGAACTTTCAAAAATTTGGCTGAAAAACTAAAATTATTAAAGTTTGAGGAATGTTAGAAAAACACAAACTACGACAAATTGTTATGCTTCTGCACCACCCATTTCAAATTTTATTTTGTAAATTTAATAAATTTCAAAATATTGAGATTTGAGAATTTTGTGGCTAAAAAACTAAAATTGCTAAAGTTTAAGGAACATTAGAAGAACATAAAATACAAAAAAATATTTCTCATTTCATGCCAACATTCCCGTCTGGTCAAAAAAAGTTTATGGTTCTACTGTCAAAGTTATGGAATTGACAAGATCCACAATAAACTAAAATCTTGTATTGTAAAAATTACCACCGCTGCAGATACAAACAGCACAACAAAATTTTTGACCAGTACTTCCAAATGTTATTATAACAACGGATCTACTAAGTCAAAGAGTTTCTATTTGAATTATCGAACAAACGAGGTGTATAAAAGGCCGCATATTGGAGATGATTACTCACTCAATATGTGACCACGCTGATATGCACATGGTCTTGCGACAAAGGTGCACTGAAGAGGCGTAAACGTCCCAATCAGCCAAACTTTTGTCGTCGATTGTAAAAATATAGATTGGCTAGAAACATGTCTGCTATAAAAGCGACGAATCTATGCCACATTTCTAAATTAAGTTGAATTTTTGATATATTTCTGAGAAAATCGCCCAAAATATCTGAAAATTACAATATCAAAGAAACATCGACCCAATTAAAATTACCACCGCTGCAGATACAAACAGCACAACAAAATTTTTGACCAGTACTTCCAAATGTTATTATAACAACGGATCTACTAAGTCAAAGAGTTTCTATTTGAATTATCGAAAAAACGAGGTGTATAAAAGGCCGCATATTGGAGATGATTACTCACTCAATATGTGACCACGCTGATATGCACATGGTCTTGCGACAAAGGTGCACTGAAGAGGCGTAAACGTCCCAATCAGCCAAACTTTTGTCGTCGATTGTAAAAATATAGATTGGCTAGAAACATGTCTGCTATAAAAGCGACGAATCTATGCCACATTTCTAAATTAAGTTGAATTTTTGATATATTTCTGAGAAAATCGCCCAAAATATTTGAAAATTACAATATCAAAGAAACATCGACCCAATTAAAATTACCACCGCTGCAGATACAAACAGCACAACAAAATTTTTGACCAGTACTTCCAAATGTTATTATAACAACGGATCTACTAAGTCAAAGAGTTTCTATTTGAATTATCGAACAAACGAGGTGTATAAAAGGCCGCATATTGGAAATGATTACTCACTCAATATGTGACCACGCTGATATGCACATGGTCCTGCGACAAAGGTGCACTGAAGAGGCGTAAACGTCCCAATCAGCCAAACTTTTGTCGTCGATTGTAAAAATATAGATTGGCTAGAAACATGTCTGCTATAAAAGCGACGAATCTATGCCACATTTCTAAATTAAGTTGAATTTTTGATATATTTCTGAGAAAATCGCCCAAAATATTTTAAAATCTTGTAATTGTGTAACAAAATAAAAACGTTTAATTGAATGGTGCCATTCATAAATTGCGTAACTCAAAAATGATGACTTTCAGACCCCCCCTCCCTCCTGTCACGCAAAAAAGGAAACATTTTATCCAATTTCAGACTGTCATGCTTGCCTCATACACATTTATGAACGACCCCTATGTACGAGGGCTCGACGCACACGTTTGTAACACATTGGCTAAGAATCCCTGAGTAAGTGGAACCTTTGGTAACATGTAGAAAGTTTGGGTGAAGTGTGTTTGTACTTCGGACGGGACTATCAACATTGCTTTCAGCAATTTTTGTAGTCTTTTATAGTACGTGGTATATCAGATCAAATTGCAGTCCAACACAAATTTATACTTTCTATAAAGTTATTGATGCGTTTATCGACTTGAATATTCAAAATCATTGCACTAAAGCGACAAGAACAAAAAAATATGGTTCCATACAATGTTTTTGTTTCTGTTCAAAGTGTACCCGTCGGAAGTGCGCACAACACAAACAGCGGTACCACGAAATTTAGCAACATTTCTTCGTATGAAATGAGAATTGCGTGCGTACTTTTAGGGGGAAGGGGGGGGGGTCTTAAAAAGCGTGCAGGGGGGAGGGGGTCAAAAATCCGACTTTTTGTGCGTGTGTACTTTGTGAATGGCCTCTTACTAAATTGGATTGGAAATTGATCAAAAAGCAACATTAAAAAACCCTCCAATTTAGGGAGAGGTTTTTAAGCTCTTTGATCTCTGTTTTTACGTATTTGTTTGTGTTTTGTGCATGTGTATGCAACTCGGATCTTCGGCCGAACGAGTTAAATCAAACAATCTCTTGATCCTCCCTTTGTATTTAAAACAAATCGAAAGAAGTCTTCCATGAGTAAAAACTTTCCTATCGATTTTCTCTACAACCTTGAATCCAACATTTTTCTTGAATATAATTAGGCAATCAACTAGCAACTAGAAACAGAATCAAGAAAATTAGGTAGAATTTACCCGATTTATATAAAAAACACGTCGCAGGACAGGACACATGACATGCTCATTTTTAGTGCCCGTAATTGTACGTTTAGGATGGATGACCAAGGCTCAGAACAGGCCAATTTAGGTCAGACTTCAAGAGGATCTACCTTCCCCAATTTGAAGCTGAAAACCATTTCAGATGTCATCGTGAACTCGGTACACATTCCTTAACTTTTGTCTTGTTATTTGTTTTTTATTAGTTACAATAAATTTTGTGATTGATGTTCAGATCAGAACTATGACATTGAGTCTCTGGCATTATGTAGCAATGGCACTCTCGGATAAGAAAGTATGAAAATCAACCAAAAATGCTATATATTGTAAGACGTGTCCGCCGAAGCAATAGCCTGTACAAAAATACGCCATACATCCCATAAAGTGAAATTTTTGCGTATGAAAGATGAAAGCGTAGAAAAATTATTACATTATTGGTGGGTCCGTGACGCATTTTTTTAATAAAAAATTAAAACATTACAAAAAAATGCTTTGCGTCACCCCAATTGATATCAGTTGTTTTGGAAGAAGGGACGAGGACTTGCGTCACGTTTCAGTTTTAAAAAGGGTTTTTGTTGTGATATTTTTGTCCACTGATGCAATAGTATCGTCCATGAGACAGTAATGTCGTCCATGAGACAGTAATGTCGTCCATGAGACAGTAATGTCGTCCATGAGACAGTAATGTCGTCCATGAGACAGTAATGTCGTCCACTATAACACTAATATCGTCCATGAGACGATTATATCGTCCATGAGACGATAATATCGTCCATGAGATGATAATATCGTCCATGAGACAATAATATCGTCTAGAGATAAAAAAATCATCATCTCATGTACAATAATACACTGGGGGAATTTACACATTCCAGTTTAGTCGCGACCGAAAATCCATATACCTAAACAGATAGAAATTTCTTTCGTGCGAGTACATTGAAAATCCAGATAGCCAAACAGATTGAAATTTCTTTCTTGCGAGTAAATAGGCGGACCATGTAAATTGGCTACTACATAAGTGCAAAATTTTCAGCTGCCAAAATTCGGTGTCGATTAGTATCAGCTGCGTTGCGTGGCTAATCTCTTCATACATTCATATTCATATATATATATAACTAGTATATCCCGTTAGCTCGCTAGAGGGCACCTCGGGAGGGCACTCTGAGGGCTTTGGAGGGGTGGGTGCGTAAGCAATAAGCGAGAACGTGCATAAAGCTGTGTTGTGGACCCCCGCTAATTATTAGCCTGCGGCGCTTTCCCTGATTGCGGCGCTTCCGTTCGAGACCACCGTCAACATTCCCGTAAAAATCTGTCTAAATCTCCATCAATCTACGTTTTTTTGACGTTTCGTAAAAGATAAAAGTCCCTAGCTTCGTTCTAAACCTAGGTTCTAGTGACATCTTGTAAAAGGCAAAAGCTCCCTAGTTTTGTAAGCTATCCAGGTTTTTGTGACATTTCATTAAAGCGCAAAATCATGGCTTTGTTAGCAACCTGTCTTCTCAACGTTTCGTAAAAGGTGAAAATCCCTAGCTTCGTTATGCACCTCGCATAAATCCCTTATTTCAGAACAATCTCACATCTCCGAACATGTTTCCTCGACGCACGAACACGTGTATCAGGAAAAATATCCCAATCCTGGGGTTTAGCCACTTCTAGTATTAGCAAGGATGAGTCATATCTCTAGAACTATGGCAGTTGGGAAGTAGTAGAGAATTACATTTTTGAGAAACTTGTTTCGGAGTTCTCCCAAAAAATATCCCGATCCCAATATTTTTGGCCTCAAGAGACCCTTGATTGTCAATAGCATATTAATGATCGCACCAACAGAAGCTGTGGTTGTAAAAATGATTCAAAAATTTAATTCAAACGCTTCAGACAATTCATTCATTTGAGAAATTGTTTGCCCTAGACTGAGGGATCAGCAAGTATTAAATTTTTCTGATTGAAATCGGCTAGTACACTAGATCCGAAGATGTAGGTTAGCATTTTTCAGTTCCGTATATTCTTAAAGGCTAGGACGGAAAACAGCTACTTTCTGTAATAGGAAAAACAAAAATATAAGATTATGCACCTCTTGCCAAAATTGTTATTGCGACGTGTGGGCATTGCGAATCGAGCCGCTACAACACACATAATGGGCGGGTTCAGGTGAAAGTACAAGAAAACGGGAGGCTAATTGGCGTTGATAACCTAGACCATCTCAACTCGTTAGTTTCGGCCAATGTTGATGCAGCAGTAAATAAATAAATAAATAATTACTTGAGAGGAAATTGACAAGTAGATGGTGTTATTGTCTGTGTAGTTAGTTAAGTATTCATTGCAATTATTTCTTTTCTTATTTCTTTCTTTGTGAACTTGGAATATATATCATTTTTTTTTTCTTTTTTTTTGTTTAGTGCTAATAAATCATCTCTACTCTCACACATTTTTATACTGCTGGTAACTTAGTTGAGGTAAATTTTTAATTGACTCAAATTTTCCTGGATATATCACCGTGTACTGGACAGCGTTCATATTGATTCTTGCAGCATGACTACTACGTTTTCAAGAAGCAAACCTCCTAGGGTTTCTGTTGTGAACGGACTTTCCATTCCACAATTAGTTTTAAACTCGGTTGACTGACCTAAATATTTGTCATGTCAATGGTGGCAGTCTCCACCCGAAAATTGATGAATTTAGACGCATATTCGAAAAGTCCAGAGCTCATATTATCGCAGCTTCTGAGACTTGGTTCAAAAGCTATCGTAGTAATGCGTCTGTAGCCATTGAGGGATATGAGCTGTTTCGGAATGACAGGCTGTGGAAGAAGAGTGGTGGAGTTGCTATTTATGTGAAGAAGGGGTTGAAAACAAAGATTGTACGCTCGTCTGCGGGTATCAAGTCTGAGTATCTATTTCTTGAGTTAATTATGGCAAATTCGAAAGTGCTGGTTGGTGGTTATTACAAAGCACCATCAGTTGATGAAATTGAACAATTTGAAGATGTTTTGTCAGAGTTGATGCCAAATTATGAAGATATCATCGTGTTGGGTGATCTGAATGAAAATCTCTTGCTCAAAGTAACTGCAAAAAGTGTGAGCTGCGAACATGTGGTACTTTGTGGTGTTGTTTCTTTGCCGTTTGCATTAAATTGTTAGGTGTATTTCTTGGATAATAGCGGCAATTGAAATAATAACTAGTCTTTTTCTGCTATATTTCGAGTCTTATTTTCGACCCTTCTTCAGGCTGGAATTATAAAATTGAATACATTTAAAAATACTATCAATCACATTAACTCATAAAATCTACCTTTAAAACTAAATCACTTTATAAAAAATACATTAGAACATAAATAAATTTTGAATTTCTTGCAAGAAATTCTTGCTGATGATGGTCAACAAAACTAAGAAATTCCTGAAGGACAACCAACAAATTGTAATCATTAAGGCTGATAAAGGAAACTCAACTGTAGTTTTGAACAAAATTGATTATCAGAAATCGATGGACAAATTGCTCGAGGACAAGAATACATACAAGAAAACTAAGGTTAATCCGACTACGAGAATTGAGACGAAAGTGAACAATATGATCAAGTACTGGAGAATGACAAACAGAATCAATGACGAACAAGAGATGTACCTACAAACACACAACAGCGTAGCTCCTGCAATTTACGGCCTGGGCAAGCTGCACAAATGGAAGATTGGCGAATTGTTGCCGCTAAGACCAGTTGTAGCCACTGTTCAATCGCCAACGTATAAAGTAAGTAACGTCATTTCGAAATGTCTTGCTAAGATCATACACATGTCTCCATACCGAATAAAAGACAGCTGGCAGTTCAATGAAACCATCAAAGGCCTGAAAATCCCCAAAGGATATAAAATGTTTTCATTGGATGCCACGTCATTATTCACAAATATTCCACAAGAATTGTGCATAAGAGCGATTGAAAAGAGGTGGACAACGATCAGTGAACATACGTACCTGTCAAAAAGCATGTTTATTGATGCGGTCAAGCTAATTATGGATGAATCGTATTTTAAATACGGCGAATCTTATTACTTACAACAGTATGGTGTGGCAATGGGTAATGCAATTTCCGGTTTTTTGTCAGACTTGGTGATGGAGGATCTAGAAGTGTCGATCCTCAAAAATTTGCCATTCATTGTCCCATTTTACCGAAGATTCGTAGACGACATCTTAGTATTCATCCCGGAAGATAAAATAGATACAATGGTAAAGGCTTTTAACCAATATCACCCACGTTTGAAATTTACAGTGGAAGAAGAAATGAATAAATCAATAAATTTCCTGGATATGACGCTTACTAGAGATGACAACGGGAATATAACAAACAAGTGGTACAGAAAAGAATTGTCGTCCGGTAGATACTTAAATTTCAACGGACACAACCCTATGACCCACAAGCGGAATGTAGCGAATGCAATAACTGACAGGGCTATTGCATTCACAAACCCGGAAGAAAGGCATCACAGCATCGGAACCGTCAAAAAACTGTTAAGAGATAACGGATACCCGGATAAATTCGTCAAAAATGTACTTGAAGACATGGTGAACCGCTTTTATAATGGCAAAAACACGAATGCGAATCAATCGAAACCACGTTACATCGCAACACCCTATGTACCCGGATTATCAGAGAGGATCAACAAAGTGATGCGTGAACACAACATGGCATTGGGATGCAAAGCGAGTAACAACGTCGGCAACTTGTTTTCTAGAACTAAGTACCCAGTAAAAAAGGAAATGAAATCGAAGGTGATCTATAGGGTGGACTGTATGGATTGCAAAGCGAAATATCCAGGCAATACGAAACAGAGATTGGGCAACCGAATGACGAAACATAAAAGCGACATAAAATTGAAAAAAGTGACAGAAACAACTGGACTAACTTTACACGCGGTGCACAATAAACATAATTTCGATTTCGACAATGTCACTATCCTTGAACACATTCCGAATTACCACCAAAGATTAATTGCAGAGAAGATGCACATCTGCAACACTAAAAACACGGTGAACTTGCATTTTGATACACACGGACTCCATGAATCATACGTGAATCTGTTTAAAAAATAAAAAAATAAAAGTGAACCGAATCGTGGCCATATGGAAAAGAAACCAAGTACAACAATATTCGTCTAATGCGCCAAAGAATAAGTAAAGGTCAACAAACTTGATTTGTCATTAGTTTTTCTGTGATATTTATATGTGCAAATGATTCAAAATTTATTTATGTTCTAATGTATTTTTTATAAAGTGATTTAGTTTTAAAGGTAGATTTTATGAGTTAATGTGATTGATAGTATTTTTAAATGTATTCAATTTTATAATTCCAGCCTGAAGAAGGGTCGAAAATAAGACTCGAAATATAGCAGAAAAAGACTAGTTATTATTTCAATTGCCGCTATTATCCAAGAAATACACCTAACAACATGTGGTACTTGTCGGCTTATGCGCTGTATGGACCAGCTTGGTCTTTTTTCTCTTGGTTCCAGTGCCACTAATTTCGATCAGACTCCCTCGCAGATTGATTTAATTTTGACGAACCCACCCTCGAAGTTTTCTGCTTTCAACCAAGCTTTCAGTGGTTTATCCAACCACGATATTGTCTTCGGCACATTTAAGTGCTCTGATTCAATCATTTCGGAGAGTCCTAAATTTTGGCGGAATTACTCTATGATTGATATAGACAGGTTAAATAGTGATTTTTCTGAGAGTAGTCTCCCTGATATTTATTCGTTATCAGATATCGACTCTATGTTGGAAATTTTCAATGTGGAAATGTTGAGGATGCTGGATAAGCATGCCCCACTCCTCCCCTTCCGTCCGAAGCCGGGCATTAATTTCTCGTCATCCTGGTATACGGCTGAGATTGACAAAGCAGCAATTGATAGGGACATAGCGAAGAGGAATTACCGATATAATAAGACAGATGCGAATCGTGCTTTGATGAAATCGCTTCGGAATAAGCATACTCAATTGGTAAGATCCGCCAAGCGTATGTTTCTTTCCCCGCGTCTTGATACTAGTTTGGGGATGAGGGCTCTTTGGAAAAATGCTCGTTCTTTAGGTCTGGTCAAATCGCGTTCCTCTCCGCGACCGGCGTTTACAGCTGATAAATTTATTGGTCATATTGTGAGCCAATCAGTTCCATCCATTGCTGTTCGGCGTTGTCCTGAACGAAGGGAATGGACCAGTGGCGGGGGTAGTCGCTTTTCATTTAAATGTGTTGATAGGCTGGAAGTGCTGAGGGCTGTTATGTGCATTAAGTCGAATTCGGTTGGAGTAGACGGGGTGCCAATCAAGTTCTTTAAGCTATCAATCCCAAACATCCTGCCGTTTGTTCTGCATATCGTAAATTTTGCCATGGAAAATGGCGAAAGTGATACCGTCACATAAAAAGGGTAAATTTTTCAAATTGGATGATTATCGGCCTTTAAGCATTCTTCCTGTCTTCTCGAAAGTTTTTGAAATATTGACAAAAAAACAGATTCAGATGCTATTGCTGCTTGACTTTTCCAAAGCGTTCGATGGAGTGGATCATGAACTATTTTGTGATAAGCTGATGACTTCGGGTTTGAACCATCGGCGGTTGCTCTCATCAAAAATTATCTATCTGGGAGGTCTCAGGCGGTATGCATAGATGGAGTGATGTCTGGTTTTATTCCGCTTAAGAAAGGTGTACCGCAGGGATCCATTCTGGGACCCCTGCTTTTCTCGCTCTTCATTAATGACCTTCCTAATTCAGTTGTTATATATATATATATGTTCACGCACCTCTATACCGACGATGTTCAGTTGTACAAGACACTTTCCAACATTGACATACGCGGTTCTATGGAAAGGATAAAGGATGACTTTATTGCTGTAAGTGAGTGGGCAAAACTGAATCGCTTGTCGCTTAATGAAGAAAAATGTCAGATGATGGTGATCGGATCTAACTCAAATGTCAAGCTAGTGCCTTTAATTGGGGTTGATGGGGTGATGTCTCATAAGTATGAGATTCTGGGAGATGGGGGATCGTATGTGGAGTTGTCAGAATTGAATATTGATGGGAAGATTATTAGCTTTGCTCAGAAGGTTAAGGTTCTGGGGGTTATGTTGAATTTTCGGATGAACTGGGTAGATCATGCTGAAAATGTGTACAGTAAGATACATGCTAGTCTTCGAAGTCTGTGGCCGTTAGCATCTTCGACTCCCTTTAGAACTCGAATGTTGTTGGCAAAGGCTCTTCTAATGCCTCATTTTAATTATTGCTCTGAGGTGTTCTCTTATGGCCTGGATGCATCTTCAACGAACCTTCTTGATAGAGCTTTCCGTTCTGTCATTCGGTATGTTTACGGTAGAGGGAAATATGATAGTATTTCGGACGTTGTGGACAGGTTTCTTGGGTGTAACTTGATGGATCATTTCAGATTTAGAGCGATGTCTTTCTTATACAAACTGATTGTTAGTGGTTCCCCTGCCTATCTGCGTGAAAAGTTGGTGGCAGGTTACTCGGTGCGTACGAAGCAATTCATTTCCCCTTGCTTCCAATAATAAATACCTTTTTGCGCGGGGAATTGTTGATTGGAATGCGTTGTCTACTACTGTGAGAAGTTCAGCGACATATGACATGTTCAGGAAAAGATATCTTTTTGGGTGAGATTTGAGTTTGGTTTGTAATTTACTTCATTATTGAGGTTTTTGGCCTATATGGTCGTGTGTTCTATTTTGTTCTATTTTTCTTTTTGTCTTTTTGTTTGTGACAGTATGCATTATGATGCATTACATTTTTTTTTCTTTTTCGTCTATTTGTAGTTTGTAGTTTTCAATTTTTTTTTTTTGTTAGTTTAGTTTAGTTAGTAGTTTGTAAGTTTGATTTGTACTGTGTTTTGTTTTACGAGATTATGTCCAACGACGTTGTATAAGGGTAACCTTGACATAATTTAATAATAAATGAATGAATGAATTTATTCAAGTTCACTGCTCTAAGAGGTTATGGGCCATCACACCAGAGAATAATTGTGGAATTTAAGAATATAAAAATATTTTACATCAAATTATCGAAAGAAAAGGATCGGCGGAACGAAATACGTAATCACGAAGTTGAACCGAACCAACTACTTCAACTGGCGAGACAAGATGAAAACGATTCTCATCGAGAAGGAAGTTTGTAACGTTATTGAAGATGATGTACCTGCTCGACGATCGCTCTGAATGTAGAGGACGACCAAATTCAGTATATTCGTCTATGTACACTGGCCAGAGACGCATGGAAAATGTTGAAAAATACCCACGAGAAAGACACTGCGAACGATCGAGTTTCCATCCTACGAAAGATAATGAATTCGCGGATTGAAGACGGCAGCGACGTAGAGACACACGTCATCGAGATGAACGAATTGTTTCAAAGAATGCTAGCAATGGGTGGTGACATCAGACAGGATCTCATTTTCTGCTCAACACTTCTCGGTTCTCTTCCAGCCAGCTAGGATAATTTGATTACGGCTTTGGAAGCTAGAGACAAAGAGTTAACGTCAAGTTTAGCCTGTACGAAGGTAATCGAAGAATATAAACGCAGACTTGAAAGAAATTTGAATGTACAAGGAGAATCAATTTCGAAGTTTTCTTCTTCAGCGAAGAATGGCACTTTTTCATGTCATTTCTGTAAAGAAAAGGGTCATCTGCGAAGACATTGTACAAAATACACTGAGTGGCTGAAGAAAAACAGACCGAAAGCGAATGCAAAATCAAATAGCGGGGCAAATAAACCAAATACAGAAAGAATGAATATGATCAGAGCTGAGAGCGACGAAGACGAAGATATACAGGAGTACATATTTACCATTGCCGAAGAATTTAGTGGATGGTTGTTGGACTCATAGGCAGAATGACTCAGAAATCAAATTGTTCTATGAGATCGACTCTAAGTATAGAGAGCGAGTTAGGGTCGCAAGTGGTCAATTGGTTGATGCTGTTGGAAGAGGAAAAATCCAACTGAAATTGACGAATAAGTCTGGAAAGATGACGAACGCAAAAATAGAGAATGTGTTATACACTCCTGATCTTAAAGGAAATTTCATCTCTGTTGGAAAATTAACCAAAACTGGTTACCCGGTTATTTTCAATAAAAATATTTTCGAGATAAAATATGGAGAAAAAGAAGTTGCTTATGGAGAGATAACTGGTAATATACCAATAATATACCAATTTAAAACACCGAATCAAGTGAATTCTATCGAAACCAGCAACGATAATGGATGTATTCATGAATGGCACAACGTACTTGGACACAGAGACATCGACGTCGTTAAGTCGTTATCATCTGGTGAATTGGTAGATGGAGTAAAGTTTGGGGAATGCAGCACCGAATGTCAAAAGGCTTTGTCTTCAAGGGAAAATGACGAGAATAAAATTTCCAAAGAAGTCGGAGAATCGAGCGAAAGGTGTAATTCATTTGGTACATTCCGATCTATGTGACGCGATGCAGACAGCAACTCCATCAGGTAAAAAGTATATGGTAACATTCATCGATGATTTTTCAAAATATACAGTGGTCGAACTACTACGAGAGAAATCTGAAACATTTGGTAAATTCAAAGAATACGTTGAGATGTGCAAAACCATGTTCAATAACAGACCGAAATTTATACGCACGGATCGAGGAGGAGAGTATATGGACGACGATTTTATCAAATACATGTGATTACAAGGCATCCAATACAATCGAACAGCTCCATCAACACCTCAAGAAAACGGTGTAGCAGAACGCAAAAACAGAACTCTGATTGAGATGGCACGGTGTATGCTTATCGAGTCTGGCATGGTGAAAACGTTTTGGGGTGAAGCAGTGATCATGGCAAATTACATTCAAAACCGTCTACCATGGAAGCAACTCTAGAAAACGCCGCATGAGATTTGGTTTGGAACAATACCAAGTATTCAGTATTTCAAGAAATTTGGATCGAAATGTTTTGTATTTATTCCCGACGAGAAACGGAGAGAATTGGATTCAAAAGCCATTGAAGCAAATATGGTAGGATACGATCTGTCGTCGAAAGCCTATCGGTGTTACGTACCATCAATCGGAAAAGTAGTTATCAGTCGGGACGTTCGTTTCGTGAGCAAAAGTAGCATTTGGAATGCATCGGAGAACATTGTTACCGTCGGAAAAGATTCAAACAATCGAAATACCGCAGAGATAAATGAAGAACCGAACATTGTTCCAGAACAACAGCCTCGACGATCTGAAAGATCAAACAAAGGAATACCACCGAAACGTATGATACAAATAATGGCTGTAGACAGTGAAGACGCATTTGAACCATCGACATACAACGAAGCGGTAACCTGTACTGATAAACCGAAATGGATGGAAGCAATGAACGATGAGATAAATTCATTACATGAAAATCAAACTTAGGAATTAGTTGATTTGCCGGAAGGACTGAAAGCAATTGGCAGTAAGTGGACCTTCAAAATCAAAAAGGACGCATGCGGAAAAATTTCTCGATACAAGGCACGATTGGTGACGTAAGGATTTTCGCAAAAATTTGGAACGGACCACATTCAAAATCCTTCTAGCCGTTGCCAGTGCGGAAGGAATGAAAGTCGAACATTTGGACGTAAAAACTGCGTTCCTGTATGGAGAGTCGTTAGAATTAATATACATGAAGCAACCGCAAGGTTTCATCGTCGAAGGAAAAGAAGAGATGGTTTGTCTCTTGAGGAGGAGTATTTACGGATTAAAACAAGCTGGACGAGTTTGGAACCAGCTGTTATCTCAAGTGCTGATCGACGCTGAATATAAGCAAAGTACGAACGATCCCTGTCTCTTTACATTGGCAATCGAAAAAAAACATTTGTCACGTTTTGATACATGTGGACGACATCATAACCGCCAGTGTACACGAAGACATGCTGAAAAATTTGGATAAAACACTAAGCTCAAAATTTGAAATCAATAATCTCGTGGACGTTCGGAGCTACCTGCGAATGGAAATTCAAAGAAACAAGAATGGATGGTTGGGGATCAATCAAACCGAATACATAAGAAAAATCGTCAAAGATTTTGGTTTGGGCGATGCAAAACCATCAAATGTACCAATGGATGTGTCGTATTGAAAACAAATCAATACGAGCAACATACTGGTTAGTAACGAAAATTATCGATCATTAATTGGAAGTTTGTTGTATGTTTCAGTCAATACAAGACCAGACATTGCAGCAAGTGTAGGTATTCTGTCTCAAAAAGTGGAAAATGATAGTCATAAAAATGATAATTAAGATTTCTTTTTCACCGCTAAGCAACCTTTTAATTCAGTATAAAAATTAGTTGCCTTTAAATTTTATTGGACGACCGTTTTTCAGTTTCAACCTACATTGACTGTAACTAGTTTACAAAATACTATTTTGCAATCAACTAAAATGTACTCGATTGTTGAAACTATTGAAAAAAATGAAACTATGGTGGTTGGCGTCCAAACAATTTGGCTAAAGACCGGGAAACTTTATTGGAAGCCGGGAAAAAATCCCGATAGAAGAAAGCATTCTGTACCGCATTCAAATTGGAAGACGTACAATTACAAGCTCCTTAAGTCTGGAATAGGTAAATAAAGTTCTACGTTTAAAAATCACTAAAATTCTTAAGGCGAGTAGAGTTGTATTATTTTTCTAATTAAATATATCTTTGACCAAATGGCTTGAACCACAATTGCCACATTATATTTGTTGCCCTTTTTGGCTTTGACTAAAAAAAGAATATTGAGCAGAACCAGGATAAGTTCGACGAAAACCCAAACCACTTTGTACGTTCATAAGTGTTGTGCTTCGCAATAATTTCACATTCATCTCACTTACAAAATAAGTTTGGTTTCGAAAATAATTTTATTCGCTGCTCTACCCGGAAAATGGTCACTACATGTATGTTTACCACCTACGGAACTCTTCCATTACATGAAGGGTTATTTCGTGATATTTCTTATGACGATGTAATGAATTTCAATATATTCATTACATGCTTTTTTACAATCATCTTTATTTTTTCTGCATTTTGTTAGGAATTTAATATTTAATCGCATCAAAAACTTAATTGCGAGAATTCTAAACATTTATTTAATAGAAAATCGTGGCCAGAATCTATGACAAAAAGAAAAATTTTTGTTGATGCTGTTTGATCAATCATTTACTAAAACTTTTTTCAATAAAAACGATTTTTCACAAAACTCAAGATGCCGGCCATTTTCGATTTTATGTACAAATGGTGAACAAAACATTTATCGTACTAAACAAGAATTTGAAAACTTTTTTTTATTAAATCGTCTTACCAATCAATGTGTACTTTTAAATACAATTTTAAACTTTTTAAAATAAAGCACAACTTCACTCCAAATCACATTTAAAAACAAAAAAGAATCATTTTGATTTTCGCAATTAAAAATTCAACAATTAAAAAATGTTTATTTATTTTTTTATTTATTATAAATTATTTATTTTTTTTTTACAGAAAATCAGTTTCACTTGCTTTAACTCGAAGAGGCAGTCAAATTCATATTTATGGAAATGTCATTTAAGTTATACATTTCATTGGTCCCAATCACACAAGCCTGGGACAAGCCTGCCTTCCTCTCCAACAGAGAAAAAATATTCTTTGCGTTAGCAGATAAGGGGGCGGGCTGGTGTCAAGTTCATGACTACCCAAACGTTGTTTTGCACAAATACCATTTATTGGGGACAAGCAAATTTTTGACACCAGCCTGCCTCCTTAAAGCTCCCATACGGAATCAGTACTTTTTCTACCATAACTCAGGGAGGCAGGCTGGTCCAAAGTTGATAATAAGTGAGACGCTTTCCTACATTAATGCCTTTCATTTGAATTAAGCAGAATTTTGACACCAGCATTTTTATTTTTGCATGACCGAAAGGGTCACATATGATGCATTTCATTCAAATGAGTAGTTCATCAAATTTTTTTGATGTTTGTCCTTAGGTGGTAAACAAACATATAATGACCATTTTCCGGGTAGGTCAGCAAATAAAACAGCATACATTGGATGCGTCGGAAGTAATTCATTAATTCGAGATCAATTTTGTTAACTCGGAAACTCACTTGTGTGATTTAAGTAACTCGCTTTGGAAAGTGTTAGTTTAAAAAGTGTAGTTACATACCTCGCCTTCGGCTCGGATATGTAAACTCTACACTTTTTAAACTAACAGTTTCCAAAGCTTGTTGCTTAAATCACACTTGTGAGTTCCGCTCGTATCACAAATTGATCCCTCATGTAATGAATTACTTCCGACGCATCCAATATAATCTACTAATACTCCGTTGGGTGGTACGTAACGAAAAAAGTGAAATGTAAACAAAATAACGACTGTTTTCTTACTGAGATTTAAACTATCAGAATTTCTGATTTAGTTTGTGATGCTGTGAGATTCTATAAAGCCCTGAAACAAAATAAAATTTGTGGCGTTAATTCCATTTTCGACACCGTTTAGGAATCCTTTAATCGATTCAAAAATAAATTTTCACCTTAAACTTGTAATGGCTCGTAGGAGAACAAAGGGTTTTTATGCGAAGTCAACCGACTGTCTCAATTGTTGTACAAACCAAAAAAATCAGTCAATTCCTTCTTTTTGTTTTCGTGTGAAAATAGCCATCTCAACGCTATTTTTTGTTGAACAGATTCCGTTCATTTAAATATATTGGAAATAAAGGAAAAATTATCCGTCCTACCATTCTGTTCGCAAAAATAGTAAACAAACGTTTCGGCAATGACAAAACTCCGCCAGTTACACCAACTTATAAAAACAAAAACAAATGTTCTTGGGGCATTTACAACATTAAAACATTAGGAATGGTAATCATTCCTATCATACAGTAGCACGAATCTTTGAAAGTGCCAAAACCAGCAGAGTCATCTAACCCTCACCCTCTCCTTTGACTGACCGAACGCATAAAATTTTAATTATTGCCATCCCTAATGCGTATAATTTTTAAGAAACGTTTGAGGAAATGTTGGAGTATGAAAAGATGTTCTCGAAACATCAGAAATCGAATTCCTTTAAAGAAGAGCAGAGATCTAAAAGAGCCAATCGAGAACATCCGGTTCCACAGGGATTGAGTAAATTCAAGGCCAAAGATAGGTACCATCGGCGTTGTAACACTACATCACCACTTGAATCCGGTAATAAATTTCAGTTTTCTTGCCCCAAATTAAAATTTAATAAAGAATTGAAATTAGCTTGGAATTCTAAAAATCTCGCAATGAGATATATGAGAAAAGAGAATATTCGCGTGGCCACCTCCACTGTAACTAGCGACTATACTCCAGTTATAAATGGTTTATTTTTACTTGATATCTTAGATAAGTAAATACTTACGTTAATTATTTTAGTTGATATCGGACAATTCAAGACTGTTGCTGAAAGCACACCCCCTTCGCAAACTGTTGTGAAGCCAATTTCGACAGTCTATGAAGCTGTAGAAACGCAACTTCCCTCAGAAATATTTGTAAAAGAAAATACCGCAGTTGTTAAACAAATCCAATCGGAAGAGAAAGAAAAACTTGAGAAGAACAACGTTCATGACCCAATTTTAACCGCATCAGTAACTGATGATCCAAATTCTAATGACTTATTAAACCGAAATTTATTGGTAGAAAATAATGGTAAGAAGCTTCACCGGTAACAACAACAGGTTATTATAAATTAACGGTTTCGTTGATACTTTCACCGTCCTCATGACGAAAAAACTAATTCTCATTGTAAATGTATGGGAGTAGACCTTTTCTTCATGAGAACGATTGTAGAAATTCGTTCCCTGCATTCTCTTTTTCTAAGTTTCTTGTTAAAGAAACGTGAGATCATAATCACCCCGTGTCATTTCCAGCTGCAATGTTTTGATGTAGTGTAAGCGTAGATAATGCAATTTATTTTATAGCATACAACAGTTTGATGAATGCTATAACTAAAATTCAAGCCGCTCAAGCTGTTGAGGGTGAAGAGAGAAAATTATTAGAAACTAGGATCCATTCTCGCTTGGATTTAGTCATGAAAACGTTGTTAGCTATTAACGTAGCCAACTCAACGGTATGTTTCGAATTCGATCATGAGGTAAATCTCGAGGTAAATCGCCAACTTTCAAACATCTCGTTATCATACACGAATAAATAATATAAACACGAGTAAATAATAACGTAAAATAAACTCATTTATTTATTAGGAAAATATCGAAAAAAACACCATCAGTGGATCATTCTACTAATTGCGATCAAACACAGATTCAGAACGAAATCTTTACCCATCCGCAAAATGAAAATGTAAATAGTCGAAAAAGCCTTGAAGAACATTATTAAAAAGAGTAATTGCAGGAAACTTGCATAGTGAAAGATGACGCACAAGAGGCACGGTTAGCCGTAGATTTATCCCGTGCGGTTGAATCCAAGTCCGACTCCGAATCTGACTCTGATGGTCGTGGTCGTTCTGGTTATGCTGCTAGTGCAGAAAAAATGCAACTCGATGCCGAATCAGAGTACGAATGTTGATAGGATGTAAATGAATGTAAGGTGGCATAGTTGTAAATGAATTAATGTAAGGTAGTAAATGAATGTAAATGACCCGTAGGGTGGTGAATGAATTTAAAATGATGGTGAACGAATGTTGATAGGATGTAAATGGCCATAGCGTGTTGAATGAATGTAAATGGCCATAGCGTGTTGAATGAATGTATGTTGAATGAATGTCAAATTAAATTTTATTGTATACTACGTAAGTAGGGTGTTGAATTAATGTAATAAATGAATGTAAGGTGGTATAGTTGTAAATGAATTAATGTAAGGTAGTAAATGAATGTAAGGTGGCGTAGTTGTAAATGAATTAATGTAAGGTAGTAAATGAATGTAAATGACCCGTAGGGTGGTGAATGAATTTAAAATGATGGTGAATGAATGTTGATAGGATGTAAATGGCCATAGCGTGTTTGAATGAATGTATGGTGAATGAATGTGGTGGTTGAATTAATGTAAGGTAGTAAATGAATGTAAGGTGGCATAGTTGTAAATGACCCGTAGGGTGGTGAATGAATTTAAAATGGTGGTGAATGAATGTTGATTAGGATGTAAATGGTCATAGCGTGTTGAATGAATGTATGTTGAATGAGTGTGGTGGTGAATAAATTAAAGTTGTTGTAGAAAGAATTTAAGTGGTTGTGAATGAAAGTACGGTGGTGGAATTTATCCGTAAATTTGTGCAGTGTTGTGATTATTTTGTAATTTTACAGAGGTAAAAATATTATGTATGTTTGTTCGGTCTTTTGACTTTTCGTACATTCCTACGAAGTGTGTAGGTGTTTTGGATATAGGTTATAATTACAACTCTGATTACAGAGCCTAACAAATTGAGTACTCTGATTGCAGAGCCTAATGCCTTAGAGAGACCTAGAGACCACCGTTTCGGCCCGCTAGTCTAAAATATCTCAAAAGTTCGTTTTAACATTTTAAAAATGTTAACCGAAAAACAAACTCTTTTGGGGCCGTCGTCAGGGACGTAAAAGAGTGATGATATTTTAAACCGTATGCGTTCTACGGTTATGGGCAAAAAAAAAAAACTAAGAAGAAGGTTGAAGATGGAATTTAAATCAATTAATAAAATAAAAAGAAAGAAATTACCTTATTTCTGTCCATTTTAAATTTCTGAGTTTGAAATTGAAAAAAATTATGGTCATGATAGCCTTCATTTTTTTGAAAATAAATTTAATGAAAAATAAAAACAAAAATTTCAGCTCCCCAATCTGAAAAAGTTCTCAGTCAAATTGTCAGTACGTCTTTAGTGTGTTTCCGACTTGCGTGAGACTATTGGTTTTAGCCTGCCTGAATGAATAATACTGGACAGGAAGTGCGTTTTAAACAACCAGACAAAGATCACTCGTGTTCCTCCATACGCCGTGGAACCAACCAAATAATGTGAAATATTGTTGTAGCAACAGTTGTCCATATTAAATCAGGCGCGAGCGCAGCGAGCGCAGGCGAAGCCGCTTTACGCGATTGGCGTTGGAAGTCTTATTTGCTTTTAACCCGATGTTCTTTGAATTTGCTTATTTAAAAAACGCATGTATCACAAATCGCTGGAAATAAAGTTTCGGAAAATTCGAGGAACCAAAATAACGTCCTTATGTCCAAAAAAGTTAATAAAACGCGGAGATTCGAAAAACGAAAAATTGAAAAATGTCTATGTCACGTTATCCCTAAAGTAGCCTAAAGACACCGTTTCGTCCCGCTGGTTTTGAGGATAACGAAAGTTACATTTTTATATTTCCCGTGAAATATAAAAAGAACACGAATCGATGGGGGAGCTCGACAGGGACGACATCGATTGCTCATCCTAAAAACCGTGTGCGTTCTACGGTAAGGAGGAATGATTGTAATCAAAAATGGATAACAGAATGAAGCAAAAACCAACGCAACCGAAAGAAAACAAAAATCGATGTGAAAGAAACATTTCATCCAATGATTTTATTTAATTGTTTGTAATATTAACAATCATCTGACCTTATGGTTCGTTCGTCCATCCATCAAATAATTTAAAATAATTTTCACACACTTTTTCACTAACTTTTCACGACAAAAGTTTTTTTAAAAGAGAAAATTAAATTGACACTGACGACACTAAGAAAAATGTATGCTCACTAATCTGAAATTAGAATGAACGTTAGAGAGAGTGAATATAGAATTTGAAAGAGAAGATCACCTAGCACTTCACTAACACTATAAATTGTGTTAGCATGACCCCGCTCGATTCCTCGGTGCTCATCATGGATTCATCCTAACATTCTCAATCGTGAAACGGATCAAATTATTTAAAAAACACTTGTTCCCTAGGTTGTGCCAGAGCACAGCTCATGAATTATGGTCATGATTTCGCTTGAAAAGTCCGTATAAGACTTTCGTTTAACGAAACGTATGTCCGTTGAAAATGTTTCGTTTGATAATGACAGTCTGTAAAAGACTAATGGTTGACGAAACTTGTGCCAGTTGAAAGCGGTTCGTTTGAAGAACTCTAATAGGGAAGTTCTGTTAACGTGCTGGTGAGGATTTTTGCTTAGGGAGTCGCGGGTTGATTTTTCAAACTCTGGCCGACGATTTTGGTTGCCTGGTATACAGGACTTGTTTTTGCTAGAAATACCGGATCTAGGTTTTGCCTGGCGTACACAGGACTTTGCTTTGCCTGGAATACAGGACTTCTGTTTTGCCTGGAATACAGGACTTATGTCTGGCCTGGCGTAAACAGGACTTTTGCTTTGAATTCATATTCAAATAACATACCGTGCATCCTGCCATTTTTGCAAGACTGCCTCCCGTATTATTCTGAATGAAAGCGTTAATTTAGTGCAATAACATTGAGCTGAATCACTACAATTCAGTTATTATTACTTACAATGAACATGAACTTCAGAGGTTCACGTCATTTTTTGGATGTCAGCAATTTTTACCTGCCGCACTATTTTGTCACTTGTACTTGTTTATTTGTTTGTAATTCCGATAAAATGAATTTGTAATGACATATGAAGTTTCCACGCTACGGCTTGTGGTAAAAATTGTTTTTGTTTATAACTATGCTTACAACTGAATTGAATTCATACTAATTACCTATGTTTACTTTTTAACTGCTGATGAGGATTTCTCTGTGCTTGTTCCGTTTACTTCCAAAATGTGGGGAGTGGTCGTTGACCTGACGATGCCTTTGATTATGTTGAAACTGTTTTGTTGGACTATCCCAATGACCACTGTCTGATGTAGGAGTTTTGTTGAACCAACTTGAACACGTTTAGTCAACCTTGAATAGGGGTTCCTGTTGAATCTCAGGCTGCTTCCGTTTGTACCAGACGCTCTTGTTGAAGGTCTACGTTCCCACCTTGGATGGAAATTGTTGTTGGATGAAGCTGTCACCCGTGAAAGTTCTAACCCTTTTGCCAAGAATTTTGTAGTTTTACTGTTGTATCTGTTTCCAAATTGACTGTACGTCAACCTGGTGTCTCCAAATTTTGTACCCTGAGGCCGCAGGAGGAGACGATTTCCTTGCCCTGCTGGAGCCGGTCTATTTGACAAGAGTCCGGATGCGTTTTCGTGATGAAAGGACTGTTAACCAGGCAACATGTGAGGACGAGGAGCTGATGTCCGTGCTTTTTGAATCATTAGCAGTGGCTTATTTATATGCAGAGTAATTGTGAACTGTTGGTGATGAATAATTAATTCCTCCAGGAATTTGTTGAAACAAATTATTTGATGTGTTTTGATACCAAACTTCGTGAATTCGTTATGAGTTGTTAGTGTTGTGGATCTTGTCGTAAGGCGTTAAATGTATATGTATAGTTCCTCCAGGAATTATACTCGTGAACTCTGTCTGAGTTGTCAGTGTGTGGAGCCAGTGCTCCCTCGGAATTGTGGAGCCACTATTTGTAGTGCGCATTTGGCTCATTGACTGTCTTCCCAAACAAACGCTGAGATTCAGGAAGGCTCGAAGGACCATGTTAAGTTCGCAACATTTGCACTATTTCCTTGCATTGAAATAGCACAAAAGTTGTGAACTTAATGAGCTTGTATTGTTGGGCAATTGACTCTTTGGAGGAGTCAATTGCCATTGTTGGGGTCTCCTGAGCTCAGAGACCCTTTTAAATCAAATAAGATCGGTTGAGTAGTTGTAAAGTACTGGTTTATTCAGTCTCAATTCCCTTCTTTTATACAATTATTTTGCCCTACTATAATTCATGATTATTCTAGAACATATTATTATTGCTTTTCCTGTATTACTTATGCTACTGTTTGCAAATACCAAACAATATTAAATAATGTTACGTTTTTGATTGTTTGACAATATTTTATTTGGTTTTGATCTACTTATGAATTTAGATCATTACCAAAAATGTTATGACGATTACACTTTATATCGTCATGTTGTTATTTTGGTTGTTTGAATATCGTAATATGCAACAATTCTGTTTTGTAAGCTTAATGAAAATAAACTAACTTATTGTTGCAACTTGAATGTGACACTTTTCAGGAAATGAGTCAGTCATCTTGTCAATTCATGTTCAATCTTAATTGAACACTACCCGACGACGTTGGCTTTGTGTACCAGTCAAAAGAGATACTGTGATCTGATTCATGGATTAGTAGAACATCAAGATACGGTAGGACATTGTACTTTTCTTCGTCGAATGTAAATTGAATCTTGTGGTGGATGGAATTAAAGATTCTAATCGTATACTCTAAAATGGTTGAGGGAATGATTAGGAATAGGTCGTCTACGTATTTCACACATTCTTTGAGTTCAAAATTTAATTTTGCTATGGCTTGGTTCAACACATACCCCATAACCAAATCTGCAAGGATGGGACTCAGCGGTAAGCCCATGGGTAGTCCATCGATTTGTTTATACATGGTGTTGTTGTAGGAAAACTGATTGCAGTCTCGGGTAACAAAATTCAGAAGTTGCATAAATGGTTGTTTTGGCAGAGTTGTATATTTCTGAATCTCGTTCCACCTGTCGTTAATTATTTTCTCAACTAAATCTAGTGGAATATTCGTAAATAATGACACTACGTCAAAAGATGCCAGCTTGCAAGTTGCGCTCAATTTTAAATTGCGTACTCTGTCGATGAAATTGGAAGCGTTGCTGACATTGTATTTACTATTGACAGTTAGATTGGATAGGATTTTGGTCAGAAATAATGCAGCTTTGTAGGCTGGTGACTCGTAGCTCGCTACAATAAGTCGGAGTGGATTGCCTCGTTTGTGTACCTTAGGTTGACCGTAAACTTTCGGAACTGAAACATTGTGCATGATCAAATAGTTCATTGTCTTTAAAGCCATCGTTGAGGGGATCTTATTTGACATCTAGGAACGTTACTTTTGTGCTATGTATTGAAGAAAAATCCAATACAGAAAAGCGGACTTTCTTGAACGTAGGCTAGTACGCTACCACTCAGCCAACCAATTCATGATTACAAAAAATTCTTCTAAAATTTTCTCTATTTTCAGTCATTTCCTAGTTTTTAGCTGTTCCTAGATTTTTAGGCCATTTCCTGTTTAGATGGACCCATACGAAGAACAAAGTTCTTCGAAAAAGGGTCTTATGCGTTTAACACGACGCGGCGTTTGCGACCACCCCAATTTCGAGCCAGGAGTAGGGGAGAGCTTCGATCATGGTCCTTAGAGGACGAATCAGCAGAAAAAACGTTGTCCGTCCGTCTGTCGCCTCGATAACTTGAGTAAAACTCAACCGATTTTCAAAAACTTGTTTTTGCTCTGAAAGGTAATTGAAAAATATTTTGTGGGATTGAATCTGAGCACTTTAAGTGGTTTTTGGTCTTTTGTACATAACTCGAGTAAATCTTTTCCGATTTTCATAAATTCTTTTTAGACCCGTACGAGGAACGTAATAACAATAATAAACATAACCAAGGACCCGTACGTATCAGAATAGATGTGGCAAATAGAATAGATGTGGCAAAGAGACTCGAACGTATCCTAATATTGTAATTAACAAATAATCCAACGTTTTCTGTTTTTTTTTTTAACTGTAAGAATTTCAAAGATCCATAGAAAATACCCAAGGTAATGTCAAATGCCCTACCGAAGTTTGTCTCAGACCATTCAAATCTAGAAAAGCTTATATCCAAGGAGTATCTGATGTTTTCCAAAAAATTAAATTTATTTTCTGATTGCACAGTTTACTTTTCGCCGGAGTTTCTGTAATTGGCTGGCCGTTACTACATTCTGGCTCCACTTCGACGTATTCTATGACGACTGATTTATTTGATACGATTTACGACGATATACTATTTTTGACGATACGCTTTAGTTGAATTTGCTTTTTCACTTTTGACGAATTTTTTTTTTTTCTTTAAATTTTTGACTTAGATTTACTCGATCTTAACTATTTGTTAGATATTTTTGTTGATATTTTTGACTTAGATTTACTCGATCTTAACTATTTGTTGTTTGTTGTTTTGAATTTGGTTTTCTATGTTCTATCTATGTTCGTTTTTTAACGTTTTTTGATTTTTTACTTTTCGATTTAGACATTTGTACAGATACGCTTAATTTATTGTATTGTAACGTTTTGATGGTTTTTTAACGAGGTCTATGACAGCAGTCATAGACACTCTTTTTCCATGTCATCTAGAAGATAGAAGACAATAAATGCAATTCATCAGTAAGTCATTTTTCCCTAAAACCCTGAAACACGTGTTCTCTAAAATTTTATTCTCTACAACTTTGCCTTTGGAAGCAACTTTCTAACTCTCATAGTTCTCGAGATCTGGGTCACCCTGAACCGATTCCCACAAAAATTTTTTCCCGGTTTCGTGACATCAAATGCTTCAAATTCGAAGATGAGCAAAATCGGCCAAGTAGTTCCGGAGATATGGTCGAATAAGTGGAGGCCGGATATGAAATTTTCAAGGGTCGATGAAACTTTTTCGCAAATATCTCAGCAAGCATATCACGAAAAATGAAAGCATTTGATGTCACAAAGTTGGGAAAAAATTTTTTGGGAATCGAGTCAAGGGTCTGGGCACTGGGACAAATGGAATGGACGAAATTGAGTTTCTTAGCCATATACGAAAACAGTTTTTCGTCTATATTTCCTTAGCTATGGAATATGGAGATTCACTGTCAAAGACAAAGTTGTAGAGAATGAAATTTTAGCGTACACGTGTTTCAAGGTTTGAGGGAAATATGGTTCAATCGTGGTGTATGGCCACTTCCATAATTAGGCAGGATGACCAATATCTCCAGAACTATGAGAGATAGAAAGTTTTTCTAGATTTGATTGGTCTGAGACGTACTTTGACATTACTTTGGGTAAATTCTATTAATCTTTGAAATCACAACAAAAACCCTTTTTAAAAAGGAAAAGTCTTCGTCTCTTCTTCCAAAATAACTGGCATCAATTTGGTTTGACGCTTACAGCTTTGAAACGCAAAAATCTTTTTGGAATGTTTTCATTTTTGATTGAAAAAATGCGTCACAAATGTCGGACCCACCAATGTAATAATTTTTCTGGGCTTTCAGCTTTCATACGCAAAAATTGCATTAGTGACTCATATTTTTAAATCAAAAATGAAAGCATTCCAAAAAAAGTGTTTGCGCTTCAAAGCTGTAAGTGTCACCCCAATTGATATCTGTTGTTTTGTGTGAAAGAGGAAACAAATTTTGGAGAAAAAATTTCCGACGAAACAAATATTTAGGCGAAAAAAATGTCTGGCGAAAAAAATTTCCGGCGAAAAAAGTTTATCCCCTCAACTTCCTCTACAACATATCAAAAGTTTTTTTTGAGCTGCCGCCGCCGCGGCACCAAACTGAAGCGTGGCGGCTACTAGTTTCATGGGCGAAAATGATGCCCTCAACTCCCTCTACATTTCAAGTTTTTTTTGAGCCGCCGCCGCCGCCAAACTAAAGCGTGACTGCTACTATTTTTATGGGCGAAAATGATCCTCTCAACTTCCTCTACAACATATCAAAAGTTTTTTTTGAGCCCCCGCCTATTTTCCGCCATACACTACAACACACCCAACCCAACAATTTTCCCTTTGACTCCAAACCTCTATCTC
>CM055404.1:76588158-76604917 GCA_029228625.1 Pseudolycoriella hygida
CATTAACTTTCAACCAAGGTCAGTACCTTTCCTCTCCAACGCCATTAACTTGTCTTTAACAACATTCATTTTCCGTCCAAGTATGTCCAGGAAAGCTAAAATCGACGTTGCTGCCATCCAGGAGAGCGGATACAATAAAGATGCTCAAACTTCCCGCTATAATGGCTACACAATATACCATAGCAGCAACAGTCGTAACCATGTACTTGGCACTGCCTTCCTGGTAACCAGTAAATCTAACCACCTGGTACTGAACTTCCGAAAGGTCAATGAGCGATTATGTGTACTAAGAATAAAAGGCCGCTTTAAGAACTACTCCTTGATTAACGTACACGCCCCTCATAACGAAGCGTCTGAGGATGACAAGGACATTTATTATGAGGCGCTCGCAAAAGCCTACGATGAAGTGCCGGCGCACGACATCAAAATCGTTTTAGGAGACTTCAATGCCAAAGAAGGCAAGGAGGAAGTTTTCAGACCAACGATAGGAAGATACAGTCTACACGACGACACAAATGAAAACGGACAGCGCATGATATTATTCGCAGCTGAAAGAAACCTCGTAGTGAAAAGTACCTTCCACAAACACAAAAGTAGGCACCTGGTTACCTGGAATCACCCCAATGTCAACCTCCCGTCTAGTCAGATAGACCACCTTCTGATTAGCGGTAGACACCTCACTGACGTCATTGACGTCAAGACATGTTGGAGAGCAAATGTCGACTCTGATCACTATCTTGTGGTGTCAACACTGAGAGCACACCTGGCCCGGTTTCATAATGGTCAACGGGAAACTGTGAGGCGATACGCAGTGGACATACTACGCGACCCACAAATAGCTGCGACATTTGCTGACAGCAGTAGCACGAAGCTTCGGCAAGTACAACAAGCTCAGCCAGGCGATACTCCACCTGACTGGCAATCAGTGAGTGAAGTAATCAAACAAGAAGCAAACACAACCGTAGGATATCAGAGTCCTAATGATTTCAAGACCTGGTTTGACGCAGAATGTGCTAATGTGACTGAAAACAAAAATGCGGCACGATTAGTGTGGGAAACAGCAAGGACGAGAGAACAAAAAGATTCGGCCTTTGAGTACTACAGAGAACTGCGTAAAAATGAAAAACGAGTGCACCGGCGTAAAAAGAAAGAGCAAGAGTGCAGGACGCTGCTCGAACTCGAGAGATTACGTAGCGCAAATGAGTCTCGTAAGTTCTATAAAAGAATTAACAGTCAAAGGAAAGGGTACAGCTCCCAAATGACCTTGTGCAGAGCAGCTGATGGCACATTGCTGACCACAAGAAAGGATGTTCTGGAGCGATTTAAAGAACATTTTAACACGCTTTACAACGAGGAGAGTGATGAAGCCTTTGATAATGATAATGATGTTTCCACACTTAGCGACGACGGTCGTATCGTGTCAGCACCAACATTTGAGGAAGTCTCGGCGGCAATTAATTCACTAAAAAACAACAAAGCTTCCGGCCCGGATAATATTCCAGCTGAACTGCTGAAGATGGGTGGTGAAGAATTGCCGAAAGTGATGCACATGATAGTTGAGCGGATATGGAACACTGAAACGTTACCTGAACAGTGGTTAGAGGGAGCCATTATACCTCTACACAAGAAGGGCGATAAACTAGAGTGCAAAAACTACCGTGGGATAACATTGCTGAACACGGCTTATAAAGTTTTTGCTGGAGTGCTTAGAGAACGACTATCACCGCGTGCCGAGACTGTCATTGGGGAGTACCAAAGCGGATTCAGACCGGATCGATCAACCACAGACCAAATATTTAATCTCCGTCTGATTCTGCAAAGGGACAGAGAGTTTCAAATCCAGACGTACCATCTTTTCATAGACTTTATACAGGCTTACGACAGGGCCAAACGAAAGGAACTGTATATAGCGATGAAGGAGCTGGGATTTGAAACGAAGTTGATCAGATTGGTGAAAGCGACTGTAATAAGTTTTATTTTATGTTAAATAAAAAGGCCTGAACTTCTTTGAACGTTATAATACGTAAGCAATTATGTTACAGCTTGGTGGTTATAGCTAGACTGATCTTTACAATAAGTAACTAATTACAGACAAAGCAGTTACCCTAACACGACCCACACATCAGTTTACATTGCAAGTTTCTGCTTTCAAATGTACAATATTATTACATGCCTTTTTTTTTTTTTTTTTTTTTTTTTTTTTTTTTTTAATTATTAAACCCGTATCGTTCAGGTGGCTTACTCAATCTACCACTACGAGTCCTTACTGACTCAGTTTCTGGCTGGTCTATCAAAAAATTATTTTCATTGTTAATGGACTGATCCGCATCTACGTAAATAATCCCGTCTGAGATATCAGCAACATCACTATCATCATTTTCATTCAAATCGCTCTCATCACCGACATTGGTTGCCCCTGCAAAACTTTCGCACAACAACTCACTTGAGTCTACAGACTGATTTTTAGTTCTCACTAAATGCTTTCTATTGCGACGGAACTGGTTTCCGAAACCATCGACAACGATATACGACCGACCGTTAACCCTAGAAAAAACCTTCCCATAATGCCACTCCTTACCAGTCTTCTTGAACATTATTTTCTCATTATCATCCAATGGATGCAAAGGTTTAGAATTCCGATCAAAGTAATGCTTTTGTTTCCGTCTCTTCGAACTCAACCTACCCTGAATTACCGATTCATCTTCCGTCAGGCGCTTCAGCTTTTCATCACTAATAGGGGACTTCGTCTTCAACCTCCGGCCGAAAAACATTTCTGAGGGAGATAACTTCATACTAGCGACTGGCGTGACATTATACTCTAAGATACGATACTCAAGCTCATTCATTGCATTTTCCTCATAACACCGCTTAACTATGTTCTTAGCAATAGCCACAGCCTTTTCAGCAAGACCATTGCTTTGCGCATACCTTGGACTAGAAAATCCAGTCTTAATATTATTCTCACGAGCATAATTATTAAACTCATATGAGTTGAATGGATTGTTATCCGCTCGAATCTCAGTAGGAAACCCCAGAACATTAAACAAGGCATCCACCACCTGAATCACATGAGCGGCCAACTTGCAATTCAAAGGCCGACATTGCACCAGGCCAGAATATGCATCTATCAGTGCTAAGAACGTTTTCCCTCCATACTCAAATATGTCCATCGCAACTCGTTGCCAAGGATACAACGGAGAGGCATCTTGAACAAGCGGTTCCTTCGGATTGTTACGCGTAAATTTCTCACAAACCATGCAACCCTTGACCATCTCCTTTATTTCCTTTGACATATTCGGCCAATAAAACTGCTCTCTGGCTCGGGCAAGCGTCTTCTCTATACCTAAGTGAGCAACATGAATAACTTTGAGTATGTTCGGTTGGAGCTCTGTCGGTACCACCATCCTATGATTCTTAAACAAAATACCCTCCTCGAAATGCAGTTCATCCCTAATAGCATAAAACCGTTGGGAAAACCGATCAAGGCTACGATAAGGAGGCCAGCCCGTCTTGACATACTCCACAACCTTCCTATAACTCTCATCCCTCTGAATTTTTTCCACATACAAATCATAATTCCCTTGCGACATACACACGCGTTGAATTACCGAATGAATCATGACTTGAAGCTCTGGGTCGTCTTCTTCTTCACTAAGAGGAGCCCTGGAGAGACAATCAGCTACAAGCATTTCTTTTCCAGGGACATAATTGATTGATAACCCTGGATACCTAAGCAGTTTCAGGAACAACCTCTGCAATCTAACAGTGACAATATCTAAATCTTCCTTCATCAGCGTTTCCAGAGGCTTATGATCAGACTGAACTATAAAATCCCGCGAATAGAGAAAATGATGAAATTTTTCACAAGCAAAAACCACTGCCAGAAGTTCCTTTTCTATCTGAGCCCACCTCTGCTCACACTTATTCAGACTGCGTGACACATAAGCAATCGGTTGGCCTTCTTGCATCAAAACACTACCCATCCCATCCTTCGAACTATCCGTCTGTATCGTTATAGGCTTCTCAGGGTCAAAAACACCCAGCGTTGGATGCGTAGCTAAGGACGACAACATATCTTTCCATTCCCTTTCCTGAGCTTCCGTCCACTGCCACCTCACATTTTTTTTCGTCGATTCACGGAGGTGAACTGTACGTTTTGACAAATTTGGAATAAATCGCGACAAGTACTTGCACAACCCCAGAAACCTCATAACGTCTGACTTCTGAGTTGGCTTACGCATTTCAGTTATAGCCCTGACATGCTTCACATCTGGCTTGATCTTGTCAGGGGTAATAACATGTCCCATAAACCTTATTTCGCCAACCCTGTATTGGAGTTTTTCTGGGTTGAACTTGGCATTGCACTGACGGGCACGCTCCATAACCGAGCACATAGTTTTATCATGGTCCGATTCATCCTCACCGCCAAGAAACATGTCATCAAAATATATTTCCACCCCTGGGATATCCCCAAAAACCTGCACCATCTTCTTCTGAAACATCTCTGGTGAGCAATTCAACCCGAACGGAAGACGATTAAACCTATAACGTCCGAAAGGAGTCATGAACGTCGTCAAGTCCGCACTTTCCTCCTCCAATTCAACCTGCCAAAACCCGCTTCGAAGGTCAATTACACTAAAAACACGCTTGTTGGAAAGACGACTGGTCAGATCTTCAAAGCTAGGGATCAGGTAATGTTCCCGCTTTATGCATCTATTCAAAGGCTTCGGATCGATACATATCCTCAGCTCCTTGTTCGGTTTTTCCGCTACCAACAAATTGTGTACCCATTCCGTCGGATAATCAACAACACTAATGATCCCCAGCTCCACCATGTTACACAGATCCCGCTTAAGGCGCTCCTGCAACCCCAGAGGAAAACGTTTCTTGTAATGCAACACTGGCACTGAGCCTTCCTTCAACTGTATCTTGCACTTCCCCGGCAGTCTTCCCACTCCCTCAAAAACGTCCCTATACATATCAACAAACGCATCTCCACTCGCCGGCAAGACTCTAACGACTCCTACCCTGACGAGCAAATTAAACGCCTCGCATTCCATGCGTCCAAGCAGGGGCTCCCGCTCCTCATCAACGACAAAAAAAATTGCTGACTGAGTCTTTCCAGAATCAACATCTATCAAGTCCAATTTGAGAGAACCATAGATTTTAACTTTATTAGCACTATAATCAGTGCAATTTAAAACAAACTTTTCAATAAATTTTAACTTATTAATTCTTCTTACAAAATTTATAGGAATGGTGCTGATATCCGCTCCCGAATCTAGCTTAAATTTTATCCGCAATCCATTAATCTCGAAAGTTTTAAACCAGCCAGCTCTTGAATCTTGATCGACGCTTTCAATTTTTAAACTAAAACGATTGCGAATTATTTGTTCTTTAATAACTTTGATTCCCATTATACTCGTAACTGCTCTGTCACTAAAATTTTTAAATTTACCTGATGACCAGTCAATTGTTTTAATGCTATCCACGCGACCTAGGTTCGATTCCTCTTGAGTTACAGCATTGGTCTTCACTTCTGGCTTGGCTTGCGGCCCCTCCTTTGCTTTGTTGCTTCTAAACTGTCGGGTAGATGATCGACAAAACTTTTGGAAGTGACCCAATTTACCACATTCACGGCACGTAACCTTTGATGCTGGACATGAATTTTTGTGGTTTTTTCCAAATGGATTTCCACACTTATAACAGACTGGTATTTTCGACGCAGCCATAGAAATCTGCTCAGAACTCAATTCTTTAACAATTACCTCGTTTATCTTTTCACCACTTGACTGATTTTCCAGTAACCGTTTACTTTCACTAGCCGCTTCAAAAATTTTACAAGTGTCAACCACTTCGCTCAGCTTTGCATCTTTTCCCTCCAACAATTTCATTTGTAGCTTTTTGTCAGCAACCCCAATAATGATGCGATCTCGGAGCATTCGATCACCAAATGATTCGTTACATTTTATACACTCAAATTTACAATGTTGCATCTGAGTGCGTAAAGCCGTTTCAAAATCCGAAAATGGCTGCTTTTCTTTCTGAGACAATGTGTAAAACTTAAACGATTCCATGGCCAAATTACGACGTGGTAAGCAGTACAAATCAAATTGGGCAAGTACTTCAGACAATTTTCGCTGTTCAACATTTGTTTCCTTACTCTTATCTGTATCGCTACTTTTTTTTTTTATCGCTACTCCCATCTGCATTGCTTACACTAGTTGATGACGTCGACAGCAATGATTCAATGGTTTGACCGTATATCGCTTTGAAGATGTCTACAGCACATTGTCCACCGTACCACAAGAGTTTTGAAATTTTAACTTTTTCCTCAATAGCATCATTTCCACTGGATTGCAAATACAACAGGAAATTCACCTTCCATTTCGGCCACTCATTCGCAAGATCACTGGCGTTCAATGGCGGTGGTACCTTTTCATTCTCCACATGCGCCATTTTCTCGTTTTACTTTTTCAAGGCGAATTTACTTTTACTTGACTCACTGTTCTGGCAATTTTAACTATCTAGCAAATATTCGTTTTACTTTACTTCTGACACCATGTAATAAGTTTTATTTTATGTTAAATAAAAAGGCCTGAACTTCTTTGAACGTTATAATACGTAAGCAATTATGTTACAGCTTGGTGGTTATAGCTAGACTGATCTTTACAATAAGTAACTAATTACAGACAAAGCAGTTACCCTAACACGACCCACACATCAGTTTACATTGCAAGTTTCTGCTTTCAAATGTACAATATTATTACAGCGACATTGGAAGGCACCAGATGTCGGGTCAAGGTGCAAAATGACCTGTCAAATGAGTTTGCTGTAGGAGAAGGGTTGAAACAGGGAGATGGACTGTCCTGTTTACTCTTTAATTTGTCGTTAGAAATGGCGATGAGGCGTGCTGGCATTAAGACGAACAAAACAGTGGGAAATGGAACAATACAAGTACTGGGCTTTGCAAATGACTTGGACCTCGCTAGTCGAACACACGCAGCAGCAAATGACACTTTCACAAATCTTAAGACCCAAGCGGAAAGAATGGGATTGTTGATCAACGAGACCAAAACCAAGTACATGAAGACCACGCCAAATTCGGTAGCCGGTAAACAAGATAACTCGATAACAATTGGGGAACTCAACATAGAGGTGGTAGAAGAGTTCACATATCTTGGTGTTCTAATATGACCCGACGGTGATACAACACCTGAGATCCAGAGGCGTATTATGGCGGCAAGCAGATGTTATTTCGGGTTAAATAAACAATTGCGCTCAAAGTTGCTATCAAAGAAAACAAAGCGCCAAATCTACAAAACTCTTATACGTCCAGTGCTGATGTACGGCTGTGAATCCTGGACTGTGAAAAAGAGTGATGAGTGGATGCTCCTAACATTCGAGCGTAAAGTCCTTCGCACGATCTTTGGGGCGGTGCGCGAGAATGATACAACTTCGAATTACAACGTGACTTTGGCGAACCGAATATACTGGCAGTGGTAAAAGTCCAGCGATTGAGGTGGGCAGGGCATTTAGTGCGCATGGATGGAAGCAGGGCCCCCTTAACATTATTCCGAAACAATCCTGAGGGGCAAAGAGGTGTTGGCCGCCCAAAAATGCGTTGGATCGATGGCATCGAATCAGATCTGCGTGATTTAGGAATAAGGAGCTGGCAGGGAGCGGCATGAGATAGGCGCCGATGGAAGGACGTTCTGGATCAGGCCAGGGCCCACAAGTGGCTGTAGCGCCGGAAAAGTAAAAGTAAGTATGTACTTTATATTGATCTAATTTGATAAGGATTGACTTAATTTCTTCTATTTCTATTGAGGGCATGTGGGAATCTGGCAAATTCTGGTCTCCACTCACCCTATTTCGGTCCGGTCTTTGGTACACCGAAGCAAAGTAATCAGCAAATAGGTCGCTAGCAGATTGTGTGTCTGTGGCAGTGATGTCGTTATGCTGCACTACTCGTGGTAGTAAGTTTGACGCACGCTGTGACTTGGTGTATGAAAAGAAACATTTCGTGTTAGTAGACAGTTTTTCTTCAATGTTTAAAACATAGTCATTTTCACACTTCTCTTGCATGCGTTTAACTTCCTTACGCAAGTCGGAAAATTGTTTATAGTCACTTTCGGCGTTAAGACCCTGTTTCACTTTAGAGTCGTGTGATCTTTTTATGATAGACTTACGATTTATCAACTTTATCAGCTCGTTTGAGTACCAACATGGAAATTTGCTTGTGATACGTCTTATCTTAGGTACGCTAACAAGCAATGTATCTATCAACTCATAGAACCTACTTACGGATTCATCAACATTTAAGCACTCTAATTCTCTCTCCCAATCAATGCTTCGAATCATTCTATTCAGTTTAACGTAGTTCGTTAGTTAAATTTCGGGAGGTTTCTTTCGTTCAAGTATTTTAATGGTTTCAGGTTCAGCGTGATCATCAAGGCAGGGTGTTGCTTGTCAATTTTAACTAAAGGGTCTATATCTTCTATTACTGATAGTTTTGTATGGTCAACGTAGGATTCCGTCTGAGTTTAAGTTACACTCAATAGAATCAGAAAGATTGTAATCTCCGAGTAGTAAAAATTCACTATTCGGATAGTTAACGCTTAGAATTTCATCTATCTTTTTGAAGTGGGTGTTGTACTCGAACTGATCAATTATTTTCGTTTATGTATTTAGCATTTATAAAGAGTCTTTCTGAGTCACATTTCTCAATTGATATCCATAAGTCTTCGTCCGTCACTTCCCAGTCGTCCAATCTACGTGAATAGAATTTTGATTTAACTTCAATCAAGCAACCTCCACCATCAAACTTGATTGCACGTGTGAGATCACGGTCTGCTCTATAAACTGTAAAGTTTCTATCGAATACTTCGTTGCAGTGAATGCTGTCATTTAGCCATGTTTCACTGAGCACTACAACATCAATATCACTACTCAGAATGTTCGACATAAAATCCTCAGTTTTTGTTCTCAGATTTACTTAGCAATTACTTAAAGAATCGTAATATAACCGAGTGTTTTACAGCATAAATATCATGACACCTGCATCGAAACATGGCTCCTGAAGCAAAACACATGTCCGACATGTCGCCAGTATATTATGGAAATTGAAGACAGTAACAATGACGGTGGTGAGGATAGTGATGATTTGGATGATTTAATCGAAACAATGCCTGAAGCGGGAAGACAACAATTTTCGCAAAGAGTAAATACATATCGGAACCTTCACCGTCGGCTCCTTCGCCTACGGAACCGTCGTGTTGAGTAAGATTATCTTATAGCTAGCCCGAGAAATTCGCTAAAAATAATTTTAGATTTTAAATGAAACTGTACATATCTGTCTATTACATTTTGCTTCAAACATAAGATTGAATTAAAGTATCAAATAAAATTAAAAGCAAAATTATTATATAACCCGACTATAAAGTTAATGAACACTGATAGAGGTAACATCGAATCATGTTTATTTAATTGTATATGATGATTTTATAACGTAGTAGTCAATAATAGGTTTTACTGGTGTCACATTGCACTTGGTGATATACCTTTCCTATTGAGAGAAAAAAGAAAAGATATTTAAATCTATTTGATTTCAGTCGATTGTATTAATTTAGATCAATTGTTTAATTTGTTTGTATTTTCGAATCCTCCCTTAATCTCGTGTTGCTGATGATGGAAGGTAGACCTTTCGAAATGCATCCTAACGTTTTATTTTATTTTATTTGAAAAAAAAACATTTTCCTTTAATAATAAAATTTACACCGGTGAAATCAAGATAAAGGTGTTTTATTCTTTCAACAATAATTTGGATACCGGGAAATTAGAGGAGAAAAGGTAAAGGAAAATCAAGGCACACAAAAAAGAGTGACACAGTCCGTAAGTCCCTTTTCAAAATTAACGATATCGTTCGAAGTGACGCTTTCGCGGAACACTTAGTGTCATCTTCGGTTACGTTCGGAACACTTAGTGTCACCTTCAGCTACGTTCAGAACACTTAGTGTCACCTTCGACTACCTTCGGGACTGTTATTACTATTTATAGGTTACGTTATAATTCATAGCATTGTATGAGCTTCATTGTGAAATTCACGTTAAAGAAGCTCATATTCGTTAATTTTTTGGACCCGTACGAAGTACAAAGGTCCTATACGTTTACTACAAACAATTTAATTGTAACTGGGGTAGGTCGAGTTGGGAGTTGGGGAGATGCATCTATTATCGTCTAAATATGACGAATCAGCAATAAAAAAAATGTCCGTCCGTCCGTCTCCACTTTTTTTTCAAACGGCTGAACCGATCAACCTAAACTTTTTGTTCCCTGAAAGGTACATGTCTCCCATGATTCAAGTTCGAAGATAAGCAAAATCAATCAAGTGGTTCCGGAGATATGGTCGAGGAAGTGACCAAACACATGGTTTTTCGAAGGTTGGTGAAACTTTTTCGCAAATATCTCAGCAAGTATAGCACGGAAATTCCTCATTTTGGTGTCAAATGAAAGCAATTGATGTCACAAAACTGGGAAAAAATTTTGTGGGTATCGGTACAGGGTCTGGGCACTGGGACCAATGGAATGGACAAAATTGAGAATCTTGGCCATATACGAAAACACTTTTTGTCTATATTTTTCGTCTATATTTCCTTAACTATGCAATACGGAGATTTACTGTCAAAGGCAAAATTGTAGAGAATTAAATTTAAGCGAACACGTGTTTCATGGTTTTGAGAAAATATGGCCCAATACTGGTATATGTCCTCTTCCATAATTGGGCAGTATGACCCAGATCTCCAGAACTATGAAAGTTAAAAAGTTGGTTCCAAAGGCGAAGTTGTAGAGAGTTAAATTTGAGCGAACACGTGTTTCAGGGTTTTGGGAAAATATGGCCCAATTCTGGTATATGAAGACATGACCTTTAGAAAATCGTCATTTTCTATACAAAATGTGCTACTTCACAGAAGCCAAAGTTAATGGAAACATCCTACGTTAGTTAGTGGGTTAGTTAGTTAGTTCAGAGCCATTTGTATGAAAACCGACTTTCTTGGCTCGTGCTCGAAAACGGCTCGATAACTTTTCTTGAAATTTTGCAGGGATCTTCGGGTGGGTATTCTACGGCATATGAGATTTTAAAAAAGGGGGGTACCGGCCACGTTTGGGTGCCAGGGCTCTTAGAAGGCGCCATATAAAGCCCATATGTATGTGTTTGTGTGTGTAATAATGTACAGTAGAACATTTTGTATGAGACAAGGTTGGGTGTTTGAGATAGAGGTTTGGAGTCAAAGGGAAAATTGTTGGGTTGGGTGTGTTGTAGTGTATGGCGGAAAATAGGCGGGGGCTCAAAAAAAACTTTTGATATGTTGTAGAGGAAGTTGAGAGGATCATTTTCGCCCATAAAAATAGTAGCCGTCACGCTTTAGTTTGGCGGCGGCGGCGGCTCAAAAAAAACTTTTGAAATGTTGTAGAGGGAGTTGAGGGCATCATTTTCGCCCATGAAACTAGTAGCCGCCACGCTTCAGTTTGGCGCCGCGGCGGCAGTAGCTCAAAAAAAACTTTTGATATGTTGTAGAGGATGTTGAGGGGATAAACTTTTTTCGCCGGAAATTTTTTTCGCCAGAAATTTGTTTCGTCGAAAACTTTTTCGCCTAAATATTTGTTTCGCCGGAAATTTTTTCTCCAAAATTTGTTTCCTCTTTCACACAAAACAACACATATCAATTGGGGCGACACTTACAGCTTTGAAACGCAAAAACTTTTCTTGGAATGCTTTCATTTTTGATTTAAAAATATGATTCACTAATGCAATTTTTGCGTATGAAAGCTGAAAGCCCAGAAAAATTATTACATTGGTAATAAAAAATGAAAACATTCCAAAAAGATTTTTGCGTTTCAAAGCTGTAAGCGTCACCCCAATTGATGCCAGTTATTTTGGAAGAAGAGACGAGGACTTGCGTCACGTTTCCTTTTTAAAAATTTACCCAAGGTAATGTGAAAGGCCCTACCGAAGTACGTCTCAGACCAATCAAATCTAGAAAAGCTTATATCCAAGGACTAAGTCATTTTTCCCTAAAACCCTGAAACACGTGTTCTCTAAAATGTTGTTCTATACAACATTGTCTTCGGAAGCAACCTTCTACCTCTTACAGTTCTAGAGATATGGGTCATCCCTCCCAATTCTAGAAGTGGTCATATCACAGGATTGTGGCATTTTTACCCAAAACCCTGAGACAAGTGTTCTCTCAAATTTTATTCTCTACAACTTTGTCTTTGACAGTGAATCTCCATATTGCATAGCTAAGGAAATATAGACGAAAAACTGTTTTCGTATATGGCCAAGAAACTCAATTTCGTCCATTCCATTTGTCCCAGTGCCCAGACCCTTGACTCGATTCCAACAATAATTTTTCCCAATTTTGTGACATCAAATGCTTTCATTTTTCGTGCTATGCTTGCTGAGATATTTGCGAAAAAGTTTCATCGACCCTTGAAAATTTCATATCCGGCCTCCACTTCTTCGACCATATCTCCGGAACTACTTGGCCGATTTTGCTCATCTTCGAACTTGAAGCATTTGATGTCCATAAGTTTGTCGAAGAGTTCAACTGTGCAATTTAGCCGGAAAGAAATAAACGTAAGTTCATCCAGCTTTTGATCTTTTTTCACTAGAACTCTGAGGCTAAAATAGTTGCTATCCATTTCGGGCATTTTCGTCTTTATGTACGAGGAAATCGCTTAAGGCGAGAAACGTAAATGAATTTTGAAAGTTTGCTCACTGGTTGACGAGATTTGACCGGGCTACATAGTCAATGGTTGGTGTCTGAATTGGTGCCGGAGGTCAACTTGCGATGACGATTTTTATGGGAGACTTCAGACGCATCACTGCGGACGCGCTTAGGAGTGAAATGCATTGACGGCTGAAGTTTACGCTTCATAGCTGCAGCATTTAAAAACGGGAAGCTAGACAAATCACTTGAAGAAGCTACTCCTGAAGCGATTTGAGAGAAAAGAGGTCTATTGACCGTGGCAGATTTAGTGGTTGCCACCTTAATCTCGGATGAAACGGAAGCATAAGACTTTGTCTCCTTGCGATGATCAGTCACTGAAGATTTAATATCTCGAAGTAAAGATAGTATCTCTGAAGAGTCGCTACTTCCGCTAGGATTAGTGAATTCGAGAATGGAGCGTTGGTTAGACTGGCCCGGAACATCGGACGATTTTTTAGAACCCTTAGAATTCCTGGGCGTCAAAGACGGATTTGAAGTCACCTGTTCCGAGGTTACAGTAGAGGGACAAATACTTGACAAACAAGCATTGCAGAGTACAAATATATTCTTGGAAATCAAGGCCTCGTTAGCTGGTCTCGAGATGCCAATACACAATAGATGAATCAGTGATTTGCACTTACCACAATTCACTGTGCTCTCGAGTTTAACATTTCCAGGAGGACAGTCATCACGACTGCAACTCCTCAATTCGTTCATAGTAGATACACTAAAGTCAATCAAAATAAAATTATTAATAAAAGAAGTATTATATAAAAATCAAACTGAAATAAAATGAATCAAAATGAATGTAAATAGTCACTTGGTACCTGGTCGGGTATTTTCTTTTTGTTCATCAAAAAAGAAAATCCCAAAAGAAAAAGAAATTAAATTGTTGACGCGTAAAGGACGGGACAAACAACTAGTCCTTTCTAAACAATATAAAATAACACTGTGACGTTTATGTAAATAATGCGCCAATTTATATGCAACGTTGACCGCGAGTAATAATGTACGTGCATACACAAAAAACTAAAATTAATCACTTATTTAATTTGAAAATATTCAGAAAACAATTGTTGATTTGACCGAACTTTTGAATTAACAATAACACCACAACTTAAATTATATTATAAATCAATCCAATCAAACAAAGATTACGGATTGATGAATCAAATTATCTAAATAAAATGCGAGCAAGTAAAACACGTATGAAGCGTTCAACAGTCATTCACATTTTGAGCGAAACGATCTTAACAACGTAGTTTCTATCACCCGTTGGGCCGGAAAATCGAGAAAAACCCAATTCAATTATTTAAAGACATCATTTCTTATGGGAATCAAAAATTCATGGAATTTGACATGGTTTTACATAGAACACAGCGCCACTTTATTACACATCAAAATAAATTCAAAGGGAACAAAGAAATTTTGACATTTCACATTTTCTATGAAGACCACTCAGGTATTACGCCGTCCCAGGTGCTATATTTTCATTTCTCTGCTCATCACACAACTCTGAAACGTCAGGAGATCGAGCCGCTGTCTTTACCATAAGTATTTATCGTGTATATGTGTTTGTTTTGCTTCTATGAATTTTGACAGAAAGAAATCGGCGTTCAGTCATTGTCAGTTTTCAGAGCCGGTTAGTTCATTTAAAAGATTTAAAGTTGATAAAACAAATACATCAAACAACAGCAATGGACAATTCACGTCGTTTGGATTTTAATAAACAACTTCCTCGACAGAAGTTGACTCAAGATGACAGCGATAATTGCGCAATTTGCATTGACGATTTTTGTAAGGACCAAACAGTTGTGACATTACCGTGTACGGTAAGTTCATTTTGTAAAAACGTTTACAAACTTAAATATGTTAGAGCATGTCAGAACCCCTCAAAATTAAGATTTTTTTCACTTTCGGCTCTAACATGAAGTATGCAAAACTAAATACAGATCTCTCGCCGTTTGTGCGAAATGTCGATTATGCGGATTCGATTATATGCGGTACGTATGTACGTTCAATGTAAATATGTTTTACGAGGTTTGAATCACGTGGTTTGAAGATATGCGTTACACAAATAGCGCATAAACGGCGAGACATCTGTACTTAGAAAAACACTATTTCAGCTTTCGTCCTTCGCAGTAGGGAAAAATTTATTTATTTATTTATCGATGCACTTACAGGCTACCGCCCAATTACAAGTGACCATTTGTGTCAATTTGAGTATTAATTTTTGTGTTAAATTGTGTTAATTAATTGAATTTTAATATTATCTTCATTTACTCCATATTTTTAAATTTATATAAAAATATATTTAGAACTCAAAGAAATTATTTACTAAACGTTTGAAAGCTTTTTGATTTGGATTATTAAGGCTAAGTGTCGGGAAAATAGTGTTGTGGTGATGTTTGATTCTGTGTATAGGCTCATTTATTTCATAGTTAGACGTCGCTGTTTGGAGACAGAATGTCGGGGGATTTTTTGTAAATCGTATAGGCTGATGGAACGCAATTTGTGACGAGAGTGTAGTCTTAAGTCGGCCGTGTTTTATAATGTGTAATAATATTTCATCCATCTGGATCCGACGAGTTTCAAGTGAGTGCATATGTAGTTGTTTCAGTCTGGTTTTATAGTCCGGTTTGACCCAGTTGAAAATGTAATACAGAAGTCGAGTGAATTTTCTCTGGTCTACGTATTTAACATATTTTGGTTTCCAGACTGAGCAACAATATTCCAACCTACTTCGCACATATGCATAGTATAGCTCAGTATAGGATTTTTGAAACGCCTCGTTGTGCGAAAGATGAAACCGATCATCTGGTAACATTTACGCGTTGTACTAATGATGTGTTGGTTGAATTTAACTTTTTCATCAAATTCTACACCCAGCTCTTTCTTTACTTGGACCTTCGTTGTTGTTACGCTATTTATTGAGTAATCGAAGTCGATCTTGTTAGATTTATAAGTGATGCTGAGTGCATGGCATTTCCCTACATTCAATGTGAGTAAACGATTTTCGCACCACTTCGCCATCAAGTCTAGGTCAGCTTGCAGTTCCAAGCAGTCTTGCATGTTATTGATTTTCTTTGATAATTTATGATCATCTGCGAAAAGTGAGCTCCTTGACGACTTGAATATTGACGGAAGGTTGTCAAATAATAAAAAGAGTAGCGGTCCAAGAATTGACCCTTGCGGTATCCCGGATGTGGGTTTTATTTGCTTGGACTTCGTATTTCCGATCGTAACTAATTGGGTTCTATCTGTTAAATAGGTATGGAACCATTGATTGTATACATCTTTTACACCAACTAATTTTAAGTCTTGTAGGAGTAGGTTGTGTGAAACTTTATCGAACGCTTTTGAGAAGTCGGTGAATGTTGTATCGATTTGCCCGCCATTTGATATCGATTCTACTATAAAATTATGGTACTCTAGAAAGTTGGACTGGACTGATTTGCCCGGTACAAATCTATGTTGGTGTTTGCTGATATGCTCTTTAATGTGTTCATACAGATGGTTGAACATTATTCGTTCAAATATTTTAGAAATTGCACTTAAGATGCTTATAGGTCGGTAATTTTCTACTTTGGAGCGGCTTCCTGATTTAAAAGTTGGCAGAACATAACTAATCTTCCATTGGTTAGGGAATTTCCCCGATCTTATGGATTTATTATATAGTATCGACAATGGCAAGCTATGGCTGGAATTTGATCAGGGTTATGTACTTTATATTGATCTAATTTGATAAGGATTGACTTAGTTTCTTCTATTTCTATTGAGGGCATGTGGGAATCTGGCAAATTCTGGTCTCCACTCACCCTATTTCGGTCCGGTCTTTGGTACACCGAAGCAAAGTAATCAGCAAATAGGTCGCTAGCAGATTGTGTGTCTGTGGCAGTGATGTCGTTATGCTGCACTACTCGTGGTAGTAAGTTTGACGCACGCTGTGACTTGGTGTATGAAAAGAAACATTTCGTGTTAGTAGA
>CM055404.1:76639935-76652969 GCA_029228625.1 Pseudolycoriella hygida
TTATCGACTTTTTGTCCCAATTTACGTAGTCATGTCGCGTAAAGATTTAAAGATAGTAACTTGGAACGTGAACTCGGTGAGGAGTAAATCGAAGCAGGAGGAAGTTAGAAACCTCTTGTATGAAAAAAAGCCTCACTTATTGTTGTTGAGTGAAACTAAGCTAAATGATAGTAACTTCGTGCAATTTCCAGGATATGATATTTACAGGAACGATCGCTTGTCTGATGGTGGTGGGGGAACGGCGATTTTAATCAGACAGGGAGTTAAGCATGAAGTAGTTAATACGCCGTTGCTGAAGTCTTCTGAGGCGACGTGTGTGAAGCTAGCTTTAAGTAATTCTAAGTCTTTGGTTGTGAATTCATTTTACTGTACAATAGTCTCATGCGAGATGATCTGCTGAAGCTCACGAACTTGCACTCAAATGTTTTCACGGGTGGGGATTTCAATGCAAAACATCGCTATTGGCATAACTCTAAGAACAATACCAACGGCAATATTCTCTGTAAATTTCTCGTTGATGACAATGTAGCCGAACTGATCCATCCGAGTGCTTACACATGCTACAGAAGCAGAACTAATCCTAGCACGATTGATTTGGCTTTGGCGAAGGGTGTTAGGGTGGTTAGTAGTGCTGTCACTGAGCTCAACCCGGACCATTGTCCAGTCGAGCACGTTTTGAAGATTGATGACGATCTCTCCTACGACGATCCCGTCAAGAAATTCATGTACGGAGGAGCAAATTGGGGTATGTTTAAAGGAATATTAGACGAAAAACTGAGTGTAGTACCGCTGGTTGATGCAAACGACATAGATTCTTGTGTAGAACACTTGACTAAAGTTATTAGTTATGCGATGGATGAATCCATTCCCAAGAAGAGCTTCACTGGCAAGAATCATTTCCCACCATACTTGAAGGACTGCATTGCTAGGAAGAAGAGATTGAGAAGGGCATACTTTCGTTGTAAGCTCAGGGATCACAGGCTGAGGGACGAAATAAGTGGTTTGAACGCGATCATTAGAAAAAACATAGATGCTAGGGAATACGAGATTCTTATGAGAAGACTGAAACAGATCAGGCCGGATACTAAAATGTACAAAAATATTGGCAAGCTCTTGGGTGATGGTAGAAGGGCCGCACCAGTACTGAAATCGAGCGATGGCTCTCTGGTTAGCAATTCTTTAGATAAAGCAAACGTTCTGGCAAAAGTGTATGACGAGATCCACAGGCAAAATAGAGGTATGGGTGATGCTGAGTTTGATGAGATTGTGAGGTCTGAAATATGTTCGTTCAGCCAGGCGACTACGACAGTACAGCTAGAACCGCGTTTGACGGACGCTGATGAGATTCAACGTATTCTTAAACGTTTCAAGAATAAAAAGTCAAATGGACCGGATGCTATCCCAAACGTTGTCCTAAAGAAGCTTCCTAGGTCGGCTCATGAATTCTTGGCGAAGTTGATTAATTGTATACTGAGCATAGGATACTACCCCACATCATGGAAGGCAGCCCATGTCATACCGATACCCAAGCCGGGTAAGCCAGCAAATGAGACAAAGAACTTTAGGCCTATTAGTCTCCTAAACGGCCTGGGCAAGATTCTCGAAAAGGTTCTCCACATTAGGATACTTGAATACTGTGATGAGAATTTTTTGCTGCCTAGCAGTCAATTTGGGTTCAGGAGCAAACATTCTACAGTACATGCTCTCATAAGGCTATTTGAGGAGGCGATTATGGGCTTCAATGATCGTAAAATCACGATAGCTGCATTTCTGAACATAGAAAAGGCATTTGACACGATATGGGTCGAAGGTCTTATTTATAAGCTGATAAAGATGAAGTTTCCTCGTTACCTTATAGAAATTATCCTTTCTTACCTCAAAGATCGTTGCTTCAGAGTTAAGATGGAAAACCAACTGTCTGACTCGATATTAGTGAATGATGGGGTCCCACAAGGTTCGATACTTGGTCCTTTGCTCTTTGTTATTTTCATGATAGACCTTCCAACGCATCTGAATACGACTTTGACTGTCTTCGCAGATGATACGAGCACCTTCTCAACCAGATTATCTCAGGGTAGAGCAAAGTCTAACGTGCAGAGCCACCTCTATAAGCTACAGAGCTATTATCAGAAGTGGAAAATTAAAGTGAATGTTGAAAAATCGGAAGCTCTGTTCATACATAGGTCGAGTCGCGCTAGTGCCATTGATGATAGTTTATACTCTCTTGAAATGAATGACTCGAAGATTCCCTACAAGAAAAACGTACGCTTTTTGGGTTACTACGTTCAACCGAATCTGAAACACAATCAGCATGTAAATAGGATGTTGCTTAAGGTACACGCCGGGCTGCACAAGCTATATAATGGTATTTCGCAAGACGTGAAAGTAAAGGTCTATTTGACTATATTGAGGCCGGTTCTTACTTATGCAGTGGCTATTTGGCACAGTCTGCCGAAGTGCACTGAGAGACTCCTAAGATTGTGCAACTTTTCATAATTTTTGTTTCAGCTGGCAATTCATGAATATAAGTTATGCAGAATACTTGAGACATGAAATCGAGGGGAGATCGCGTCGATTTATCTTCATATGAAGAATCGAAAATGGTTTGTAGTGATAACCCCTTCACATCTACCTACGTGTGTGTCTGTAAATCAAAAACAGTAAACTACATGACATCAGTTTTTATACTTGTGTGAAGGAACCGGAGCATATGTGTTTGTCACGACGTTTGTACCCAGTCGAATTTCGATCTGGTAGATTTTTCGTTTTGGGGTCTACATAAGACAAATATGCAAAAAAAAAATTTAGATAAAAAAATATATATAATTGCATACGAGCAGTGTTTCCCCTTAAAAATTATTAATCTAGTAATATAAGAAGAAATTATCAGTGGCTAGCTCTAGAGCAGGGCCGTAGCTACGGGGGGGGGGGGGCTATGGGGGCGGAGCTCTTCAGCGCTCCCCCCCCTGAGCTTTTCAGATCCACTCAACTTTTCAGCTTTTTTTGTATACTAGTGGAGCGACAGTACACATTTTTTTTCGCTGCGCGGCTATTTTGAATTGTTTTTAAAATTAAAGTCTAATAGTCATTAAGGATTATACACTTAGCTAAACTTTTGGGCGTCTCATTGAACTATATTCGATGATCGAATAAACTTTGATCAAAGTGAGGCTTGAATCTCTTCAAGCGAATTGTACAAACAGGGCCAAATTTATTCAATCTGTTAGCTATGAGAATTCATAGTAGATTCATTCAATCTCCACATACAAGTTTATTATTTATTCAAAGGTAACTTGAAAACTTGGTGTTGTATAAAGAAGTCCCTCGCGAATTTCTATATTACCGACAGTTCAGAAATTAACAACTTTAGCAAAATTTAAGTCGAAGAAGCTGTTTTTACTTTCAACTGGTGTGTGTGAATGGTAACTTTCGAAACAAAAATCTTCATAACACCTTTCCGAAGTGATCCATTGTATACCATAGCTACAACGATTCTACTTTTCTAATACTGGTGAACTTTGTGGGCTTCGGTCTGGCTACGGCCCTGCTCTAGAGAAGTAGCACCGATGATAACGAGGTGGATCACTAGTATGCTCAGAAACAGGGCAGTTAAGGTACCACTGTGGCTACAAGGCAAGTTTCTGGGTATCTAGAGGCTGCCCTCAGGAGGGAATACTATCACCGCTGCTGTAGTGTATGGTAGTAGACTTCCTCATTAGGAGGCTAAACGACGAAGTAATTTTCGTTCAAGTGTACTCAGATAATCTGATAATTCTGACCAGTGGTAAGTTTGAGAGCATACTGGGTATCAAAATGAGGTATTCTCTGACAATAGTAGAGCAATGGTGCTGAGACAACGGCCTCAGAGTAGACCAAAACAAGACTGACATAGTTCTCTTTAGTAGGAGAACGTCAGGTCATGAACGAGTAGGGAAAGTGAGGATTTTTTGTAAAGATATCGTTCCCGGAGCATGGTTGAAATATCTGGGAGTAAAATTATAAAATTTATATTTTGCTCATAGTTTCGTTTCTGTTGATTGACCAGCTGGTGCACTCATACATAGAAACATAGAAAAATTTTTGCTTCTGTTATATGTTCTTCAACTGGTTTATTGCCGTTGTTCTTTTGTGTTCTTTTCATACACAACGGCAATAAACCAGTTGAAGAACATACAACAGAAGCAAAAATTTTTCTATGTTTCTATGTATGAGTGCACCAGCTGGTCAATCAACAGAAACGAAACTATGAGCAAAATATAAGTTTTCTAATTGTAGTTCTTGATTGAGTTGAACCGGATCGAGCATGTCAAGGACGAGGCACAAAAGGTACTAGTAGCTTTCTGGATATGAAGGAGCTTGTTTGGAAGGAACTGGGGCCTGCCGTCCAACGCTATACTGCTCAGACCTATGATGAGTCACTGCTGCGTTGTATGGTGGCCGAGGCTCGACATTAGGAGTACGAGGAAAGAGATGAACGAGATTCAAATGCTCATATGCATCTCTTTTACCGTAGCTATGAAATCGACAGCTACGGCGGCTATGGAAGCGTTAAATAGCCTGCCACAGTGGCATGTGACATTGAAGGCGAAGGCTTTCGCCGCGGCGGATAGGCTGTCTTAGAACGATCTCTGGACTCCAAATTTCATTTCGGCAAATGGCAAAATCAGGAAGGATATCATTAACAAGGTCTTTGCGATGCCCCCAAATGAACCGAACGGACCGAATGAAACCGGAGACAGACTTCGTAAGACGTTTCGAGGCTGTCGTACCCAGTAAGTTGGAAGGTTGACCAAGCCGCCTATCAGATGAAGGAATTGTGAGCTTTACTGACGGCTCTAAAGCTTCAGAAGGAGCCGGAGTATTTTCTCTGGAATCGTTGGTGGAGAGATGGTTACCACCTAGGTGGGTACGCCAACTTCTGACAGTGAGGCGATGATTCAAGCGCTCATGTCGTCTGTCGTGACATCCAAGCTAGTGAAAGAGCTGAAGGAAACACTGAACCGGATGAAACTGAGATATCAGGTCACGCTGGTCTGGGTTCCTGGACACTCTGGCGTGGAGGAAAACGAGAAAGCGGATGAGCTGGCGAGGAAGGACTCGGCAACATCAAGTTACTGGCCGGAACCTTTTATTCCCATCCCGCACTCGGAATGTGTGAAAGCGATGACGAATTGGGTGAGTGTAACGAAACTTTCTCCTCCAATTAAATAAATAACAAAGACTCATGGACAAATGGACTCATAACAAATTTTCATGGACAAAATCATCAAGCAGGCAAATTTGCAGGGGAATGTGGAAATTGGGGATGTAATTATGAAAATCCTGGCCTATGCGGATGATTTAACCCTATTAGCAGATAATGCCGATGATTTGCAGAGGGGGATTGACTGCCTGAATGTAGCATGTGAGGAGTACGGGATGAAGATAAGCGTCGGCAAAACAAAGGTTATGCATGTTGGCAAATTTAGGCAAGACGTAGTGTGCAGTTTAAACGGGGAGCAGTTTGAACAGGTTTCTGAGTTTAAATATTTAGGGGCCATGTTTTCAGAGGATGGCAAGTTAGTTAGGGAATTTGAGGAAAGGAGGAGAATGGGAAATGCGGTGGCCAGTCAGTTGAGGTCTCATGTGTTTAACAGGAAGGAATTAAGTAGCGGCACAAAGTTAGCTATTCACAGATCAATCTTCAGGCCAACAATTTTATATGGTAGTGAAAGTTGGGTGGACTGCGGATACCTTGTGCATGACTTGGAGGTTTCAGATATGAGGGTTCTTAGGAGCATAGGAAAAGTGAATCGGAGGGAACAGTGGGACAATCATATCAGGAACGACGACATCAGAGAAAATTTAGGGGTTAGGTCAGTGGAGGAGGCGGCAAGGGTTAGTCGTCTGAGATGGTACGGGCACGTTCAAAGGATGGGTAATAGTAGGCTCCCAAAGAGGATATGGAATGCACAGGTCCCGGGTGTACGTCCTAGGGGTAGGCCAAGGAGAAGGTTCATAGACTCAATTAAATCAGATTTAGAAGTTAGGGGGCTTTCACTGGGCGAGCAAACTATCTCCTTGGCAGAGGATAGAAGGGTATGGAGGGGGGTGGTCAATGACCACCGGGTTGCGGCTTAAAGACCCCACACCGGAAGGTATAAACGGTCTATAAAGTTTGATGATGATGATGATGAACAAAGACTCACACGAAACTCATGTTTCCAAAACTTTATTCCTTAATCTTAATAATAATAAAAACTTAACTTACTGTGCACGTCCCCTTAATTTCTAAAATATAGGACCCTTTCCTCTTTTAGGAAAAAATCCCAAATAACTTTGGGGTTTTTTCCGTCCAAAAAAAAACTCACCCGGAAAAATAATTAACGTAAAAAAATAAATAACAAATCACTCAAAATAAAATAAATTATTTAGAAAAAGCACAAGCCGGTCAAAAGAAAAAGACAAAGTTGTCACAAATAAAGTTAGGACAATATTGTAGGAATTAGTCTAATCAAAAGATGTACTTGATTTGATTTCTTTTATTGACATAAAACACTTAAACAAAGAAATTGAAAGTAGAGCTAAACTCTAAAATGTAATTTCAACAAAGCTGACTGTGCTCTAACCAACGCTGAAAACAAACTCAAAAACCAAATGCTAGGTTAGAGTACATATATTTTGAAAAAATTCCGTCGCAAAAAAACATTATGTCCAAATGGACACACAAATACACATAACTATTCCACTCAATTGCAATCGAAAGTAGAGTAATACTCTAAAGTTTCGTTTAAAGAAATACTTTGCGTCCTTTCTGACACTCAAAAATAGCTCTTCCGCTTAATTCCAGTCAAAGTTTAACCAACCCGAACTAATAGTCATCCAACAAAAATACGTTCCGCTCAAACAATCCGTCCATTGACCATGAATAGAATTGCGATCTGCGAGAATCGACAATTTAAATGACAAAAAACAAGGAAATAGAGAAAAGCGAGGTGGAGTGATTGCTCTAGCGTCGCCTTCCTTCAAGAATGTTATGTGTACCCGACACATTTAAATCTACCCGACACATTTATGTCTACCCGACACATTAGGGGACTGAAAGAACAACTTAAAAGTCCCACTTATGATGAAGGAAATGACCGACGTTAAGAAAAATATCACCTTTGTGTCATACCCGACACTAACAAACTCGATAACTAAATGTCAGCTGAAAGTACAGAAACACTGTAAAATTTCGCTGAAAATAAGAAAATATTGTGTTCTAACCGATACACACTTTTTTAGTTCGAAAACACCATGTCCAACTCGACACAGAAAACCTTCCATAAAGTAGAGATACACACTAAAATTCACGATGTATTGAGCCTAAATCTTGTCCTTCCCGACACTCAAGAATTGCTTTTCAACTCAATGCCAGTTGTGGTTTGGTCAACCACAACGATTTGTCATCTAACAACAAAAAACAACTCTTGCTCAAATAATTCATCCACTGACCATGGAAGGAATCGCGTACTGAGGGAATTGACATAAATTTAAATTAAATGACAAAAACAAAACCAAAAACACGGAAAGGCGTTGAGGAGTAATTTAATTAGAAAAACACTGATGCTAAGGTCATAAACCCGACAACCTAAAACTAAAATATTTAACTGCGAAGTGAAAAGTAGAGCTCTTAAACCTTCGTTAAAATATATAATACTAAATCTCTTACTTAACGCGTTTCCTGACGACTACTATCTGTACGTCAGCGCTAAGAAGAAAGAACTAAACTACACAAAAACATTAAACTGATGTAGACTCTCGGCAACATTTTATGAAACTACCCGTTCCAAAAAAAATTGCCGTCAAAACCCTACGAACATGAAAACTGAAGTGAGGAATGAGAGAGAAACTCAAAATTCCTACGATATGCGGACGACAGATACCCTCCGTCGTCTGGCCCCACAGCTTCCAAATTCTAAAAGTTTCGACAGAAGCGAAAGAATAACTTTTGGTTTCCATAATTCACATATAGTTTGTGTCCGCAATACAAAACAATTTCGAGGTTAAAAAAACATACCCCTCTCGTCAATAATAACACAATAGAAAATAAATTAAGTTTTGAACAAATAAACACAAAGTCACTAAAAAAACTGAACAAACAAACAAACAAACAAAAGAAAATCAAATCAATTCAAAAGGCCTAGAAAAATTTTAAATGATTCACTCTACGCGCCAAAATTAAGCACAAGGTCTTTGTTATATAACTGTATGACCTTGCAAGGACTTATTGGTCCCGTTATTTATATGATTCAGTGCCCAAACGCTGAAACATGAAAACTTTTCTTTTTCAGAACTAAAAAATTGAACAGAAAGACATTATTGAAAAAAAAAAAATAAACAAAATTACTAACCACATGGTAAATAAATTAAGATCAAAAAACTTTACCTTATTTTCAAAGAAAACCCAGGAACAAAACACGTGGTAAGAAACAAAGTACAAAAAGCACATTTTCAATTTCTGTTCAATAAACCGACCACTTATCAATTGAGCATTAATGTAAAAAGAAAAAATGTATATTTCCAAACCACCCGAGCGGTATTGAAAACGGATAAGATCCCGGTTGAGCCCCCAATGTAACGAAACTTTCTCCTCCAATTAAATAAATAACAAAGAAAACAAACAATAACAAATAACACGAAACTCATGTTTCCAAAACTTTATTCCTTAATCTTAATAATAATAAAAACTTAACTTACTGTGCACGTCCCCTTAATTTCTAAAATATAGGTTGGGTGAGTGAGACCAGAAAACTTGAGCAAACGAAAAACCTTTCTTTAATGCGAATTTCTGCAGGCACCACATGGCCCAACACAATGTTCCATATCAAAAACTCTTTGTTTCCAAAATTATTGCACCGAACCTAAAAGCTGTGTCAAATAATATTGACAATGTTTCCTTTAACTTAGGGCCAATTCTTACCCCGTTCCATCCACGAGCTTTTAACACCAATTTCAAACTACGACCATAATGGTCATCGAAAATTAAATTATGAGACACAAAGTCGAACGTGTGTAAAGCAAATCGTTAATGTTAACTACTTCACAAGTGAATCACAAATGAAAGCCGTTCGGGCAGAACTCACTATCATTCGGTTGTGCGTTGATTGGCATACATTCCTCATGCTACGACAGCTCCATCTTTGCTCAAATTTACTCACCGCGGTCTCCAAATTCACCGGTTAGTTCAAATCTTTATTAAAACTAGTATTAGGTTTTTATAATTATTTATAAAATGTTAATGCCCGAGTTACATTAGTTACATGAGGTCGGAATTCGCAACTATTGGAGCGTCTATAAAGGAGGAATGCACACAAAGTGTTTCTTCCCGAAGGTGGGCAAGAGAGCTGCTAAATTCATGTGGTTCAACCTGCAACAGTATCCAATCTAATGGAAATTCGGTGAGCATTATGGCAACGTTTCTTCATACTGAAAGATTACATGAAGTTTTTTACATTCTTTGAATTTGTTTAAAAAATTAACTGTTTAAAATATTGAGCAAATGTAATAAAGTCATATCTATTTCCAAGCATCATATTGCCATTTGAGGGGAAATCTCGGCATGTCTCAATTGTTCCCCTCAAATGGCAATCAAATACTTAATCATAAATTTGAATTGAGAATATCAGTGAATGCTACACACACCACACTGATATATGGTATAAAATTCTTTGCTTTTTTCGATTTTTTTTGTCACAAAGTTCGGAAGTTCGGAATATTACAATGCATCTCTATCAGGATTTCATCAGTTATTCTTTGCAACATGCAGAGATTCGTACGGGTCCGCGTAGCATGTTTTTGTTTTGATTATGGCAAAATTATTTTTCAAATTGTTCTTTTATATATCTAAAAATCGAACAAGAATGAACAATTTTTCAATATTCGAATCTCAATAAAAATTGAGATAGTCAATTGATTGATGGTAATGTTCAAAGCGTCCAAGAAAGAAACAGTTCAAGCAAAAGTTCTTAATCAAATGAAACGTCCCGTTAGCTTCATATAGATTACGCACATTTTCGAAATATTTCCTTCAGCACTTCACTGTTTCAATGAAATTAAGAAAAATTATAGATTCTTCATCGTTATTATTATTTGAGGGAAGAACTAATTTTAAAATACAGTTTGCTTGCCATAATCAAAACAACTATTGTCATGTCATGTAATTAATATTTACACGACAGACAAACACATAGCTCGATGTGAAGGGGTAATCACTATAAGGGATTTGCGACTCTTTATATGAAATTAAATCGACGTGATTATCCCTCGATTTGATGTTTAGCTGATAAGACGTTAAATGAAGCAATTTTATGAGCATCCAACAGTATGTATTCGTGTATTACCAGCTGAAACAATTCTTAATGAAAAGTTGCACAATCTTAGGCTTCTCTCAGTGTACTTGATTAGGAGATTGAAGCTATTTGAGAATAAATGTCTCCGTATGGCAATTAATTTTCGAAGGACGAGGAAGAATTTCCGATTTATTTCTGTTGAAAAATTACACAAAGTTACAAAGGTCCCGAGGCTTAGCGAACACCTTTATGGCTTGGCTAAAAACATGCTTAGTAAGACCTATTTACACGAAAACTCTGTTATCTGTAAATTTGGGGACTTTTCAGATGATCGAATTGCTAATTGCATTTACAAACCCCCTCATTCGTTGATGAGGGGCGCCGAATCCAAGTTACTGTCATTCTAGACTCACGCACATTCTGATGTATTTCCTCACGATAACGATGAAAATTAAAACGGAAAACCAATCCGGTTACAAGAACACAAGAATTCTATTCTAAATGATTCGATTTATATTTGACTTGATCACAACGGCTTATGTTGTCTCCCTAAAGGGAGTCCCTAGGTTAAGTGAAATTTAATTAAAAAACTAGAATATTGATTTTTTTTCACGTCATTTTCGATCAGCAAGGTGGTTAGCCTACTGAAATTCCATTTAACTAAAACAAAATTTCTCTAAAGTATATCTTTGATCGAATTTTCAAGTTTAACTGAAACTGTTACAAAGAAATTTCATATATAAATTTGATAAAGTCTAGAAGACTGTAAATTTATTTTAAGCAAAAACAAATTGTAAAAACTGTAAAACTAGATTGAATAAATAAAATAATAATAAAAAAAAAAATCTATCAACTCATAGAACCTACTTACGGATTCATCAACATTTAAGCACTCTAACTCTCTCTCCCAATCAATGCTTCGAATCATTCTATTCAGTTTAACGTAGTTCGTTAGTTAAATTTCGGGAGGTTTCTTTCGTTCAAGTATTTTAATGGTTTCAGGTTCAGCGTGATCATCAAGGCAGGGTGTTGCTTGTCAATTTTAACTAAAGAGTCTATATCTTCTATTACTGATAGTTTTGTATGGTCAACGTTGGATTCCGTCTGAGTTTAAGTTACACTCAATAGAATCAGAAAGATTGTAATCTCCGAGTAGTAAAAATTCACTATTCGGATAGTAAACGCTTAGAATTTCATCTATCTTTTTGAAGTGGGTGTTGTACTCGTACTGATCAAGCGTATTATTTTCGTTTATGTATTTAACATTTATAAAGAGTCTTTCTGAGTCACATTTCTCAATTGATATCCATAAGTCTTCGTCCGTCACTTCCCAGTCGTCCAATCTACGTGAATAGAATTTTGATTTAACTTCAATCATGCAACCTCCACCATCAAACTTGATTGCACGTGTGAGATCACGGTCTGCTCTATAAACTGTAAAGTTTCTATCGAATAGTTCGTTGCAGTGAATGCTGTCATTTAGCCATGTTTCACTGAGCACTACAACATCAATATCACTACTCAGAATGTTCGACATAAAATCCTCGATTTTTGTTCTCAGATTTACTTAGCATTTACTTAAAGAATCGTAATATAACCGAGTGTTTTACAGCATAAATATCATGACACCTGCATCGAAACATGGCTCCTGAAGCAAAACACATGTCCGACATGTCGCCAGTATATTATGGAAATTGAAGACAGTAAAATGACGGTGGTGAGGATAGTGATGATTTGGATGATTTAATCGAAACAATGCCTGAAGCGGGAAGACAACAATTTTCGCAAAGGGTAAATACATATCGGAACCTTCACCGTCGGCTCCTTCGCCTACGGAACCGTCGTGTTGAGTAAGATTATCTTAAAGCTAGCCCGAGAAATTCGCTAAAAATAATTTTAGATTTTAAATGAAACTGTACATATCTGTCTATTACATTTTGCTTCAAACATAAGATTGAATTAAAGTATCAAATAAAATTAAAAGCAAAATTATTATATAACCCGACTATAAAGTTAATGAACACTGATAGAGGTAACATCGAATCATGTTTATTTAATTGTATATGATGATTTTATAACGTAGTAGTCAATAATAGGTTTTACTGGTGTCACATTGCACTTGGTGATATACCTTTCCTATTGAGAGGAAAAAGAAAAGATATTTAAATCTATTTGATTTCAGCCGATTGTATTAATTTAGATCAATTGTTTAATTTGTTTGTATTTTCGAATCCTTCTTCAATCTCGTGTTGCTGATGATGGAAGGTAGACCTTTCGAAATGCATCCTAACGTTTTATTTTATTTTATTTGAAAAAAAAAAATTCTTTTAATAATAAAATTTACACCGGTGAAATCAAGATAAAGGTGTTTTATTCTTTCAACAATAATTTGTATACCGGGAAATTAGAGGAGAAAAGGTAAAGGAAAATCAAGGCACACAAAAAAGAGTGACACAGTCCGTAAGTCCCTTTTCAAAATTAACGATATCGTTCGAAGTGACGCTTTCGCGGAACACCTAGTGTCATCTTCGGTTGCTTTCGGAACACTTAGTGTCACCTTCAGCTACGTTCAGAACACTTAGTGTCACCTTCGACTACCTTCGGGACTATTATTACTATTTATAGGTTACGTTATAATTCATAGCATTGTATGAGCTTCATTGTGAAATTCACGTTAAGGAAGCTCATATTCGTAAATTATTTGGACCCGTACGAAGTACA